>NAJI01000105.1:307793-441653 GCA_002179835.1 Calonectria leucothoes | reverse complement strand
TTCTTCTTCTTTTCTTTTTCTCTGCCCATGGGCTGGCTTTGCCTTGGTTTGTGCGACAGAAAAAACACCGTTACGATTGTCCAGCCCTAAACAGAAGAAATGAACAAACCTTACGAAATAATTGCATCATCTCATGTCCATTATTGTAGGCAAAGGGACGAAAGGCGACATTCTTTCATCTACTGAGTTGTACTTCCGTACATTCTCCGTTTCCGAACCTCTCAACTTCCATCATCCGATGCTGGTGCACTGATGCATCAATGCGTCGGGCGGACATGCTATCACTGGATGATCAGGTACCCGAAACAGCAAGCTTAGGATTGTTACCCAGCATACCTTGTCCGACCCGCGAACCCTCAAGGCCGAACCGCCGGGCGATTGCTTGGTCATTTTCTGGCAGCGGGCTTTTTTCTGTAACCAAATGAATGCCAATTCCTATTCTCTGCCCCTCGTCTTTTTTTTTTTTTTTTTTGGTAATTGAACTGCAAAAATGAGAAACAATTCCATTGACCCCATCGCCCCGCGAGGGACAATCATTGCTTCGTGATAGTCGTGAGACAAATGCTTGACGTCATGATGCAACTTCCCATCAACATGTGCATCTATGATGAAATGAGTGACGATGACTTTAAGGCCATGGGATTGAGCTTATTAGACGATGAAATTTTGGCCAGTAAAATAAATAATTATAAAAAGCCAGCGAGACCTAAACATCCGACAGTAGAGCTGTTGACCTGCAAAGAAATCACAATTCATACATCATGTCTTTCACAAACACCTCCACTGGCGATGCTCCCGCCGACCCTTACAAGAATGCCAACTACGACCAAGTCGACCCCAAAACCAAATTTGAAGGCCTGTCCGATTTTGCCAACAAATGCAAGTTTGGCATGATGACCACTCGAGGCTCTGGGTCCGGCAATCTTGTTTCCAGATGCATGGCATTGACTGCAATGGTAGGATTCAGTTTGCTTTTCTCCGGCATGTTGCTGACCTGAACAAGGAGCACGGTGGCACTTCGCTCCTCTTCTACACAAACACAGAATCCGGAAAGACGGATGATCTCGCCGCCGACCCACACGTCAATGTTTCCTTTGTCAACCCTTCCGGAGAATGGGCGTCCGTTGCGGGGTCTGCCACGGTCAAGACGGACCGCGAGCTCGTGGCCAAGCATTACAACCCCACGCTCAAGGCCTGGCTGGGCGACCTGGGCGATGGGATTCACGACGGTTCTGAGAAGGACCCCCGCCTGGGCATGATAGTGGTCAAGATGGTCTCGGCAACCTACATGCTCACGGCCAAGAACATTTTTAGCCGTGCTGCTGAAATCGCGACAAGCGCCGTTACCGGCAAGCCAGCTGAGGTCAATAGTCTCCGGGAAATTGCAGAGGCAGAGGTTGAGATTCAGCGCAACACCCATGTTTAGCTTAGGTGTTTACGAGGCTTGGTTTGCATGCCATGGTGGGGCGGCTATGATGCAGGCAAATTGTACCACCAGCCCATTGAATGTTAAGATGTAACCATCGTAATTTAACGAAGGAAAGAAATTGAAACACAGCCCGGACGGGTTGCTGCATGAAATATCCCTTGCTTGCTTCGGATTTAGTTCAAATTGCACATTTTATTTGTCGGCGAGCGGTCGCGCAGATTAGATGACTTGGCGCATGTATCCTCATCATTATCCTTTTATATAAAGCCCTGTATACAAAGTCTTGAGTGCTTAGGGTCGTACGTCTAGTAAAACAGCGTCCTCCAAATAGCACGACTTATTTTTCAGTTACCATTCACTTATTTTATCCACTTTTACAGCTGCTTTCCATATTCCTCTTTCCAGATTCTATCCCACTTCTCCTTGCCCACAGCAAACTGTCGCACGTAATCATGCTCCAACTCATGCGTTCTCCGGCCGAGGAGCACCAGACTGTGCAGGGGAGGGCCCAGCTCCTCGTCTGCTGAGCATAGCTCCTCCAAAGTACCGGCAACAAACTTTTCAGTCTTGCCTCCTACTCTTGCAGCGCCGATTGCTAGACTATCCTTAGTGTATGCGCCTTCCTTTTTGTCATCCTCAACCTCCAACATCTGAGAGGCGCACTGCCCAACAGTCATGTAACGCGGCGGCTCAAAGATCATCCTGCCCCGAGCGAGGTTCTCCATGCTCTGCTCCTTGACTTTAATATCAACCAATACGAGAGTGTGTAGGCCTATATTGCGGTTCTCCTTGATTCGGTCGTAAAAGGAGGCGGGCTTCCAGTTGTCGGTGAAGAACACCATCGACACTGTCTGTCCAAAGTTGTAGAGCTGGAGGCCGCATGCACCGATGCCGGACATAATGGAGGCATTAGGGACCGTTCGGACGGGGATTTCGAGCTCTCGGGCGCGCAGAACGAGGTCGGTGTGAGTGGTCGCACTGATCCGAGTTAGAAATTTCCATTGAAGCCCAACCTAGCCAGCTCACCCAAAGGGGTCTCCAACGACGAGGAAGGCGACGTCCTCGGTTTGCGCATCTCGGAGAATCTCCTCGCTGTTGGACTCAACCATTTCACGGTCGGCGACTGTGATAGAGCGACCATAGTAGGACTCCTGTTAAAGGTTAGAGCTTGTCATGGCGTGGCTGCCGCAGATGTGCGCACCAAAACAGACTGGTCCACGAGCAAGATGCTGGTGTAAGCCTCGAGGTAAACCCTGGAGGCCTTCTTGACGACTTCCAGCCCCTTGACGGTAATGTCCGTCTCATCAGAAAGACCGAGTCCCACTAGGTACAGCATTTTGGCGATTGTCGCGAGTTGCTCTGAGCTCAGGTTGAAAATTCTCGAGTCGCCAGTCTTGAGAAAAAGAATGCCCCGCGGCGGGGTACTTTTTTTTTTAGCGTTCCACATCTGCAACGTCATGTCAAGGACCCCTGCCGATAATCTTGGGGCGCTATGGCACGTCCCGGCTTTTTCGCCAGTGCTTCGGCCAGCCTCAACCTTGCATCTTTTTCTGTTTCCTCCCTCTCAAACATGTCCGACTCTAAAAAGGGCGGTGCCTATGGCGCCCCCGCCGGCGACACCGACTTTCGAAAAACCTGGGACCTCGACGAGTACGCGGCGAAGGCGAAGGAGCGCGAGGCAAAGGAGAAGGAAGAGGCCAAGGCGCGCTACGAGGCCAAGCTCGCCGGCAAAAAATACCACAAGCCACTCACGGGAGACGAGACGTACACGACGGCGAGACGAAATGTCATTGACCTCACCGCGCAAGTCGGCAAGACGCAGCTGGTCCCCGCCGGCGCGGGCGTTGGAAAGCGCGGGCGTAGCGCCGGTTTCTACTGCGAGCCCTGCGACCTGACGTTCAAGGACAACAAGCAATTCGTGGAGCATCTCAACACGACACAGCACTTGCTCAACACCGGCCAGACGGCAGAAGTGAAGCGCGCCACGGCCGAGGAGGTTCACGAGCGAATAGGCTACTACATCCGACGGCGAGACGACTTGGAGAAGGAAAAGGCGACCAGTCTCCATGACCGGCTGCAGCTACGGGAAGAGGAGATGGAGAAGGAGGCCGAGGAGCGGCGGCAGAAGCGCAGAGAGGAGGCCGAGAGGAAGCGAACCAAGCAGGAAGAGGCCACCAAGGTCAAGACGGAATACGGCGAGGATTTGCGCATTGAGGGCGAGCACGACGAGGACGACATGATGGCGCAGATGGGCTTTACCGGGTTTGGGACGTCGAAAAAGTGACGAGGCGGCACGATATGCAGCTAGAATGATACCCCGTACTTCAACGTGGCAATGTAGGATGATTGTGTGCAGACGATGGACTAGACATGTGAGTGAGATGCGAAAGGGATAAGCTCGACGCGTTCGCGTGCCGCGCAAAGGTCGGTGTAGACTGACAGCAACCAGTCAGTAGGCGTGGCAGGGCCGAAAACAGGGGGCGACTAGCACGCAGAGAAGCACAGCTTTCAGGGCCTGCAGCAGCGATACATGAACAAGCACCGCTGATCCCGGTCTTGGCTGCACCGTTGCATCTGGTTGCGTGCTGCGGTGGCCTCGTCTTTGACTTGTACATGACGGGGAACTCATCCGCCCACGAGGTGCTGGCGGGGGGAGGCGTCGCCTGGCCCCGCTGGCTGGTGGCCGACTTTCCCCCTCCCCCCACTACCGGAGCGCACTGCAGGCCAGCAGCCCACCTCTACGGCCTCGGAGAGCCCATACAAAAGCCAGAGGCCACACACACTTGGGCTCTTCTCCCCTCCTGTTCACACCCACGGCCGCCTGTCTTTTCTCCTCATACTTCTCCAACAGCAAAATGTCGACCTCGGCCCCGGCTGCGTCGCTGCTCAAGCGTCAGCTCAAGGAGATCCAGTCGAGCAAGGACATCCCCGGCATCTCCTGCGGCCTCGTTGATAGCAACATCTTTGAGTGGGAAGTGATGCTCATGATCAACGACGACTGCAAATACTACGGCGGTTCGTCCTCCCCCTGCGCTCCCCCCGTACTCACTTTGTCCCTGCCGCCCAACCTCGGCTGACTCGTCGCTTGCAGGAGGCAACTTCCGCGCTCACCTCGTCTTCCCGCCCAGCTACCCGCACATGCCACCCTCGCTCACCTTCCAGGACCCCGTTCCCTTTCATCCAAACATCTACGAGAACGGGAAGCTGTGCATCTCCATCCTGCACCCCCCGGAGGAGGACGAGTACGGTTACGAGGCTGCGTCGGAGCGCTGGAGCCCCGTTCAGACGCCCGAGACCATCCTCCTCAGCACCATCAGCCTCTTCCACAGCCCCAACGACGAGAGCCCCGCCAACGTCGAGGCAGCGCGAATGCTGCGCGAGGAGCGCGAGGGCAAGCACAAGGATTTCCGGAGGCGGTGTCGCAAGTGTGTGAGAGAGAGTCTGGGTGAGGATTAAAACAAAATAAAAAGCTTGATTTCAAGGAAAATTTGAACTTGGATATATGCGGCCGTGAGGCTGGTTATATTTCCTTTTGGGAGACAAAAAAGAAAATATGGGGGGTGGTCAGGTCACTGTATGCGGGCGTTTGTTGCCAGGAATGATGTAGATTGGCGCCGACGATACCATTATCATGTCAGCATTCGGGTGGCGTCTTGGAGCGGCTTCGTGTTTCCAATTCATCAAACATTGAGAAATACTGGATTCTTCTCTCAAATCTCAACGGCATGGCCAATGCGAGAGGATCGTCTTGACGTGCAGGTCATGGAATATTCCATTTTCTTTTTTAGCCTTTGACTGATGTCATTACTCACTTACTGATCCACCACTCCAATGATTTTCCCTACCACCCGGTCCCATTCCTCGTCCCATCGCAGCGAACCTTCCTGGACAGCTCCCTGCTTCAGGCCGGCCAGCTCCTGCGCCCCATTTGCGCTCAGGAGTCTCTGGAGAATAGCGGCTAGCTGGTCCGAGGTTTCGAATCCGCAGCCGTTTTGCCCTTCCTTTACGAGCTCGCTGAAACTTTCGAAGGCCGAATAGGCCGCAACGGGAAGGCCCGCGCCAAACATGTCGACAACCTTCATGGGGAGATCAACCCCGGAGCTGGACTTGTGCAGCGAAATGCCGAGATCGGCGCAGGCGAGCAATGTAGCGTAGTCGCGAGTAGAGAGCCACGCAGTGAGCACGCGAATGCCCGGAAGCTTCCCCTCGGTGCGTAGGGTTTTGATCTTTTCCAGGTAATGCTCCTTCTGTGGGCCCTTGCCTGTGATGATGGCGAGAATGGGCACAGGGTTGCCTCCATCGGGTCGGGAGCTGGCATACGACACAAGAGCATCCAGAAGCAGACCGAAATCCTCATCGGGCGTCCACGAGGTGCTGCTGACGATCAACCGCATCTTTCCATCCATGATCTTTGCTGCGTCGGCCTTCGTCTCCTGAAGTCTTGAGAGGAATGACCTTCGTTCCTCCGAGTTAACGGGCTGGAACACCTGGGCTGGTCTATCGTGCAGCGTGTGAACGGCGTTCTTGACCTTGAACGGGCTTTGCTTGAGTTGACGTGCCATAGCATCGGTGACGGAAAGGTTGGCGTCGCCAAGGTATCGGCCAAACAAGATCTCATACCATTTGTAGACGGGAACGAAGGGCTTGAAATACCATTTCCCCTGAGCCAAGATGGTGTATCCATAGTTGTGCCAATCCACCACGAGTTTGCTGCCTCTGAGAAGGGCCACCAGCAGCACAACGTGAAAAGTAGGAATGGACGGAGGGTTCTGTGGCTGATGTTAGACTTCACAGTTGGTTTGGGGGTTACTTATAAAGAACTTGCTTGAATAATGATCCATTTGGCAGGGGGCGCCGAATACATCAATGTAGAAAACAAACCCCAAAATTGCCAGATGACCTTGCAGGGAATATTAAGAAAGAAGGGCAGAGTCCCCCATTGGAGGAGCTCTGGCTGTGGCGGGAGCGCATACATATTGACCTTTGGGTTCCCTATGAGGTCGGGGTGCCTAGCAGTTTCTATTCTCTTGTTAGTTTCGAATGGCGCTTGGCGATCGCAACGAGGGCTGCTGACCTTTGTAACCAACAATGTCTACGTTTCTGCCATGCTTGGCAACGCTCATCGCATGATACTGCATGCGCGGGCTCCGGCCGACATCGCCCACGACGAGGATCTGGATGTGCTCATCCTCTGGCTTCTCGGCTGGGCGATGGCGGGTAGGAACGGCGGCGACAATGGCACGAAAGGCCCAGGTTAAACCCTTTAGGCCATAGATGAGGCCAATGAAGGTGATGCCGCCCGCGATCACAGAGAGAATGAACGCGAGCGTCATGGTTGTTTCGGGGAGCCGCAGCTTGACAGGGCTAGGGCAGCGTGTGGTGGTGGTTTTGGCTAGATTTGGTGATGAGGTGTCCTTGCGCGGCCTGAGGTTCCACACATGTATGCGCTACCACTCACACGCACTTCTGGCGGGTGGTCGGTGCAAGACACTGGACGGACGGAAAAAAAAAGGCACGGAAATGACAGGTCGAGACAGGACGAGACGTGCTAGATTGAGTCGCACATTACGTACTACGGCATTTCCACGCCCGATGGCTGCGCTGTCACTGCAATTTGCGAGCCAATTGACCTTCCTAGCCTGGGCGCGAGTTGGAAGAGCTTTTGCAGAGGTTGGGTTGCAGCCCGCGCGGTGGGAGTCTTCCACTTTCTCTTTCTGATAGAGGACAGAGGACAAGTATTGATTCGTACACGTACAGGGATGATCTGCGGACTGATCGGGCACCGAAAGGGTTGCCGCATGAGTTTGCGTGTTAAAGTGCAGTGCGTATCCAGCACACAAATAGATTGGCCATTGAAACATGCTCGGATCACTTCTGTCAAAGGAGATTGGAGACGTCTTGGGAGCCCGGGGTGTCCCCAGCATGTGTGAAGGTTGCTGGGCTAGTGACAGCACCCATTGGGCAGCTTGCGTGTTCAGAGCATCCCTCCCTGCGCTCTCGAAGAGCAGCAGCGCGGGGTGCGACGGTGCTCCAGGGGCGCTAGGAGTACTAAAGTTTAGCGGACGAGGGCCGCATGCAGGGGGAACGACTGCGCTCTTGGCCACTCTTGGGATGGAGGGCCCACGGCCATCGTACATTGGGAATAGGAGGAGCCACTCGAGGTTCCTGGGGCCCAGAAGGTGCGTAGGTCAGCCGGCCAAGGGAATGGAGAGATAACACTCATGGTCCCCAGAGGTTCCCAGAGGACCGCCACTTCCCCCTTCCCTTTCGCAGCCTCGTTTCGGATCTTGCATGTCTTACGGCTGACCCGATCCATCCTCCCCATCATCTCTAAAGTGGTTTCCCCTCGTCTGGGCCCCTGTTGCGCGCCGCCCTCCCCCCGACGATCGCTACTCTCCAGGGCCGTCCGTCCCAACTCCACGTGCGGCCTCCTCCTCCGTCTCCTAAAATTCAGCTGTGGCCCGATAACAATCACCGCTCCTGCCGTCTGCATCTTGACAGGGTATCGCCTCTCCCTGTTTGTCGTCATTGCTCCTCTTGCCGCGGAAGGAAAGTTGCGGCACGCCTTGGTCGACATCTCCAGCTCTATCGGCGGATGACACTGCGATTGGCCCGCTGGGACGCTCCGGAGCTCCCACTTTGATCACCGACTCTTGCGCCGATAGCCTGACCGACGAAACCACGAACTCGCCTGCCTGCAACCTACCTTGCGACTCGAAAGGTACTATGGCGTCTTCATACGCCCTTCCGTCGTCTGCTCTGCCTCATGTTCACCAAAACCATATCCACTCGCATGCGCGGACAAACTCACAGTCGTCGCTCAATGCTCTGAGGACGACAATGTCGAACGGGAACGTTCCCTCGCCGGGCTTCGAGGCCCACATTCACGACCACGACCACGACCATGACCACGACCATGACCACGACCATCATCATGATCACGATCATGGTCACAACCATAACCACAGCCATGGTCACAGCCACGAACATGGTCACCAACATACCCAAAGTCTCGGTGTTGGGGGCTCCTTTCCACAATTTCATGCCGGGCACAGACGCGCCCACACACGTTCGCACATGTCCCACTCGAGCCTAGCAGTCGGACAAAAGAAGGCGCCCCCGCCAGCGCTCAACACGCTGGACGGTTGGACACAAGAAAAGACGCCTGGAGGCAAGAGCATCTTGACGCCTGGCCCCGCGACCGCTACGACTCCCTATACACCACCTAACCATCACGATCATGATCACGACCATCATCATCACAGCCACGACCACGACCATGACCATGGCCACGGCCACTCCCACGCGCACGATCACGCCCATGACCACGACCACGAAAACAGTGCAAAGAGGTCACTGTTCACACGAATGCTTCTTCCATACACCGTCCGCTATCCTATTCTTCATGCTATCATGCTTGAAAAGGATTCCAGGCGCATCTTTTATTTCATGACGTATGTTTCGCTCCTACTAATGCTTTGATATTGACACTAATGCTAACTTACATAGCCTCAACTTCTCTTTCATGACTGTGCAAGCCTTTTACGGATACGTTACAGACTCGCTCGGTCTCCTTAGTGACAGCATTCATATGTTTTTTGACTGCGTAGCATTATTGGTAGGCTTATTAGCTGCAGTGCTAAGTAAATGGCCGCGAAGCCAGCGATTCCCATATGGCTTTGGCAAGATCGAGACGTTGAGTGGATTCGCCAACGGTCTTCTCCTCATGTGAGTGACCCTGCAAGCCGAAATTGGATAATGTGCTAACTTGTAGATCAAGGTTGCTGAGCTTGGAGATTGCTTTTGAAGCCTTTGAGCGGTTGTGGGAGGGAACAGAGACCAAGCGCCTGGGAGAGCTGTTCATTGTCAGCACACTCGGCCTGGTTGTCAATTTGGTGGGAATGATGGCCTTTGGACACCATCACCATCATGGTCATGACCATGGCCATGACCACGGACACTCGCATGGTCATGATCATTCCCATGAACATGATCATGGCCACTCGCACGGTGGCGGTTCTTGTGGCGGACACAGCCATGGTCATGACAACGAAAATATGCATGGCATCTACCTTCACGTGTTGGCGGACACTCTCGGCAGTGTTTCAGTTATTGTTTCGACAGTCCTGACAAGTGTGTGGGGCTGGGCCGGATGGGATCCTTTGGCATCATGCTTGATTGCTGTTCTCATCTTCCTCTCGTCAAAGCCGCTTGTGTATTCATCAGCCAAGCGTCTGTTGTTGAGCATTCCCGAGGACACCGAGTACAATCTTCGAAATTCGCTTGGTGGGATTCTCAACCAACGAGGCGTGGTCGGCTATTCCACGCCAAAATTCTGGCGAGATGATCATAGTGCAAGTGCGACGGGTGGCAAGCTTCTCGGTGTTGTGCATGTGGTGGCAGCCCGTGGAGCAGCTTTGGAAGATGTTCGGGATCGCGTGCGCGACTATATGCTCAAGGAGGGCATGGACGTGATCGTTCAAGTGGAAAGAGAAGGAGATACTAGCTGTTGGTGCAACAGGAGAGGTGGATCTACACCAGCACCAACACCAACATCGTTGGCGGCAGCTAAGGCAATCTAGAGGAGGAGATTGCTGCACATTTCGATAAAAGAGAAGGCCGCAAAGAGGATGAATCACAAGGGACCCCGGGAGGATTTAACGTTATCAAAACACTGGGTGTTGTAAGGGAGCGTTGTTAAGATGAACACCCACGATCAGAAACCTCGATTCGCTTTGGGCCATTGGATATAGCTGGTACATGATCATTGGGGGGGGTTGTAGAGTACCGTGGAGGCGCAAAGCCGTGTTTTGTGTACCACATGTATATGATTAGCTACCATGTCATTATTGTAGTGGAGCTTTGCAGGTAGACAAGGGGATGGTGTATAGAGAGGTGCGGAAAGCATAGAGGATGAGCGAATTCATCCATGGCATCATGAGCATGTGCTGCTGTGAGATTTGCATGTGATTACGAGCATCTGACTGAAGCCGCTGTGGGTCCCGTCCCGTTTCCAAGGGTCAGACATTTGGGGGAAGGAACAGGACCTCTCTTTTTTGGGGGGAGGGGTCTTAGGTAGCACATTGTTGGAGAATTAATTGGTCGTGAGGGGGGCGGGAGGGGGACCAGAGCCGCAACACTAGACGATGGGGCTTAGGCCGTAGGGCGATGATGAGATGAGGAGCAGAGTTACCAGGTTTTGCACCTTCGGGATCTGCATTTGGGATCTCACGGGCGTGCCTGCAGCTGGACAGCGTGGGAGAGTGTGGGCGATGATACCCTTCAGCCCAGCTGGCGCCGTGTCGTTGGCTGGATGAACGGGAGGGAGGGCTGGCACAGTACAAGCAGCATTGTACCATGTACAAGGAGGGATTGAGGCCCGATTGAGGTGCGCCATCTCGATTTGGCATCAACTATGCGCAGCCCTTTCCAAGCTGATCTTTTTATCTCTTCTCTTTGCCGGAGAATGACCATGGCAAAGCCGTGCAGCAAGTAGACTACCGAATGTCCGGCTCCCGGCCATATCCGCCTGCCCGTGTGCCTGTGTGCCCGGCTGGCCGCCGTTACAGAAGGTGCGAAGGCGGGATTTTTGCCATCCATTCAAAGGCGAACGGTGCATGTTCTTGTTCCTCTGCTTGTTCCTCTGCGAGCGGTGGCGGCGGCGGCGTTGCGGCAGATCAAGCTCAAGCCACACAGTGAGCCTCCCGCAGACGGGAAGGTTTTCACCAGGTATATGTCAGATGGCCTATCTAAATAGTTTGGGGTTTAACTCGGGTCCGACGCTTGACGCGGGCATGGAGCTAAAAAAGAATTTTGTCAAAAAACAATAAGACTAAAAAAAGCATCAATATGGCATGATGGACAGAGAAATCCCTTCAAGGCCCCAGAGTGGAGTGATGGGTGTTAATCCCCGCGGCCCATCTCGTCAGAAGGGAAAACGACGGCCTCGGTCAGTCGGTCGTGATACTGGCTGCGGCGGAGGAGCAGGGAGGAGAAAGCGGGTCCCCCCGCGAGCCGATGCCGAGGCAAGCAAAGCCCAGGGAACTGCGCGGCGGGCCGGGGGACGACAGGGGAGGGATGTGCGGGCTCCAAGGTATCCTGGGGTTTGGTTTGTGTCTGGGAAGTCTCATGGCGTTTATTTCGATGGCAGCTTCCGATTCTCAGCGCCATTGTTCCCATTGTGCGACCCATTCTCACCTTTTTGGGGGGGCCCTTTTTTTTATTCCTAAATACAAGAACAAAAAAGGAAACGCTTCTTGTCCAACTTCTGAGACTTGCGCGTTAAACCGGGTTGGTTGCATTCAAGTAACCACATGGCTTAGACTAAAACTGGACGTCAGAGGTCACAGTGACGGTTCACGCTTGCATTACAAGTCGCAACAGTTACAGCCGCAGCCACAAGACCAGTGACGTATAGCCGGCGACTTCTTTTTTCTCTTTTTTTTTTCTTCTCACCCACACTTTCTGACGTGGGCTTTGATATCGCTCTCATCCTCCTGTTCCTACTCCTCCTCTTTTTCCATCTACCGCGCATTTCCGACTCGAGACATTTCTCTACTCCTCTAAACCCATTGTTGAAGAAACAGGGCAAATCAACGGCGCAGCAATAATCAACCACCACCACTGCCGACTCCAGCGTCTGCTCCATTCCTCGCTCCCCTCGGCCGATTGTGCTCCCCACACGATCCGCCCACCACCCCAAAAAGCTCCGCATTCCTGCCGGGGCAGATCTCCACACGTCACAGCTTCCTTCTTATTGAAGCTTCCTCCCCGCCTCCCTTCGAGCTCTTGTCCCGTCTCCCGTCTTTTCTTCCTCTCCCAGCCGCCACCACTCGCACAAGTCGCTCTTCCTCTCCCCCACGCCCCTCTCTCTACATCATGTCTACCGCCGACTCCTCCGACGTCGCCGTCGGAGCTATCCAGAAGATCCCCGGCGTCGCCCCCAAGCAGAAGACCGAGGAGGCCAAGAGCGCATCCTCGGGACTTGCTCAGCAGGTCCGCGCGCTTGCTGCCGGTGGATTCGGTGGCATCTGTGCCGTCGTTGTTGGTCACCCATTTGATCTTGTCAAGGTCCGCCTCCAGACTGCTGAGCGTGGGGTTTACTCCTCCGCCGTCGATGTTGTGCGCAAAAGCATTGCCCGCGATGGCCTCCGGAGGGGTCTCTATGCCGGCGTGAGCGCACCGCTAATTGGTGTAACTCCTATGTGTACGTAATGCTTCCAAACCCGCTGATTGTTTTCATTTCAGCATTGGAATGAAGAAGAGCTAACCATTTGCGTGCCATTTCCAGTCGCCGTCTCTTTCTGGGGTTATGATGTTGGCAAGCAACTCGTCGGCCAATTCTCAGAAGTGCCCGCCGAGGGTTATACCATTGGTCAGATTTCGACGGCCGGTTTCCTCTCTGCCATCCCCATGACTGCTATCACCGCCCCTTTCGAGCGTATCAAGGTCATCCTCCAGGTCCAGGGCCAGAAGCAACTTGCCCCCGGCGAGAAGCCTAAATACTCGGGCGCCTCTGATGTAGTCCGCCAGCTCTACAAGGAAGGAGGCATCCGCTCCGTCTTCCGTGGCAGCGCCGCCACCCTTGCCCGCGACGGCCCTGGTTCCGCCGCCTACTTTGCCGCCTACGAATACATTAAGCGCTCCCTGACCCCCATTGACCCTAACACGGGCAAGCCCAGTGGTCAGCTAAGTCTCGGTGCCATCACCTGCGCCGGAGCCGCTGCTGGTGTTGCCATGTGGATCCCCGTCTTCCCCATCGACACGGTCAAGTCTCGCCTCCAGACCGCTGAAGGAAATGTCACCCTGGGCGGTGTCATTCGCGATCTCTACGGCAAGGGAGGTTATCGTGCTTTCTTCCCCGGTTTCGGGCCCGCGCTCGCTCGTGCTGTGCCTGCCAATGCCGCCACTTTCCTAGGCGTTGAGTTGGCGCACCAGGCCATGAACAAGTTCTTTAACTAGAACACCAATGAAGAGCAGGAAAGAGAAAAACAGGTGCGACAGATCAGGCCAACCCAATTCTGATGAGCACGTGAAACTTGAAAGTGCAAAACGCTTTCAGACCGCAATCAAGTGTGGTTTGCTTGTGCGCATAGGTTTGTGTTTTAAAGTTGGGGGATTTACCATGTATGGCGTTGGTTACAGGGCATGTGATACACGAGCGTATCTGAATGATGAGCCCATCGATGCTACAAATTTGTGTGCATCTTAGCTGGGTTGTTTTTATGGCCGTTTTATATCCGATAGATGAATACGAAGGAAAGCCGCTTCACAGGAGGGACAAGGCAGGATAGACTTTACAGTGTGCAGTTGAATAAACTAAACAAGTATTTGGACAATCTCTTTGTATAGCTGTCCCCCTTTACCCATGTCCCTTTTCCCACACCTTGCAATTTGAAGTGTGTGCCAAGCATCAAGTACAGGAGGATATCATTTCATTGCCATTACCATTGCCGTTCCCTGAACCGGACCCAATACCAAACCCGAACCCGAGCCAACCAAGACCCAAAACCAAAAAAAAACCAGAGACAAATTGATAACCTCCAATGCCCATCTCGCCTTACTAATAAAAATATAAATCAACATTTAACCGAGTTTCCAATGTCCATTGGGAGTTTGAGATGCGTTTTTTTTGTTTGATTTTTTTCTTCATCCTTGCCCCTTTCGCCGGTGCTATGAGGTGGGACAGACCTGTCTGTCGTGAAATAAAACCTAATCCGACCAGCAAAAAGCAACGCGCGCTAAAAAGCAACAAGGCGTGTTATGTGAGAGAAGGGATCTTTCTGGTCCAGATTTCTCAACCGCATGGGGGATGTCTGGCTCATCCGTTTTGCCCAGCGTCATCGTGTATCAAGCCGTGCAAAGATTTGCCCAGGCTCTAAGCGCGCTCGGTGGTAGTCCAGCGTCTCTTAGACATGCTTAGATCTCGGAGCCGCTCAGCCTCACCCGGGGGCATTGGCAGGCCCCAGGTTCCGCCAAGGCCATCTAGCTGTGCAATGGAAATTTCCTCGGCAGGTTTCTCAAAATCGAGATGGGTTTTGATTTTGATTGGGGCAGAGAGAATTGGCCCCCGTGGCATGCTCTTGAAGCCAGAATCTCCTCCAATAGAGCCAAAAGAAAAGGAGCCCAGTGTGGGCACGGGTGAGGGTGGTAGGTCTGAAGACAGTGTGGGTGCCGAAATGGACTGGGGAATCATAAACTCAGGGGCTTTCATTTCGGCTTCATCTGAGCCCAGTGGAGGAGTCGTGATTAGATCATTGGGCTTGTCATTGTGAGCTTCAGGCTTGAAGCGGGCCTGGTCAAAGTTTGGGAGCAGGGCGCCAAAGTCCTCCTTCTCTTCGTTGCTATCATCGACACCACCATCATCCATCAGTCTCAGCGACGAAGGTGCAGGTGACCACAGCCCAAAAGAAGGGCTACTCACGCCAGGCGAAGTGTTTCTAGGCGTAACTGTACTGGTAGTAGTAGTGGTGGCAGTGGTCGTTGTGGTCGTTGTCGCGATTGGAGTTGGTGTGGCCGTATTTGAGGCAAGTGTACTTGTCACAAGCGCGCTTGTCCTTAGTGTCGGGCGCTGAGAAGCAGAATCTCGGCGAGTGGACGACCCCAAGACGGCGTTGGCAGAGGAGCTACGACTGCCGTTGGCCAAGAAGGGGTCTGACGCCGATGAGTACACAAAAGATCCGATCAGAGGGCCGGAATTCCCCATGCTTGGGGCACGTCCGCGAGAACCTGTGCCCGCAGGGAACATGTCGGCGGAGTTCGAGGTGGATCGAGCGGATACAGGGGTTGAGGCCGTTGATCGCAAGTGGTCGGTACTTGCGGACAACCGAATATCGAAGATTTCGTGAGGCGACACGTAAGGCTCCGATGAAGAATCTAGAGCTAGGGGGTTTGCGAGGAGCGCGTCGTATGTGATGTCTGGTTTCCGGATTGCCATCGTGATAGAGGCGATTCCCACGTCCATCAGAACAGGCTGGTGAGTAATTGCACCAATCAATGCGTTGCAACCAGCGCCGTGCGACACGAGAATGACCACCGTCTCGACCTCCTCGTCATCCGCGGCGTCGGGGTGCTCGTCACCCTGCACCCCTTTGGTCACCATCTCGGTGGGAGACTCGGTGGTAGAGTACCAGTGAACCATCTTCTTCAGCCCCCTGCGAAATCGCTTGTGCATGGACGTCCATTCTTCACCGAACTGGCCGCCGTCACCGAAATCCAGTGGAGTCCTCATAGAGTCCCATTGGTAATCCACCACAACACAGTGATCCCGCGCATGTGCAACAAATCCTTCAGGGATCCCACCGGAGCTCGAGATGGCGTAGTTTGGCTTTGGGAATGCATATCCCTTCCTTTGCTCGTATTGGCCCCCGAGCTGTCCGGACAGTGCGGCAGCCATGGATGAGGTCGGGCCGGAGCTGACGCTTGAGGTATCCTTGTCCGAGGCAACTGAAGGGGGACCGGATACCGCATTCATAGCAGGGCTCGCGCTGGGCGAGCCGGTCCATAGGGACGCAGAGGAGCTCCTGTGGTCGCGGTTGACAGGCGCGGGCTGTGTCAAAGTGCTGTAGTCTGCGCGTCGCAGCAGATCTGCCTTTGCGCTGCCCACCATGAGGGCAGCTCCCGGGGGTGGAGTGATGCTTTCGAAATATTCCGGACAGAGCCATTCTCCTAGGAAGGAATCTAGTCGCAAAATGGCAGGTTTGAACTCGTTCGAAGTACTTGCGGCGCCAGTCGCGGACACAAACACGTCGGAAGGGTGATGAGGGGACTCAGGGGGAGTCTGCGCGAGGCCAGAACTGATCCCGATCGAGGTCTGGACGCATCGTAGAAAGGGGGAGCTGTGAATGACGACCTTGAACCGTCTTCTCTTCTTGGAGCCCTTGGCGGACGTTTCTTGCTCGATTTTGGCCTGCTCGAGGATGCTCGCGATTTGGTTACCGACCAGTCGGGATTGAAGGAAGCCGCCGTAGGTCAAGGGAGGGTCGTATGGCGTGGGAGAAGAAAGATGCCATCGCTTGTCTGCGGCATCAAGGCGGTTACCATGTCTGCGATGTCGAGGTTAGTGGTGCTGCAGCTGGGGCTGGGGTGCGCAAAGGCATGGCATGTGAAGAAAGCAATGCAAGGATGGGCGCAAAGAAGACTCCACTACGAACCTGACGACAAAGACGTAGGCAGGCGTGCCGCCCATGATGCAAAAAAGGCTACTTGACGCACGTGTTGGAAGAGGTTTGAAAAGGTAGTTGACAGGCAGAGGTTGGACAAAAAATTCAAGCACGAGCTGGTGTGCACAACGAGGCGGACGAGGGTGGTCCAGGGGGTTGGTTCAGCCAAGTAAGTAGTCGCAGCAGGTGAGGGCGCAGTTTGGGGGTAGCTCCGCTACTCGGACGGTTCCAGGATGGCACTGGGGCAGTTTCGGGTGGTTTGCCGCCTATGCTGTGCTGCGTGGCGGAGATGCACAGCGGGTGCAGGTGAGAGAACCAGGGTCCCAGTGCTAAAATAGCGATAGCGAGATGCGACTAGGCGTGGCACCGCGAGGGGGGCAGAAAACGTACGTCTTTCCCTTGGTGGGCAAAGATGTACAGTGCTAATGTTTAAATAAGTAAAGGGAAAAAAAATAAGAAGGAAGAAAAAAAAGGAGTAGCAGCAGTAGTAGGACAGTTGGTTGGTCAAACGGTGTTAGCACCCAGGATTAGGGCAATCGGAGATGGTGGGGGAGAGAATAAATAAGAGGACGAGATGAAGAGTGTGCCAGCCAGAATGTCTGAGGGTGTGGCAATTGGGGACATGTATCCGTAATGTTTGGTGATGGTGGCTCGCGGAGTCCGGGGGGGCAGGAAGCGAGGGACAAGAGGCGAGATGGTCTGGGCTGGAGATGGCTTGCGAGAGGGGGGCGTGGCGGGGTAAGAAAAGGTACCAGACCTTGAAAGAGCAATTAAGCTCAGCGAGCAGAGTGGAGAGACATAAAACGAACAAGATGGCTCTCTGGTCTGGGTAAAACGAAGATATCCGGCATGGGATATTTTCCCGACGGGGAGGGTGTATGGCTACGGTGATGCTACGGACGGGCTTCGATGCTTTTACCGTGGACGGCAAGCAACCCGGGATGCTGGGTTTGTTTGGAGCTGATGCACTGGACGCACCAGCATCTCAGGCTAAAACAGCACGGCATTGCTCAGAGTGGGTGCGGTGCAATGAGAGAAGTCTTTTGTGCCTCGTGATGCCCTGGCCGATGCTGCTGGCTGGCTGGGTGTGGATTTGGCGTGGGCGGCTGACGAGCAGAGAATAACAATTAAAAAAACCAATTAATAAACACACACACTTACTCTCTCTCTTGCACATGCTGCCTGTCCATGTACGTCACCGCTGCTACGTGCTAGGCCCCAGAATAACCAACGGGAGCTCGACCCCGCCGGGCTTCGTCTAGGGCGGATGCGATGCGACACGGCGGGACGAGCGCACAAGCCGCAGAGAGCACCACAGTGGCCGACAGCCAACCGACGCCTCTGCCAGCCCCAGGCCAAGCCGAGCGTGGGCAGCGCGAAACCCTGACTCTTTGCCCGTTTGCTGCGCTCGTCTTTCATGTGATTGTGGGCGAAATTGCATCCGCAAATCCTGAGCACACCCGCCCGCCACCCAAAACGCCCCGTCCAGTCGCCCGGGGTTGCCGCTCTGCCTGGACGCCGCCTCTTCCACCGCCTCGCTTCCCAGCGCTGAGGAACGCAAAGAACACGGCGAGAACAACCTTCTCTGTGCCCCCGCGCCTGATACCGAGAACGGCTCTCTTCACTCCGTCATACGGCCCACGCCCCGTCTTGGCCCCCTTGGTTCCTACCCCGTCATGGCAGCTTGCAGCTAGCTAGCAATGTTAGGCATTTGCTAGTCATGCCTTGGACATGCCATCAGCGACCGTCTCCCTGGCCTAGCAGGGTTTCTAGTGCCGGACTTCTGCGCCTAGCTGTGTCTTCCTGGCTCTGGTGGCATTTGGCTCCGTCTCTGGTCTTGCTCTGCCGTCATGTCGCAGGCTTCCAGGTTCCTTCTGGTGGAGCCCTTGCAGGGTCCCCCTCTCTTGGGCCAGATCATCGTCCGTCCTCTCGTTTCTCGCCAGACATGGCACATGGGCCGCGAGCTGCGTGACTCCATGTCATGAGGGTATGACGAGTCCCAAAAGAGTCAGCTTTCCATGATATTTGCATTTGGTTATTTTTTTTTCCGCCCTCGCTGCCAAATCCGCCGAACCCGATCTGGGACTCATTCCTTGGTCGTGCCAGCAGCAACCAGGGTCATTTCTCTTATGTGCGCAATTGTCTGCCTCCACTCCAGATGGACTCTACGTAACAGCCAGATCCATCAGGCACGCGGGTAGCAATGCATCCGAGGTTTCTTTATTGTCTCATGGAGAATAAGAAGAAAAAAAAGCCGTAATCGGAATTTGTAACACAGCTTGGGATTGACTTTTTTCCCCTCGCTTCTGTCCATGGTAATTCGTTTGATGAATGGAACCTCACACGCGTGTCTGGTCTCACTTTCATGTCCTGGCGACCAGGGGCGACTTGGCCATGTCAGAAAATCAGAGCATGAGCCAGAGTCAATCGCCCCAACCTTGTCTCGTCGAACGATGGCGATGCCGAAGAGAGATGACCTGCAAGCCAACAAAAATTATTTAGCGAATGAGACACCGGCGACGCCTTGTCTGGTCCGATACGATATGCTTCTGTCGCTTCACTCAAAATTCAACATTCATGCCCCTTCCTTTTTTGACGCAGGCAAATCCGGACTGCCAGCTGACCAATTCGAGCCGTCAGGTTCCACCTGTGGACCGATGCTGCTTTCCCGATGGGGGAAACCGCCATCGGGATATAATTTCAGCTTTGACCAGCTCCTTTTTCCGTAACACGCTTTGCTGCGGCTGAGCATGAACGGGATTGCGTGGCAAGTACTTGAATACGGAATCTATCCATCTTCTCGAAACGGAACCTGGCTCGCCACATCAACTCATATCCATGTGAAAGTCTCGATCTCGGCTGCCATAGCTCTTGCTAAACTGCCAATCCGCAATGAGGAGGCTGAGCATCTTCTCGTCGGATATGACAGAGCGAGAGTGCGATTGAGTACGCCGTGGCTTACAATTGCTCTATAAGATGACATAATTATCAATTATCATTGTTGAAATAGCTCACATGGAACTGAATGCATCAATTCCTGCCGCCAAATCAGTAAAGCTGATCATTGGCATATCGCTTTCGCGAATCCATCATCTGAATACCCAGTACATGTGTTAGTGCTTCTAGAAACCCACTCCGAGAGAGCGTTTGAAACATGAAGGCTGGGATATCGAGACACCGCGTATCAAATCGCTCCATAGTGTATGCCAAAGCAGATATGAATGCAAATCTGTCGATTTTCCGATCGAATACCTTTCTCTTTTTTTTTTTTTTTTTTTTTGCGTCTATGTGCTTGGAATGAAATCATTCGCCTCCCCAGCAACGTTATGACACTTGTAATGCCCCTAGGATCTGAGGTATGCAGCAAGATGGGCCAACGGGAAAGCTTCGGTCCTATTTCTTGGTGATTCAAGGCGCTGCATATAAAAATGAGGAACGGCGCTGGTCGATGGCTACAATCCATTTTGCTCTGCAATTGCCAAGCGAAAACTACCCTCTTTATACCCATTCTAGCCCAACTCTTTATCACAATGAAGTCTCTCATTACCGTTCTCACAGTTCTTCTCGGAGTGGTCGCCGCGGCCCCGGCGACTCAAGCAGCATCAAAAGAGGTGAACTCCGGTCCATAGATATATGATGATGAGCTACTATTGGTAACCAAGTATGTGAACTAACTGAGCCTCGGTCAGCGTGGCCCATGTGTGAGTATCCGCGACGTAGTTCTCAGAATAGTCAAGCCGAAAAACTTACGCCTACAGCGCACTGCATGCGATAATTATGCCGACTATTACATGGATTATTTGCCTGCGGCGCTATGTGTCAGTAATCCTATTTGATCAATCTCTATTCTCTTTTAACTGACCGAGCTCGATGTCTAGGAAGTATGTTATGATTGGCTCCGGAAAGGTAGATTAGCAACTAACAGCTATTGCAGTTTGTAAGTCAACTAGTCAACTAAACCAAAGTTTGCATCAAAGGCTGGTTCACCAACACGGAATTACGATCACAGATAGTAAGTGACACCCTGTGGATGCATGTTTCTAGATCTGGCTGCTAATGTAACCACCCTGCAGCGCGTGAGTAGACCGACATACACAGCAACTGGCATCGCGCAGGCGGCTAATATGCTATGTAACATCAGGGAGTAAGTCTCAAATAATGCATCAGGACGTCAAGTGGAGCTTAAATCAGATAATTAATCACATGGTTCAAAGATGGTAAGTGAGCACGTGTTAAGAGAGGATGTACACCGACTAACGGGCAATAGTGTGTAAGTAGCTCTTACTGCCCAATCACTATGGCTGATAAAGTCCTGTTCTGATTCGAACTTCTGTGACAGGTTGTAAGTAGCTCGTCACTTTGAAATGATGGCTGGATACTGTTTCTGACGCAATTCACCTCTCTAGTCCGTGAGTGTTCCCCGTCTTCTAGAAGAATCATTTATCTTCTTACCACTGCGGCTATCATTAAACACGCATATGTACAGGAAGTAAGTTAGCAATACAATTCCCAGTGCTGGCTGGAGCATCTTGTCGCTAACCATATCATGATTCAAGTGTGTGAGTAAATATCACATACGAAACGTCTATTCTCTTACATTTGGTTAATACAAAAACAAGCGAGCGCACGAGCAAGCCGCCATAAAAGGCGCTGCTCCGGCCCCGACTAAGTCGGCTTCTGGGGGAGCAACCCATTAATATCAGAAGACGGCCCTCCTCTATAACAGATGCGATAAACAAAAACAAGGTTTGCGCCCAAGCACGACTAGTCCCAAGCGGCAGTATGCTCATTAATTGAAAAGACAGCTGGTGTGTGTTCGGATGACGGGGGAAGCTATTGGGCGTTGTATGGAGTTCTCCCAAGGGAGTTTAAGCTCGGCCGACCAACAGCGTGTTTTGTCGCTAGCGGTGCTCACCATCTAATTCTAATAAAAGAGCGGTTCAAAAGCCATGTTCTATATTTGTGATGTACGGAAAAGAAGGATTAACGCTGTTAAAAGCGACATGTCAGTTAATTGTTGATACCTTTAACCACATGTTTTGTAAACATGGTGTCCTTGCCAACTTGATTGGTTTTGAGGATGCTCCTCCAAGCACAACTTGGTGCATGGCCAGCGGCGCATGTTGCTAGATAAAAATCATAAACACTACGTTTATGTCTGCAGTTTGAATCATTTGTTTTCTTGCAAAACATCGCCTATGCATTCAACTATTGTTTATACAAACGACCCCGATCAGACATGTCGATCTAGCGCTGGCGCTATAAACTTCCAGTGCTTCAAGCTCTAATTCGAGCTCTAATTTTGGCTGGCCTGTGCGCGCACGCGACTGTCGTGGTGCATGGGCTTACTCTAGACTAGCGCAGGGGGTCCCGGGCCTCCAACTCCGAAACTCCGGGGCCAAGTGTTCCTTCCTGTGATTCCGCGTATGCTGTGCAAGGCATGCTACCTATGCGACTCCATTTGTAAGCCTTTGCGAGCACTCACATCAGCATCGCGTCGCACACGAGTCGCAACGGTCGCAGCTGCTGCACCAAGACAGGTCGCCCGGCTCCCCTTGGGCTATAACTCTTGCTCCCCTCGCCGCAATTCCTTCCTTCGCCATCCCACAATGAATCTTCCTCTCCACGCCCTCGTGGCGGCCGCTCTGCTTGCGACTGTCGCCGTCGCCGAACACACCAGCAACTGGGCCGTCCTCGTCTGCACATCCCGATTCTGGTTCAACTACCGACACCTCGCCAATGTCCTCTCCATGTACCGTACGGTCAAGCGCCTCGGCATCCCCGACTCCCAAATCATCCTGATGCTTCCGGACGACATGGCATGCAACCCACGCAACGCCTTCCCCGGCACCGTATACAGCAACTCGGACCGCGCCGTCGACCTGTATGGCGATAACATTGAGGTCGACTACCGGGGCTACGAGGTCACCGTCGAGAACTTTATCCGTCTGCTTACCGACCGTGTTGGCGCGGAAATGCCCCGAAGCAAGCGCCTCCTTACCGATGACCGAAGCAACATCTTGATCTACATGACTGGCCATGGCGGCAATGAGTTTCTCAAGTTTCAGGATGCCGAAGAGATTGGCGCATGGGATCTCGCCAATGCTTTTGAGCAGATGTGGGAGAAGAAGAGGCAAGCTACGTCATTCCCCTCCTGCTCATCCGATATTAACATTGACCAGATATCATGAGATCTTGTTCATGATCGACACTTGCCAGGCAAACACCATGTACAAGCGGATGTACTCTCCCAATATCATTGCCACGGGATCCTCCGAACTTGACCAGTCTTCATACTCGCACCACGCCGATAACGACGTTGGCGTGGCAGTCATCGATCGATACACTTATTACAATCTCGAATTTCTCGAAACCCAGGTCAAGGACTTGAACAGCCGCAAGACCGTTGGCGATTTGTTCGACAGCTACGACTATTCGAAGATACACTCCAACCCCGGCTTCCGCTACGATCTGTTTCCCGGTGGCGCAGACGTTGCTCGCAGTCGTCTCATCACCGATTTCTTTGGGAACATTCAAAACGTTGAGGTGGATCGCAACAGCAATGAAACCCTTGATGAGGATCTTCTAGCTCTGAGCAAAAAGATTACTGAACTCCGACAAAGGGAGGCTGAGAAAAATGGCGCCCAAAAGGACACTGCCAGTGTGCCTGCAAGTGCCCCGACCGAAGCAGTCAGCAAGATTCTGAAGACCAAGGCGCTTACCGACGATAACTGGTGGACGAAGAAGGTGGTCGGCGCTACTGCTCTAGCAGGGTGTGCCCTTCTCTGGGGCCTTGGCTCGTTCCTGGAAGCTTAAGTTTCTTGAAGATGAGATGAGCTTGTAGGACAAATGATGCCTTTTTTCGGAGGTCAGGAAAGAAAGCCAGACGAAGACCAATATCCGAGAGTAATGGCCATCGCTGGAACCGCACTTGCAAGTAGCTTTGGCGATTGCCCAAGACAATGCACATAGAAATGCCAGCATTGTAGCTCTCGTCATTCCGCGCAGCGTCCGATACTCACGGGCATTGCCCGTATAACTGAGGCAATTTGGGCAAGGAGACTGAGATGGATATGAGCCCAGAGAAGAAACGAGTAGAAATTCACACATGGAGGCAGATGCAATGACCTATCAGAGATTTTGAGCATCACATCTACCATTTATAATGCGATATACCCAGTTTTCCATGTTTTCAGGATTATGAAAATAAATATTCATCCGTTCAACGATCTAAAGATTGCAAGTGATGCCCCAAGTTTCGTGCTGAAATCTCACATTCAGAGTAAGGTTTCAGATATTTTATGAAGCTCAATATTTGTGCACATCTTTTGCAACTCCAAAAAACTGCGCGTGGGATTTGATGATTGATCCAGAAGGGTGTAAAAAGGGTTATTTATGTATGATGTTTTTGACTGCAAACCGCCAAACCCTAGATGCCATGCTGCTATAGCGTTGCGCAGTCCGTGTTTTTAGATGCTATGGTTCAAAACAGTCGTAATAACCCCAACGCGGAACATTGTATTCTGCAAATACGCTATGAGTTTATATAGCAGATAGCGTGCAACTAATATAGTGAATGAAAGCAAGCTTTGGAACTTTTATAAGTGGACAACTACGAACGACTCCAGCGACGAAGCCATTGGATTTGAATGGTCACAGTAGCAATCTGAATTTCACCAGCCACATGAATAATCGGTATCAGCTGGTATCGTATTTTGGGTTATAGTTTTTTTTTTATCCAGTTCTTTCTCCTTGTAGTAATGCGACATCTGGGTCGATGCTAGCTTGAGCGTACAGCGTGTCGCCATTCCATTTTGTCGGAAATGCCCTGTCAGGCACTGCCCCTCTCCAAATATTTGTTTCATAGAATTTCGATTATGAACTTCAAACAATGATAAGAAATAGGGCATGTTTCTATATTCTTCGGCCCTGAATGCTGTTGGTCTTGCCAAAGCCTGTGAGCAAGTGCCGCACACTAGGCATGAGCCAGCCAGAATCGCTGCCTTAGTCAGCAAGTCATCTAGAATTTCTAACGGTGACATTGGCACATGACAGACCTCGCAAGGGCTCTCTATTCTATCATTGAGAACAGAGCAACCGTTCAATTAAGCATGCACAAGTGACATAAGCATATCGCAATGCCCTGATGCCTTTCTAGGTAGCGACTTTATGAAAGTGTGAGCGAGCTACCGCATTTTCAACATGGATAAATCGAAGGTGGGAAAAGCAGGTCAGCTTCAGCTGCGCAGCATATTATGGATCGCCGCGATTTCTTGCACACTTTATCCCCGATTGCGAACTCGCTTGCTCTTGATTTGTTATTAAACATCCTGCACGGTCGAGCAATCGCTGACTTTAGATCTCAATCCACAGACACGCCCTCTTAAAACCATTCATCTCAAGTCACGGCCACTTACAAGCCATGCTTTGGCGTGGTCATGCGACGCAGAGTTGGCCGTCGCTACTGATGACACAATATACATCTTCCTTCCAGAGTATCCGAAAGCAAGCGACCGTGATGAGGCAGCGGAGGAGGAACTGCAGCAATTTTCATTGTCGTTCCGCGCGTCGGGCTTGATAAAACCGGATCCCACCATCAATGCCCAGCTCTGCGCCTTTTCCGGCATCAAAGTGGTGGCTCCACGAACTACCGAGGAAAACTGGTTTACCGGTGTAGGAAGCGGTCTCGTCACTAGTTCTGGAGGGTCTATTTGCCAAATCATTAGACTGGAGTGGTCTCCCAACGGTCTAGGATGTAATCTTAGGCCCATCCTCACTACCCTCTCGACAAATGGCGCCATCGTCGCTCTCGGGGAGCATATCGACCGACAGTCTACAGTAATCACGGGAATGCGCACGCGTGGATTCAAGGCGTGGAAGACACTGTGGGGGTTGGGCGCACAACTACCAATCCCGGATTCCAGTGCAGAGGATGGGTACCGAAACATGAATGAGCGCATTCAAGCGTTTTCATGGGCCAAGCATATAGCCAACAGCAGAGCTCTCCTTTCTTATTGCAACGATGCCGAGGAGATTGCTATTATGAGTGTTCAACTCTTTTCACGACCGAAGTCTTCCGAGCCAACAGCGGAGGAGACTCTGTGGGATATCCAAGAACTTGCCCGGTTCGATGGGCGTGGGCTTCATACCAAAGAAGACGTGAGTGCAAATTTTCGAGTGTAGCGGTTTACGATGGCAACTGACTTGACATAGGCCACCGACATAACAGACCCAGACTTTGTCCCTCACGGAAGTGCCTTTTCTCTGAAATGGAGCCCTTGGTTTGCCACCGAAAACAAGAGAACCGCCATTCTAGCTTACTTGGCTAAAAACCATGTCGGATTCCGTCGAGTTACAATCCACGGTGACTGGGCCAAAGGCGAGCTCCCAGAGATTGAAGTTGAAAAGGCCGATTTGACAACAATCTGTACATTTCTATCTACCGACGCCTTTGTGGAGTGGGAGGACAGCGTAAGTTCGAGATGTTGTGGAAGATTCAGTCAGCCTAACGAATAGCAGATCTGCATGGAAGACAGCAACCCGGTGGTCAAGGGTGTCATCGGAACTCCATTCGATGTGAAACCGTTTCAGGTGTCGCTCTTTGACACCCCTAAGGCATCGGCAGAGCCTCACTATACTTGGGAATGCTCGACTACGTATACCAAGGATGAAGAGGATACATCTACAAACCCAATTACAGGTATTTATTCGCCAGTCATCCTCATGGTAGGATATGGGGCTAATATTATATTGAGGATTGATGATGCATCCAAGCAGTGAGGCGACCAAAGCCGTAGTTCCATATTATTCCCTGGTGAGATTATCGGCAACAGCAAATAACCAGAACTGGTATCAAACAAACCTTCCAGATACAGGCACAAACCCGCCTCAGTGGGCAGGAAAGATAAGGAAGCTTACAAACCGGCTCGTTTCTAGAGCATCTGCCCTCGAAGGGCTGGATTCCGACACGGATGAGTCTGATGACGAAATGATGGAGGAAGATGGTTCCAAACTACAGGTTCACCATTCACGATTCCGCATCTGGGGCATGGCAGCTTCCCCAGGCGGAGGCTCAACCGCAGTGATAGTATCCCAGTTCAACACACAACACCCGGAGCGCCGCGCCATTTCCAAGCTAATATTTGGTTGGCGAGATCCATTAGAAGCATCTAAAGGGGGGCAGAACCAGCCATCGCCGACAGTAGAAGGGCTGACAACAGAGGGTCAGCTGTGGGAGTGGATGTACGGCAATGGGCCAGAAGTGCCCGGAACCACAGCGGAGAACAAAACAGGGACAGGAGAAGGGGAGTCGTCACTACGAGAGCAGTTCAGGGACGTGGTCGGAAAGCAAATATGCGTCTTTTGCGACGCGGTGCTGCATTCTGAGGGGGACGATGTCAAGTGTACAAATGGACACACGTTTGGTAAGTTCAGCTGGCTATGCTTAAGCATGAGCACGACAAGCGCGCGCACGACGCTAACAATTACCCCGCCAGCTCGCTGCGCCTCAACAGGGCTGGCCATCATGGGCCCCGACATCTCACGCATCTGCGCGGTATGCGAGCTGCGCTGCCTGAAGGTAACGGAGCTTGTGAGGATTGCAGAGGAACACATTGGGCCGGGGACGAAGGTTGAATCATCTGGTGAGGCTTGTGGAGGGTGTGGGGGTAAATTTGTGGCGTGAGGGAGTAGCTAGCTGTGCCCGCATGCGATGCGAGATAGATGAAATACGGATGCATCTCAAGAACAATGGCACGGCACCAAGGATGGGCGACTGGGTTATTCGCGAATTATGTCCACCGCGTTGGCGCCGACTGGCTGGTAACCTAGACTAAAAGTTGCAACGGCCCTGTGCGCGCGGCAAACCGGCCAATGACGGGCATGCTGGTCAGCCCAGCCGGCCAGGGTTACAGCAAAGCCAAGTGAAAGCCAAGGGAAGTCAAGTGCAGGGCGAAAGAGAGCCAAGTGGGCGAGGCGTTGGGCCTCACGGTCACTGCCAGGGTTTTCCGAGATGCTAGCGGGTGTGGCGGCGGGTGTATCGCATTGGATTGAATTCGCAAACACCAGGCACACACGCCCCTCCAAGCAGAGCAGCATCCGCAGCCCTCTTCCCGTTTTTTTCCCTCCCCAGGCACCGCTGCGTCGTGTGGACAGGCGATTCTCCCATTACCGCCGGCACCAGCGTTTTTTTCTCACCCGTCTACCATCTGCCCGTCGCACGCAAAGAGCCGCTGCCGCCAGCAATCATCACGCCAAACGTCGAGCAAGCCGCCAGGCCGAGTCGAGGCCCTCGCCTTTGCGCCCCTCATCGCCAGCTGCTCTGCTCGCGCTACAATGGTCTCCAAGCCGGAAAACGACCGGTTCGAGGAGTAAGTTGGACCGCGAATGGACACGCGCGTGGGCATCGTGCCCATACACCGTCCCAGTCGCTAACCGTGGGTCTCTCACTTACATAGGTCTCTCGCGTCCAAGCCGTTCCTCTTTGTTGTGGGCGAGGAGCGCAAAGAGTTTCACATCCACAGGGAAATCGTCGGGCAGCTCTCGCCGGCCCTAAACGCCCTGGTCAATGGGGGCATGAAGGAGTCCCACGAGGGTCGCGTCGAGTGGCTCGACCTCGAGGTGGACACGTTTGTGCGCTTTGCAAAGTTTGCCTACACGGGCGACTACACCGAGGCAGAGCCCGAGGACCTCACGCCCACGCCCGTGCCGAGTATTGCGCAGCCGAATAGCCCCGAGCAGCAGGAATCGCAATTGTCGGATCACGACTCGGCAGACCAGGAAGACGGCGCAGACGAAGACGACTTTTCCTCGGCAGAAGACGAGGACGAGGAGTCGCAGTCGGCCTCCGAGGAGGAGAGCAGCGATGCGGGAAGTGCCGAGAGCGAAGAATTGGAGGACGACGAGAGTGGTACTGGTCAAAACTACGACGTGCTCACCACGCCATATGAAGCCGGTGGCATAAGGAGACTGGCAGCCGCTCTCAGTTATAACCAAAGAGGAATCAATTACAACATCCCATCCCTCCCCCCAATTGCTTCCGACTTTGTATATCTATCGCGCCAGGCTTCCAACCAAGCAACCTTCCAGCAATCATTATCCAAGTCACCCTACTCCATCAGAACCTACATGAACGCCTGGGAAAACCACCTCCGCGACAGGTTACTGGTGCACGAGCCCGACATTGTAGGCAACGTGATGCCGTCAAAACGCCGGTGGCTCGACTCTGGCGAATGGCGCTCGACAGCAAGCGCAAACAATCTCAAGTACGATGCGATGCGCCGCTTTACCACGCTTGACATCCCGCAGCCCTCAACCGCCGAGGAGCGCTGGCGCCCGCGCGCCAACGCGACCATCCACGAGTGCTGGGAGCCCCTCTTCCTCAGCCACGCGCGCCTCTATGTCCTCGCCGACAAGTACGGAGTTGACCATCTCAAGAAGGTGACACTGCACAGGCTGCACGTCTCGCTGGCAAGCTTCACCATTTACCCCGAGCGCGTGCGCGATCTCGTATCTCTCATCTACGTCGTCTACGACAACACGCTCGCCAACGACATGGCTCGCTGCATGATTGTCCAGTTCTTCAGCTGCGTGGCCGAACACGTAAAGGGCTGCGACGACTTTCGCGGCGCACTACGCTCCGAGGGCGATTTTGCAGATGATTTATTCCAAGAAATGACGAGCCGGTTACTATAAAACGAGGAGTTTGAATGAAATAAACGGGACATTTTCTAGGAAGGAGAAGGGAAAAGGAAAAAAAGGAAGGCGTTTTTTTTTTTTTTGGAAAGTGTATCGGTCACGGGGGCGTTGAGCATGTTCATGGCGTGCGTGTTTGTGACGATATTCAGTCACAATATTTTATTCTTGCTCATACTTTTTTTTTTCATTTGACTTTTTCTTTCCCCCAGTCTTTTGTGATTCATGGTACATTTGTAAGCATTAACATGCAGAAATCGATTCACCCATCATTCAGCACGCTTACCAACATGTCACGCGCGCCCTCGAATGCATTCAAGCGCCGGAATCGGTAGACTCGCCCCTGCTTGCGTGATACTGGCACCAAACCAAGCTTTGCCACGTGCCTGCCTAGCCCATACGGACATGCTTGTCCGAAGCGTCAAGTTTTTCTTGTCGCATGGCAAATGGGCAGGTTGTATGCGAAGGTTCGCCGCTGCCAAGAACCGAGGCAACCTAGGCGGTTTCTTTTTATCCCAACTTTGAGGCGCATACCCCCGAGACCTTGATGGGGTCTGACGCAAGCCGCCAAAGAGGTATTCAAGTCCGGCTATATTAGGCGTCTCTCATTCCTCCTATAGATGGGGAGATTGAACATCAGCACGATTCTTGTCATCGCTTCATTGGCCCCTTCCTCTTCTCTGTTGTCCTTTTCGAGGGTGGCAGCTTTGCTTCCCGGCTCAAGGGCAACCTTGGAACCTTGGCCTCGATGCCTTGGAACCAGGAACTTGAGCGTGATCCATCGGCCATGCTTTGTTGAGTAAAGCTGCACTTTCCAAGAATGCAAGTGGCTGGTTCGCTCTTCTTCATTGGCCTGAACTGAAGTTTCTCTTGAGAGGATATTTCCTTCTAAAGTAGGACGAGACGTTGCCTTGCTTGATACTTCAGTTCACCACCGCTCTCGCAGATTCAGGAAAGGGGTATTGATTCACCGACCTTCTTGGTTTGGTGTCGATTCCCATTCATACCTAATCATGAAAGATCAGGTAATGCAGCAAGACCATGTTTTTTTCGCCATGTACTTACATGGTGATGGCAGCACATGCATCAAAACTATCACCTCTCGATACTTCGATCTTTCAAGAGACTCATCCCAAAGGTTCTAGGGCAACTCTGTATATTTCTCAGCACACGACAGAAGAATAAAACGATGACAGCGAAAATGGACGTGTCACAGCTACGACTAGTCACAACAACAGCCGCAAGATCGTCGATCAAATTCTAGCGGTATATCTAAAACGATATACGCATATAAAGAAGCATCGAAAATCTGTTTGAAAACGAAGATCCTGACAGCGATCGTCATTTGGTGGGCATATATTCTCCACAAGGACCACATCATCGAAGTTGCAGTCGTTCTAAACAACCGACAAATTCGAGCGCCAAATATCCCACAACGCATGGCCGATATCAAAAATGGCTTCCCTACCTATCCAACATGGGGGCGTTCCAACACACGCACAACAAGTAACATGGCATCATCAACACCGGCAATACGCCTCCAGTGGTACGACAGGCCTATTGCATCAACAGCCATATCTGACGCCACCTTTGCCCTGAATATATCTTCAATTAACCTTGACAGAAATGACTCATTTGACTATTGGGTGACGACCTCAATAAAGTGTCAAAATTATCATCCCAAAACCAGCTGATGGTACTCGGATTGCAATCCGTCATTTAAAACTACAATGTCTGCCGATCCTACTGCGTCACTCGTACGGATTCGCTGGCCGCCTTTCATTTCGTGGGCTATTTTTATGGTGTAGCTCGCACTAGATGCGCCGACAAGGGAGGTGAAGGATTTACTTGTCGGTCACAATCACAATGAGCTACTGCTCGCTGAGGAATGCAGCTCTCTCCCCGTTGCTACGAGAGTTACTTTTGGTGCTCGAGAAGCCCAGGGTTGGAGGCTGAAGGGGAAGAATGATCCCCAGCTACCGATGAAGTGAGAAGATGACGCTGGAGACCTCACATACACAAGTTCAGCCAATTCCAATGCACTCAAAAAAACACATTCTTCCAACTCTGTATCATCGCCAACGGGACCGTGCTGCCACTTGAAGTAGCACGACGATGGATAGAGAAACAAATACAACTCGGCAGGGCCAAGTGAGCCAAAGATGAAACCTGTTGCAACGAACTGGATTTAAAAAGAGAATTTCACAATACTGCCTATCTAGCGGGTCAACGATCATTCAGTGCAGCTCACCTTGAGGAGAAGAGGGGTAAAAGGCGATGACTATTTGTTTCAAGACGGATAAATATCGCGAAAAACTTGACAGTTGGCTCAGGCCGCGTACCAAACTTTGAGGCAAACAGCAGTTGTGTCGTTTTAGGTTACTGTCAAAAAGGCTGGGAAAGAGTCTCATTGTTTTACACTTTTATTGTTTTTGGCCCTGCGCCAGGCATCCATTGTGCCCTTCTCTTGCGAGAAGTTGTTCCCTCGCTAGCAGAGGATATTCAATAAAATCGAAGACGGATAAAGAGTTTACTCTCAACAACATACCATGATTAAACTCATTTGTTTCATTCAGGCAGCTACCACGCTGTGATCCGAAATCGGTTGGTTAATTTAAACAAGTAAAAATCAGCTTTCGTCAAGGGTCGTCTACCATGACTACATCGCCGCAAAGCTCAGATCTAACAGTGTAACAAACCAAATATTATTTGCTACAAACAACAGAGATGAAGATGTAAAAGAAAACCAAGGAATCACAACATCACGCACACTACATCCACATGCAATCCAACATCTCACTGTTTTGTGCCCGAATCGCTGCACTAGTCAAGAAGGGGAAAGACAAAAAGAGAGGTGTGAGCACGACCCAGAAAAAAAAAGACTGGGAAGCAAAAAAAGAATGTACGATGACGTCCGCAGGATTCGAACCTGCGCCTCTTGCGAGACTGCGAATTATTCCTGTTGATGATACAACCTGAACACAGCGCCTTAGACCGCTCGGCCAGAACGCCTGGTAATTGGTTGGGAGTACCATCGGCATTTTTGCCTCAAAGGCGCAGGAACCAGGACGTTTGGCGCATTGTATCGTTTGAGTGTTGGTTTTTCCTGGCTCAGAATATTCTCCATCAAACAAAACGAAAAACCATGTTTTTTTCTTCTTGTTGTTTTTCTTTATTCTGGTGTGCATATTAGACATGAAAATCGAATTGCACACTTTGTACTTTGATTGTCACAAACAAACACATGCTGCTTCAGAGTCCAACCATGGCCAACGTCTCGCCCACTGCAACCTCCTTTGTCCCAGTCGAGTTGTGACAAGACAGGGCCCCATTGAGCGACCTCACGTACATGGTTTGGTTGTCTATGGCGTTGAAGAAGCAAAGAAATTTCATGTCAGCGTCTGTCTGCTTCCTCTGGAAAACAACACGGGGCCCATGCATATGTGTGTGCGGATGCTTACCTCTCCCTCCGAGCTTGGCCACTGCAGGCTGAGGCTCACAGTTCTCGTCCTTGCACGCGCATGCCATCAAAAGGTCCGATTCCGATCGGGCGTGGAACAGGCGGCAGTGGGAGCAGCTCTTGTCAAAGGGCTCAGGTTCACTGTGCGGTTTCCCGAGTTAGATTGCCCAATGCCTCGTGTGTGTGTGTGTGTGTGTGTGTGTGTGTGTGTGTGCACTTTTAGAACTCACATGACTGTATACTTTAGCTTTCCAAGAGCGTTGCCGAAGCACTTGTTCAGGTCCAGCTCGGACAGCCAGCGCGTCCCCTCGTCATCAACGCATACACCCTGAATCGCCGTCCGCCCAGGCCTCCCGTGGCCGATGAGCCTCAGCTCTTGACACTTGGAGTGGAGGGCCCATTCGTGCGGCGAGTACTCCCTGGGCTCGCCTTCGATTTCGTCTTTGAGAGCCGTTTTGTAGAGGTCGGGCATGGTGACGGCTGAGAGGGCCGATCCAACGAGAGCGGAAGCAACAAAGGCAAAGAGCACGCTAGGGGGTTGCATCGTGCCAAGCTTGAAAGAAATCTCACTATTATGATCGAGAATGTCGATGGAATTGTGCTGCGATGGCGTAAAATCAACAATGTGCTGATGCTGGCCGTTTTATACTACAACCCGTTCTTGATCGACTCTTTCAGCAAAGTGCCCGGACGCGAGTCACCCAACTCCATACATTAAAAGCTCAAACTCGAGTTGGATCCATTCACACCATGTCATGCACGGGATACCAACAAATCACAAAATGAACTTCCCATTCCACAGCTGACTACATCTTCTTCACAATTACATTGACGTTTTTCACATCAGCTTTGGTCACACTCGGCTCGAATAGGCAATCACACATTAGTGAGCATCTCATCCTCATTTACTATTTTCTCGTACAATTCTAATCCTAGCCTTGTAGGACCGCTTGGCCACGCAAGACTCTCTCGTGCTCGTCTCCTCATCCAACGACGTCGAGCCAGCCGTGTTGAGAAAGAAATGCAAAAAAAAAAGAAAAAAATCCGAGCGTAAATACACATTAGCGACTAGCGCATCTCCCGTTTATTGGGGGTATTGCATTGTGGCAAATCTCGTCATCTGGTGTCCCTCCTCGAAGCCCGATGGCGTCCGAGAGCGTTTTCATCAGGTTGTCCCTGATCTAAGAAACTGAGTCGCCAAGATACGTGGCGGAAAGATATGCCGCCAGGGATATATCAAGTGTATATGAACAGTGAGAAAAAGAAGCCGCCTTGAAGCGGTCACATAAAGAAAAAGCAGGGAAACAATGTAGTTGAATGAGTGACAAGAAGGTTCAGAATACTGTATTGGAAATCATCCCAAATTTCATCCGAGAACATGAGCGGAACATCATGCCCGTGTACAAAGTGATATCACAAAACGCCGGCCCTTTTATTCCATTTCCCTTGTTGACTCCTTGAACGGCAAAGTGCCGAGTGCTAAATCAGGCAAACCGAGTGGTTTCAGTAAGCTTGGCCAGGCACTGGCTTTCTGCCAATCGGAGCATTGTGAGAAGCATCCTGAGCGGGCTCCTGGTTAGGGTTCATGGGGCTTGGTTTAGCAGGGGCGTTTCGGCGACCAGGGCCACCGTTGGGGCTCTGGGGTCTGGGTCCGGGCGATTGAGATTGGCCGCCAGTAGGGGTCATAGGACGGCCAGCAGGAGAGGCAGCGCGGCCGGTGTTAGGGGTCAAGGAAAGGCCAGCAGGAGAGGCAGAGCGACCGCCCTGGGGGGTCATGGGGCGACCACTGGCCGGAGAGGCGGAGCGGCCTTGAGGGGTCATGGGGCGCTGACCGGAAGGTCCATTAGGGCGAGGCTTGACAGGACGAGTGGACAGGCAAGTTCGAGGAACAACACCCTGTCGGGATCGGTCAAGTCGAATGCAGAGAGCCTAGATTCTTTGTTAGCAAATATCGCAATAAACCAAATTCAAGAACATACCCAGCCATCGTCGTATTCGTGGAGCAGGCGAACAAGTTCACCAGCCTTCAGTCCCATCTCGTCATCCAGAGTAGGCTTGAAGTCGAGCTGAACGCGGTGAACGGCAGAGTTAGCAGGGCCTCCAGCAGCTGCAATAGCAGCAGCACCACTGGAAGGAGCCTCGGGGCCACCGGGGGCCAGAGAAGAAACGCTAAACTCGGTACCGGCAGGGCTGGCAGGCACGGGAGGCAAAGGTGCGTTGTTCTTTGCAAGAGTGAGGTCGATGCGATTAGGACCATCCTTGCGCATAGAAGCCTTTCGAGCAACCACGGCGCCAGCGGCTCCGGAAGTAACAGCGGTTCCAATGGCAGTTCCAATGGCGGTTCCGGGTGGAACACTGACGGCGACGCCAGCCTCACTTGTGGGAATAGTGCCAACCGAGGACAGAGGAGAGACGGGGCGGATTTCGTTGAGCGAAGGAACCGGGCTAGGAGTGCTACGGGCGTGAACAGACTCCTCGGGAATAGGAGAAGGAATGCGCTCAGCCTGGACGCCAAAGGGGTTGCTGGGGTCGGCACTGCGAGGTGAGGTTGGGCGTTCCCAGGCGCTTCCGCCGAGAGAACGGGCAGTCGGGGGGCCGTTAGAAGTGACAGAAGCAGAGGAAGAAGGAACTGAGAGGGCCAGGGAAGCGCCCTTGCTGTTGCGCTTGTCAATGCCGAGGAACTGAGAGACGGGCCGCAGGCTGATACGGGGAGCCTTGGGGTCGGTTCGAGGGGTGGCAACGGCGGCGGCAAAAACACCAGTTTCCAAGGAGCGGTCGAACTTTTCGTCATGGTCGTCAATCTTCTCATTTTCAACCTGCTTGCGGCGTCGAGAAAAGAGGAAAAACACCAGCATGCCAATGACGAAGACACCACCCAACACACCAAAAGCGATTCCAGCCTTGACTCCGGCAGAAGTGCCGCTGGACGAGGCCGCAGCTGTAGGAGTAGAGCTCGACACAGCCGAAGTGGTCGAAATTGAGGCGGCGGAGGTAGTAGAGGTGGAGACTTGGCCGGTAGCCTTTGCGAGGACAGAATCGATCGATCCTGTGTGAGTCGGGTCCACGATGGCAGAAGGGACATCAGTGCTCTCGTGCTTGGAGCTGTTCGTCTTGGTGCTCTTGTTGGCCTTGCCCGTTGTTGATCCCGAGTCGTCCATCGCTAGTGACTCATCCGTGGACTTTGCGTTGGAACCAGAAGCCGCTTTGGTAGCCTTGGCAGCAGTTTTGGAGTCCTCGTTTGCCTGGTGAAGAGTCGAGTAACCAACGTCACCCTCAAAAGTAGCCGAAGCAGTAACATAGACGGTTTTAATCACAGCTTTTGCCTCAAGTTAGCCCCTAGACCAGAAAGAGAAAAGAAACATGATTCAACTCGGTGCAGCCATCACCGCATCACAACCAGTTCCACTGAACAAAGATACTCACCCACACGCTTCTCGACATCGCGAGGCTTCTCCACGTGAGCACCATTTTCCCTGCGATGCAGGTGAAAGTGGGAGAACCGCATCCTGGCAAATACCAGTTACAAATCACAAAGTGAACCCGGGCAAGTTGAACTATTCGGGCGTTGTCAAACCGAACAATAGGATTTTCGTCGGGGTTGGCAGGTTGGATATATCGCCTGAAACCGAGAGCCTGGTAGAGAAGTCGTCCGGAATGGAGGGGCAAAACCAGATGGCGGGAAACAAGGAATGAACACCGTAGATTATCGAGGCGACGGGAAGCGTCTGGACAGGCGGCAGTGTCTCAGATGCGGGGGTCGAGTTGAAGAATGAATGGAGGGTAGTTGGACCAGGTGCCAAAACACACAAGACGAATCGCGATGGTGGTTACAAGCCGGTTCGAGGACAGAACAATTGGGATCAAAACCGGGATCTGGACGTAAAACGAATTCGTGATGGTGGCAAAATCGCGCCGGGCAAACTGGAGGAAACGAACGGACGAACTGAAGCTACGCGGGCAACACGGAGGAAGCGGCCACGAAGCAACGGTTCTGCTGAAGGAGAGTTAAGGAGGGAGAAGGGTGAGGGCGAAGGAGGGTCAAGGTGGGGAGGAAAAGGTTGGAAAAAGACAATGTGGTGGTGGTGAGAGGGCAAGAGGGAGAGAAGTAGGGGACGCGGGCAAGTGCAAGTGCAAGTACAAGCTGGGCGGGGATTGGGCGGGTGGTGCGTGGGTGGCCAGTGACCACCCTGTGGAATCACTGCCAAAGTGCCGGAGCAGAAGGCACAGGCTGGATGATGGGTTCAGTCCTCCGTAGCGTCAGTAGGGCGACGCCAGCCAAGTGATGTTGACCGGGGAGTCGATCCATGAGCAGGGCAAAGACCATCGTCCCCTGCCTAGCTCCGGGGACAAGCGACGCTTTCAGGTACCTCGGCGCTGGGCGCCAGGGCCCAGAGGTACCTGTGCGTGCTGGGCGAGCCGCAAGCTCGAGAGCAGTACCTGCCTACATAGTACACCCACGGCTGCATAACGACTAAATTACCAGCTCACCGTCTGTCTGCCTGTCTCGCTCTCCCCTTTGTGCGCGCACGCGCGAGAGAGAGGGCATCCAGGGCAACGGGGAGGGGGGCCATCTCTCCTCAAGTCACAGCGTGCGGCGGCGACAGTCGCGTCATACAGGTCTGCGGCGCAGTGAATCAGTTGTGAAATGAGAGACGTAATTGTAAAAGACAAACCCCCACAAATGAAAGCTTCGCAGAGGCATCTCACCCAAACGCTGCCCTGCATCTGAAGGACACTTCCAGATGAAGATCAGCAGAGACGCAAAAGGCCGAGTGACGACGCTGCGGTGGGCGCTGCTGGCACAAACGGGGGAAAGCGCCCTACGCCGTGCAGGGGCTAACCCTGGCCCTTCAAGCCCCATCCGCCAGGGACGCCAGCCATTCTATTGGCCGGGCGCGCTCCCTGGTGAAATTGGGTCGTCTTGTACCTGCAGCCATGTCGAACCGTTGGGTGAACATGGGCCACCTGACGACCCCTCCCCTTGCTGATATTTATTCCTGGACCTTTGCCGCAGCGTGGCCTGCGCTGTTTTGTTTGACCTGCGCTTCCAGAAACGGCATGCGCGGCGCTCAGTGTGTGTGTGCCCCGGCAGATAGCATAGCTCCTGCAGAGCACGCGCGCCGCATCGAGCGTGGCCGACCCCAAGGGCCCGAATGTGATGTAACCCGCCCAGCCCAGCAGCCTTGGTTGTTTTGTGCTTTGTTTCTGCCGGAACGGAAACCTGCTCACACGCCACGCCACCAACACCACCGTCCGCCTCCCGCTGGCTGCCCTGACCTGTTCCATTTAATTAACCCGTCCCCTTCCACACGCAGCCTTGCCCGTCAATTCAGCCGCCCGTCCGTCCCTAAGTGTCTCTAACACGCGACCGCGCCGGGCTGGTCTCACGCTCCGTCATCCCGAACCTGTCTTAGGGTGCTCGCTGCCCGCCTGTTCCCACGGAATCCAGCCATCTGCCCATCCGCAACCTTAATCGGCCAGCCACTATCGACGGCAGGCCACCGCCACGGCCTGCGACAGTTGCCCGTACGAGTCAAGCTCGTGTTAATGGTCGATACGGAGCACATATGTACGGGCCACCGGGTCTCGCCCCAGGCCAGGGAAAATAGGAAGAAAAACACAAGGGCCCGAGCTTCCTCCATCTCGTGGCCCCCCGAGGATCCATCCATTTGCCTTCAAGCTGCACGCCAGAAGCTAGCCTCCCCAGTCCCCTTTCTTGCCATAATTCTGGAAGGCCCGGCATCCCGAGCCAAAATGAGCTTCTATTTTTGAGGCGTCGAATCGTATCCAGACACGAGACATGCGCGTCCCCGTTCCGGAGTCTCTGCGTTTCTCGCCGCCGACAGCTGCTGTGCATGTCCAATCTCCAGGGTCGCGCTTTTCGCATGCATGGCTTTCCGCCACATCGTCAAACCACACTACCCGTCATTTCTCAAATATTCCCCGATGGGCAAATGGCCTCATCAAAGCCCCGCTCAGCCGCAGTTTAGACCTGTGTGTCGGCTCTAGGGCACCACCAGACGCAACAACCCCAGGCTCCCGAGCCCTTGCTCACTCACTCGCTCGCTTCTCTTCCCTTGTCTCGCTCGCTCGCTCGCTGTCAGCCCGCTTCGGAGCCTTGCGCGCACGTCAAGCTAGAAAAGAAAAGAAAGCAGAAAATCGCACGTCAGTTGCAGCACCCCGGAGCGGAATCCCCCACCCGAATGCCTGCACCGGTGAGCAATTCATTACATAGTACCTCTTGTCCATGCATCCCCCGAGCTAGCCAAGGCCTTGAAACCCGTGCCCTTGCAGATCTCCCCCTCCTTCGCTGTATCGCCTGTCTGGTGGCCCAAAAAACTCCGAAATGAACAGCATCCCAAGACCAAGCAAGTCGCTCGCCCTCTCGCTCGCTTGTGAGGGCCATTAGCCGGTCCGCGCGAGTTGTGGGAATTCCCACCCACCATTTGGTCATCGATAACCGAAGTGTGTGCCCTGGCCTTAGCGCACCACGCGGTGATCGACAGGCCCAGGCAATCTTGCATCATCAATCTGACGCCGCCGTCGGGCGCTGACGGAGAATCACACCCAAGCCCGCGGCTCCTCGGTCATGGTGCTGAGGTCATTGCAAATCTACATAGTAGACTCGATTGTTTACCCCCTCCACGGCCACGTTCACAGGCTCAGGAACGCGCATAACAGGTGCTGCCATCGCATTTATTTACTCAGCAGGACTTGACTTTTTTTTTTCGTTTCTTTTCATTTTTAGCCTGTCTTTCCACATGGACCCTGTCGCCCCAGGTTTGATCATCCGTGCCAGGGTCTACCGTTTCAACCGAACTCGTGCTTGGGAATAGATATGGAGAGAGAGGGACGGAAATGCAATCCGCACTGGTGCTCCCTTCTCTTATTAACAAGGAACAGGGCTGCCACCGTCCGATCCATCGCAGCAGTAAAGGCCAGCGTTTCGGCCTTCGGAGGCCAAGGCTTCAAGCACGGTTCCCTTGATGACACTGCGGAAAATCTGCAAGGAGGCCTTGAGCAGAGGAGCGGACGATCAAATAGATGCGACTGGCACTGACTGCTTAGAATACTCATCTCGGGTAAAACGGCCTCTGACAAGCCGGGCGGGCTTCCCTTCCCCTTGGCTCGACTGTCATCTCACACAAGTATCGGTTGCCTCCGACAGTTGCGCGCCTTGTTCCTATCCCTTTTGCTTGCAGCAAGTTATCTGTTAAAGTTTCCTCTCTGTTCTTAAGCTATGGCCGGTGCGAGCTCTGACGCAGGGAGTTGGCGGTCGATCCTTTTTCTTTTATTGCTGTGGCACTCAGCCACTTGGTTGCCTAAGACAATCGCTCTGTCGCAGCCTCTGAAACATTTCATCGCCTTCAACATGTCTCGCCGCCGATTCCAAGTTGCCGGCTTTCCCGCATTCTTGAGGCTACTTCTCAATCATAATAATACATCACCCAGTCACCAGCAAAAAGCAATGCCATCACCATCACTCACCGTCATCTGGTCACTGCTATGACGCTAACTCCAAAAAAAGAATATTGAAAGTTTCAGGTCCCGTGGGGATGCTGCATGCACAGGCTCCTTACACACGTTTTTATATGTCAACGTGCGTGCGGTGCAAGTCCTCAAACCTCAAACTCCTATTCGCCGACGGACTTAGGTACACCATCACACACCGGCCCAAGTGATGCAATGCTTGCATTAGCCCATTTGCTATCCAGCTGACCCAAGGATGCGTCAACCACAACAACAAAAACAAACAATTCCTCGTAAGAATCTTGACAAATTTCATCAGCTACAGCGCCAGATTCCACACCCATGGCAAACTCTAGTGAAGATGCCGCATCCAAGTATGTAAGTCCCAGCACTCAATCTCAACTCCCAACACTATTAGGATTTCGGAAACCGACGGTACCGAAGTCACATATCATGTAAGGGGTGCTTCCTTGTTCCTAATACACGTCTTTCTACCCGGTGTTACATATTTGTTCTCATCGAATTATTCATTCATGTCAGTAAAATGTCTTCAGTGCCTATTAGTAGCCAACTTGTCGTTGCATCCATCATATGAAAATTTGCTGGTTGCTTTTTGTAGCGGTATTCATCCGCCTCCAGCAAACTTCTTTTCCAACCCGGTATTCCATCTTGGCAGTGATTCGTGAATGAATACTACAAGTTAAAAATCAAATGGAACTAGCGTTTGATACATGTCCATTTGTCAATCTGGAAGGTCAAGACCCAATCCAATCTCTCAGATGACAGCACTGCGCCGTAGATATCTAGTACAACATCTTCTTCAACTTCTGCCTTCTCTCTTCTCTTCTCCCACATTGCACAGGGTGTTCCCAGACACACGCTTTCTCCAGTTTACGTCGCAACCCATCATCGGCGCTCACTGATCACGCATGGTCAGAATTTTCCTCAGGCCCATCTCTCCGAGGCTCAGCGCAAGGCATTCAAGGAGAACCCTTCCAGGAAGTAGAGCATCGGTTCATGCGGCATGGGATCCACGGATGGGCCCCGACGAAATATCACATAGGGCGGATATGCGGTGGATGTGCGCTATGGCGTGGAGTTTGACGGGGCTGCTACAAGTAAGCAGCAGCACGCTCCAACTGTTCCATCCGTCGGCGTTTAGACCGTGCCACGATGTCGTCATCTTTCAAGTGAGCAGACAGACAGCTTCCTAACCTTCGTCTCATTCACCAGGGGTGGCAGGGTAGACCAAGCGGGCGAGATCCGATAGCTGCATCGAACCGTCGACAAAGGGTATAGGGTGAAAGAGACGAGTTGGTCATTGCAGTTGAGGGGAGTCTCAAGTTGCATCACTATAGCGCAACGGCCATTGCATCCGGATATGGACATTGCTTAGCTAGGCTTCAAAGGAAATATCGCGTAAGCCATGTTCCCCCGGGTTCTGCATACAATGCTATCGTAACACAAAGCCTTTCACACACACAACTTCCAGCACAAATGTAATCAAAATATACAATCTCTTTTGCTAACACAACAGAATACAAAAATAGTCCTAGCCTATTCCCCGACAAAGGAAAAGATTCTTTGAGTGCTTGCTCCTCGCCGTGTACTCATCGCGTACACACAATCTATAGATACATACTCCATCCTCATATCCAATATACATCAAGGCATAATCTGTACAGGCCGTGAAAACCGCTCGTCGATGTCGAGTTAGTGCTCCGGGTATAAATGCATCTATACTTGGTAAACAGTCCGTCTTCGTCCCTCACATTGAATCCTCCATCTGCCGACTCCTCGTCTTGTTCCAGTTGTCCTTGTCTTGTTTGCCTCCCTTGCTCTCCAGGCCCATGCCTCTCTCTACCCACTCTTTGCTCTCCATGTGGCGCAGTCGGCTCAGAGCTCGAGCAAATGCGAAGGCCTCTTCTGATCCGACAAAGAGACCAGAGTCCTTTAGCTTCTCCGCGTCATGCTCCAGATCGCTAACCGTCGATTCTTGTCCTTCCTCTTGGAGCAACTTCTCGGCAATCAAGTCTCGGGGAATGAAAAGCTCCGCCAGAGGCTTCTCCGTGGTAAGAACGAGTTTGGCGTTGCCTTCGTACACGGCGTCAATAAATGTAATGAATCGTCGCGCAAGGTCACGCTGCTGGTGAGTCATTCCAGGAACGTCAGTAACAATAAAGGCCTCATAGGCTCGCACCAGTTCAATGTAGTCAGCGGCCGACTTGGGTTGTCGGATCAGTTCATCAAACGTGAACCAAGCAGCCCGTCCGCTCACTCTGGGTACATGGATCTCTCTGCCCCAAACCTTTTGGATTTCAGAACGTGGCTCAGCCTGCTCGTGATCTCCGAGGAATCGAAACCACTTCTCGGCATGTGCATTGGCGTGGCTGTCGAGAGAGGTGTGATAGACATCAGACGGAGGTCGGGGAATCTTGCGGTAGTCGGTGGGTGAGTCGAGGTTGATGACGTGCAGGCGATTCTTTAGCAGTTCGATAGCGGGGACGAACGAGTCGCGTTGGATGCCATTCTTGTACAACTCGTCAGGATGTCGGTTCGACGTTGTCACCAACACTACTCCATGCGACATGAGGGCCTCCAAAAGTCTGCTTGTGTTAGCATCCCATCATTTCAAAACCGAAGTGAAGATCGTACCTTCGCAAGATCATAGCATTTGCCACATCTGTACACTGAAACTCGTCGAAGCAAAATACGTTTCCCTTCTCCGCTATCTCTGCGGCAACAAATGGGGTTCCATCAGCGTCTCGGCCATGTTCCATTTTAAAGAGATGTAGTCGCTTGTGGACATCCTGCATGAAATTGTTGAAATGAATTCGAGTTTTGGTAAGGCCGTTCTCGGGGAGTGTATCGTGAAAGAGATCCATCAACATGGTCTTGCCGCACCCAACGTCGCCGTACAAATAAAGCCCACGGGGGAGGTTCTTGGGGATCTCGCCAATCGCAGATCCTTTGCTCCCTCCCTTGCCGAACAAGGACGAGAATACAGATTTCTTGGCCGGTTTGAGAGATTCGAGGCTAGGATGGACGACCGGCGGCGGCCTGTAATTGCGCAACTCGTCGTGGAGGTTTTGAAGATTCTGGATGATGCCTTCGCCAACCGTTTAGCCTCGATGTTTTATGCGCATCAATTCGGGCAAAAATATCTCACCTCTCTGGTGCTCATCGTTGCGCAGTTCCCCCGCATCCACCCGCCTGTCGTATTCCTGTATTGGGCCATAATCCTCGCTGATGCTCGTGCTCGTCGCCACTGTTGCCATTGATCGAATCCTTGCTGGGAAACTTCCGTGTTCCCCGACATTTTTCGATATCGCGACCGGTCTATGGGTGTTGTAGTATGATGCCAGCCTCGGCTTCCGGGGTGCTGCAGCTGTTCGGAGCGTTCTCGCCAACCCGCTGCCACAGGCCAGAGGCCTTGGGACCCCTGACGGGCGGAGGGCCGCGGTGCATCTTGTACCGATTCGCATGGTTTGTTTCGGCCTCAGGCGGTTCGCGTTGTAATCTGGGAGTGTCGGGCGCAAAAGCGCATCACGGAGGAGGGGCTGCAAGAGAAGAAATCACAACCATGGAGAAAGCCCGCGAATTCGGTGTTGAGGCAATGACGAAGAGTGGGCCGGGATTAGAAGTATTCCCGGTCTTCTTGCCCCCCCAGACCGACGTTGCCGAGGATCCCGCCCGCAGTTTAAGCGTTTTCGCCCGGTGCCGGGATCCACTAACGTCTTGAAGAGTCCAGAAGCATCGTTTGCTACCCTATATCTCATCGTGAATCATCAATGACCATCAGATCATAATTTGATGTCCGGCATGCACGAAATGGAAGCGCCTAGCTGGACATTTAGCTGGTGTAGAGTAGAAATGCAAGACGTCGAATTAATTGGTTGCTCCCTCAGCGATTCAGCACGTGACAGCATCCAACCGCCACCCACATTCACTGCCACACCACTCCAGCCTGATTTGCATGCTAGTGTCTGCATGCCAACAATCTCGGTTACCAGTCCGAGGATCGCTTACCGGTACACGCCCTGCCAAGTCTCCATGCAACCCAAAAATATCAAACTTATAAAGTCGGTCAAGCTGGAATGCGGCTCGATACGGGACATGATCCAGCATGACGCATTCGTTGTCACCCAGATGCAGGGACCTTCGTAGCGTGGAATCTAGTCGCGTAAAGTCGTGGCACTGTGTCCATTCTTGGCCCTTTTTAGAAATAGAGTTTGATCGGTTAAGAATTCTCACTCAGAAATGTCACGGCTGGCAGTAAAGCCCGCCAGAAATGAGGGTGTGGTGATTCGTAATGAGATACACGCTAGCACCATCTCGAGCCGCTGTAGCTCGAGCAATCAAAGTAACCCTGCCACGACAGATACAGCTTGCAGGACGTCCAAATCATACCCCCTCACCGCATATTGGTCTAATCATCACCGGGGTGCATCTAAAACTCGATACAAGGCGCTGCGCCGAGATTTATATTCAAACGATTTGATTAGTTGGCGCCAGCCTCTCCTTTTATATGATGGCAGAAACAGAGTAGAGGAAGGATTCTATGGCAGAGAGACCTCCTAGCAAAACTAGAGCGTGTATTGAATGATTCAAGACTTTTTTGCAACATATGTTGGTTGAATATGCACCAACCGCCGTGGGGTATTCCATACGAACGCCTCTAGCTCCAGCTTGCAGATCCATTTCATGCCTGCCTATGCCAAGCCTTGTTATCAGACTATGAAGGATGATTAGCCAATGCCATGCAATGTCCCGCTAAAAGGCGATCCGAAAGCTAAACGCCATGATGGCGATCATATTTGTTCCCAAGGCCAGGCGTTCCAGGGTCTTCCCGCGTCATGACCGTCATGATGCCAAAAGAATCAATCATTATAGATAAACATCACACCATGTAAGAGAGATGGGGGTCATGAGGCTGGGAGTATGATTCTTGCAGCATTCAGGAGGTCTGTTCTTTGAGAAATTTCCACCGCCGCTGGACCGAGAACACACTCGCCACGACGACAGGAACAGAAAAAAGACCTGACACCCGTACTTTTCACGGGAAGGAGATACATCACATTGACGCTATGGTAGCAGATAACCTCTTGGCGTTCAGGGGTTCACGGTAGTTTGAGGAGACTGACATACCACGATGCTCTCATTCGAACGAACGCGGTCAGAGCGCCCAGCGAGATAGCAGGGGTATTAGTAGTCACCAGCAACATTGGTATGATTTTTTTTGGCCCAAAGTGGAACTCGAGATGTCACCAATTTCAGCTCAGACCGAGTCGGGATCAAGACGACAGCTCCCAGTGGCCGTCATTTCAATTACCTTAGCGCCGGGCATGGCAACCAGCTCAGCTGTGGCGAGAGCAAGTCCTATCCAAGTCGTGTTGTTGGTCATTCTCTGACACGGGATGATGGGATTGTGAGCTGGACAAAGAGATATCTGATAACCCGTGCAAAAGTGTGTGAGATTCAAAAGCAAGGATACGTGATGCAGCTTTGGGAATTGGATCAATTGGACACCGGAAGGCATGATGGCAAAGTATGTATGCCTTCGGGGTTGGTTCCGACAGCCATGCTTTGCTTTTACGCTCGAATTGACCGCTGAGGAGGTGGCGATGACAGCTGGAAGACACGGGACGGGATGCAATGACATCTCGCCTGTGAGACTCAGGTTTGGACACGCCCAAAAACTATAACTCGCCCTGGGGCTTATTGGATGCGCCAAGGAGAGATTCTGCAGCAAACAGCAAGATATGTTTCGGCAGATTCATCTTTCTTAATCCCCTTGAGTCTTGGCGCCGGCACAAGGTCAACTCTGCCGGGGGGGGGAGGGGGGCACTTTGGCCGAACTGCTGCTTCGTTGGTGTTCTTTCCCCAGAGGGGTTAGAGTTGCAGAGACGAACCGGCCATTTAGCAGGGCAGCTTAGGACTCGCAGCCCTAGCAACGGCGGGTGGGAGGTCAGCAGAAGCGCCACGGGGGGTGGTCGAGGACTGAGCTGTCACGGAGCTAGCGACACTTGTCACTTCTACTTCGCACGGGTATCACGAGAGGACATGACAAGTGATTGTCTCAGAAAACCCGGGCAAGAACGATATCGTGTGAAGATCACCAAAAAAAGATTGGGCGGCACCGTGTCCCGGACCGTAGCACCGCAATGGCGAGTGTGGGGAGTGGGCGGTTGAGACACCGACGAGAAGACAGCAGCAGCAGGCGAGATGAGATGAGGTGGGGAGCCAGCCCCCCCCGGCGCCGCCAGCCCAGTTCATTGCCTACCGTCAGGTTCCCGCCGGGATCAGACGATGCTGGCAACAGATCATGGATGCATGCATAGTTTTTGGCTGCACAACTATATTAGCCTGGGCGTGCTGGCTTGACGCAGCTGAACGGGTCTGGGGCGGGCCACTCTGCCTGTTAGTTTTTTTCCTTCCTTTTGTCGCCGAGGGGAGAACCTGTAGGAACCCAGCACTTCCTCAACTACCCCTCCCAGCTGTTGAATTGTGTGAATAATCAACCTCCTAAGACCAGCACACACCTTCCAAGGAGATATTGGACACGTTCGATAAAGTGGTGGGTTAAGGTGTGGGTGAAGCGGGAGCCACTGCGCCATGTTGTGACCAGCCGCACGTCTGGTGGCGAATGTTGTTTTTTCCCACTTTCCGCAGGTTCTAGACCTACCTAGCCACGGCGACGCCCGAGACTTGCCCTGCAAGAAGCCGTTGGTTGGCTGACAACCTGCAACAAAAAATTAATAATGGCAGCCTCGATGCCCTTTCGTGATGGTTTTTGCACTCCTGCGGCCACGCCTATTCGGCATCTGTCGGCATTAGGTGAAACTCTCGACTTTACCTCCGGACTCAGTCGTGCCCGGAGCCCCACAGGACCCCGAGTCGGGTGCGGGGACCGGACTTCGGCGCCGGTGAGATGGAGACTGGGCTGGACTGGCCAGTGTCTGATGCTTACAGGAGGATTCTTGCCATGCATCTTGCAGCTAGCGAGATGGGGGGATTTTTTTTGTTTTGTTTTTCAATGCGCCAAAGTACCGAATTGGATTGTTCTCGCAGGAGCCACGCGCTAGCAGCCTGGAAGGGTCGAGGGTCGAGAGGGGGGATGGGTCGGCGCAGTTGGACCCGCTTCTAGCCCATTTGCCATCTAGCCACTCGCGTCAGACGTGAGGGCATTCCCATTTCCCATCACCAGATTGGGTCTGTATTGGAACATTGTTCTGCACCACCCACCGCGGATAACTTCCGCATCCCCCTCTCATCTTCCCTCTCATCTTGTCTCCGATCTTGCCCCCGATCTTGCCTCCCTTCCCCGACTCCGCGATGTTATCCAGAGGAGTGCATTGTTCAGCTACAAACCGAATCGAGACGTTTTGGGCAGCTATGACTACGACGGCCCGACTCAGAGGATTTCTAACGGTAATGGGAGCTTGAGCTTGGTTAGCTCATACGCTAATGTGATTCGAATGTGGTGAGATTGGAGAACCCCAATCATATTGGATGGAGAAAAACCGGCTATCAAGTTGAAGGGCAGCTGTTTCACTCTTCAGGGGATCCGGTGGACCCTGAACAGGCCAAGCCCAGCTCAACATGACAATTTCGTATCTCGCGCCGGCTTGAGCGAGTTTTTGGATACATGGTGCTCGGCCCACCATCTGTCAACGCAAGCGATACTGCAGCTAATGCTGCAGAGGCTTTGACAAGGGAGGATAGCATTATACAACTTCGGCAACTTCCAGAGTTCGTCTGAGCTGGTGCAGTGCATTAAGTTGTCTGCGGCCACCCGGAGGCGGTGAACCCCGAATAAAGTTTTTGGTGTTATTGTTTCCCTTTTTCAGATTGTGATTTTGAGACGCTAAAAATTTAAGCGGAGGCAGCAGCATATCAAGAGAGACAAAGTGAGACTTTCGGCCTTGTTGTTATGACACTGTATGTGTTTTACTTTTTTTTATTTTTTCTCAGCCACCTAGGCCAATGCTTTGTCGCATTGACGGATTTGCATAGTCGGAAACGACAATGCGTTTTCGCACGACTCATGTTAGTTTAGCCTGGCCATACAAAGAAAGACCCACCCGAACAAGAGAACAGGGCAGCGGCGAAGGCAAGGGCAAAAGTGCTTGACTGAACACCACTCATCCGAGCTTCTTTACTTAATGAATCATTGCCATGTCTCAGGTTTCACTTGTCAGAAACTAACTGGCTGCGAATATTTCGCCACCGAGACGAGAGAAGAGGGAAGACCCGCGGAAACATCAACCAGACCAACCCAATCAAGAGAGACAGGAGATGCCACGCCGGTAGGAGGGACGGAGAGGTCGGAGAGCAAGGCGGGTAAAAAGTAAAGAGACTCACTACCCCGGAATGCCAACGCCCAAGTCCCATGCTGCCGTGAGAGAACAAGGATGTGCGTTGTTGAGGCCAAATGTGCCTGTGTCTTCAGCTTCAGCTTGGGCTGAGCCGCAGTCGGATGACCCCAATGAGGTCTTTTTTTCCATTTCCCAAAATCGCTTTCCTCATCGATCGGCGAACTAAACTGCAGTCTTCTCTGTCAGGATGTTGAAGATGAGATAAGGTCCGGCAATATGCAGCTAATGGACTCGACCTTTAAGATGATGCCATGCGGACATGTTGCCTGCGGGCTATGTCTCAAAAGGTGGCTTTCTAGCCGACAAGTCTGCCCATTTTGCAGCAGGCTGTTAGAATATCCGGAATGTGGCCATGCAGTCCCGTCCATTGAGCTACTTGGGCATCCACCTTCTGCCACGCACGTCGGACAACGGAGGTGTCATTCCCCGACTGTGCCACAAATGTCGGCAAGACGCTTCGCTAGAGAAGGCCGAGCTGGGATTTCGGCAGGCAGCAAAAAAGTTCCAGGGTGCCCGGGAACGATATCACAATTTTGGGTGCAGGAGCAGGGCTGATGAGAGGACCCTGCGGATGAAGCGGGACGTGGTTGAGACAATGATACAGGATGTATATCTGAGACATTTGACCACGTGGGTGACGAGGTGGTGAGCTAAAGGGAGGTGGGAGGTGGGCGGTGGTAGTTCGCTCTTGCTTTCGCCACCACACGTAAATTGTCTGCAGCCAGGCCGATCTAGATGTAAGCCAGGGAGGGAACCGGATGGTGTAAAGAGAAAGGAGGAGCGGATACAGTGTTGCACTGGGATTCATGGCATGATTTGACTTGTCATCAGGGATCCAGTCTTCGTTGACCGCCTGAGTCGCGTAAGTGACATGTAATTAATTCTCCTTCCGGCCTTCAACTACACATGTTGCGACGCTGGAGTGGCGGATGAGAGTGTTTTCTTTCCACAGATGAGGCAGAACGCGGCTAGAAGCCCGGAGGCGGGTCCGCTCCCCGACTATTGCGACCTTGAACCGCAGCATTTGCAACGGGCTCAACCACGCTGCCGGAGACGGAAAGTGGGCTTCATGCGGTAGAGTAATCCTTCAGGAGCACCGGCCTGTGGTGGTTTTACTGCACACACACACACACACGCACACACGCACACACGCGTACGCACACGCACCCGGATTTTGTCGGTGCCACGTCCTGCTACGATGGGAGGCGGCCGACTTGCTGGCCGCATTATCTCCCCTCACCGGTCGGGGCGGTGCGTGCTGAGAGCTAAGCGGATGAGGACTGGACTGGAGACGATTCGGAGATCATCAGGGCACCCTGGGAGCTACGTGGGAGATCCCTGCGGATCTGTACGTCGTCCAATGGTAGATGGAGGCGAGCAGGGGGGGAACGCGATAGGTTAAGCGCTCCATCTAAGATCTCCCTCAGAGCGAGTGGTGACGTGCTCTTATTTGCAGCGGACTTGCTTGTTTCCATGCACCATCGCCATCGCCGTGTCCGTTGGCGGCCTGCCACAGCCATGCCACCGGGACCAAACGCAGACTCAGGGCCACCACGGTCGCGGAGATCAACACGAGCACGCGAGCGCATCCACAACCAACCGGGTTCCAGTAGCCATACATGGCTTGCCTTCAGCCATCCGGTACCCATGTTCGGGGGGGCTTGCATGTTGCTGCTGCTTCTTGCCAACTTCCCGTGTCTTTGTCTCGCTCGTCGGTCCAGGTACCAGGAACGACCCGAGAAAGCTGGTAGCGAGACATGTCATTAAGGCTAGCATCGTCTCCCAACTGGGCACCTTGAACTGCGGACCTTGAACTGCGGACTTCCAACTGGGGAGGGGGGCCTACCTTCCACCGGGCATCTAGCGCAAATCAGGCCAGGCTACTGTACCCTGCTTGCCTGTGCTGCACAGCTGCGACATGGACGAGGACTGTTGGTTGGATGCTACTTACACCCTCACCCAGGCCGTTACTGGCATTGGGTGCACACATACACGTACAGCCCAGAGCCAGGCGCTGACCATCAAGCTCAGATCCGACCGTCGAAACATAACCGTCATAAGTCATACATTTCGTCTGCCCTCGGCAGAGATGGAACAGCGCCGTCGAAACTTGGGATGCCATTCCTGCTTCCGACACCGCTCTTCTCCACCGACTTTCGCTCTGACGAAATTTTCTGACTGCCCTTGTTTTTGAAATATGGCAAAGCATTCAATGGAACCCTCACACCACCCCCGAAAGAAATAAAAACAACAACAACAATAATAATAGCCACATCGTGGGAATAAGTGGAGGTCAGTAGCGGCGTGTGGCTGCTACACAACCGTGGAACGAAATCCAGATTCCCAAAAATCTGGCCACAAAAAACGCCACTCCGAAGGGGGCCCCAGCAGCCTGGACCGACCTGCCGGGACGCCTTCGTTAATGGGCCAGCAAATTTGTACTATACCTACAGCCGTCATTTGTTTTTGACGCTGCGGACTACAAGGGGAACATGGCCCATCTCCATACCCTGGTGGCACAGGTCGCACCTACCTTGATTCAGCAGTCAGGGACCAAGCTCGCCCCCGCCAGCTTACACGGATCATTGTACCTTTCCCCATCCGCTGGAGCGCTAGCACTGCTGGAACAGGGAAGCTAGCTGAGCACCCAGGTACTGTACAAAGGCTGCACTTGCCGAAGTGAGCAGGTAACACAGACAGACAGACAGCATGGGCATGGACCGGGTTTCGGCTGCCATCCGATTTCATGTGATGGAGGAAGCTGCGCCAACCCATACCCTTCGTTGCTTCTTCAACCTCCGCGTCCATGATCAATCCCTGCGGCGCCCTGCTCACCGGATCGGACCCCATCTTATTCCATCTCACACATAGCCGCATTATTCAACCCATTTGGCTGTGCTGCCTTGCCTTAGTCAGTCCCACGTCCCTCCTGGCACATCCCGCTCTTTCCCCAGTCCGCCGCATTAACTTGCGTCAGCACATCGGGCCCTCGCTGCTGGTCGAGACTCTGGTCTGTCTTGCGCCCTCATCCAACTCGTTCGATGTTGGATTTCGCCTCCTTCTACAGCATAGCCTCCCTCCACTGTCGACTTGTTCTGAGGCCAGCGACTGCCATCTCCGAACGGCTCAAGAGACTCGACATGGCAGCCGGCATGCCCAGCGAACCCGAAAGAAGCCTGTCTCATGTCAGAAACAGCAAAGCACTTTAGTCTCCAAATTCTTAATGGATGTGGTTTCATTTCATCTTACACCCCCAACTTCTTGCATGGCTAGTGTATTTTCGTACTCACCCTCTCTGACTTCCCCCAAGTACTCGAGAAGAAAAAAAGAAAAAAGAAAAAAAAGCAAGCACAGCGGGCGTCTGGATATATGGCCTAGGTGAGCTTAGCTTGCGTGGGGCAATGGTGTCACCGAGAGAGCCTAAGCAATCCCAGTGGACGGAAACGACTGAGACTGGCCAAAGCTGCCAGCCGCGCCTGACAGCCGATGACGAGAGGCGCATCGCCGTTATGTTCATCGGCACTCTCAATCAACCGTCCCTCGCCTGGGATGCGAGGGTTTGGCGGACCCAAACTCTGAAATCATCTTGGCAGCCTGTGAGCATGCACTGTATGTAATCAATGAATAAACAGGGGATTTGATTTATAGGTGTAGCAGAGACAGCACATCGAAAAATTCCTTGCTATGCAACCAACCCACATGCGTCACACCTCTGCTGCACAAAAATCCCCGTGGTGTGGCATCATATTCTGCAGGCTCTGCATCTAGCTACTATACCGCAATTTGTCGGGCGCCTGGCAGAACCATTGACATGCTGTCGTTTCCCAAAACTGTCTGCGGCATGCGGCTATGGATAGTAGACTGGCCAATCCCTGGGTATTCGCCTCCCGGATGCCAGCTTTGCGTAGGGCAAACCGAAGCTCTCAGCCACGTTTTAAGCCAAAACTCGTCTTTTGGATGCGCGCGTTTGGTTGGCATACAGCTCCCTACCCCGGTTCTCACTTAACCTACAATTGTGATATCCGCAGCAGTCATGTTTAAAGTTTGGCAGCAGCTGGACTTATCTCAAAATTGGTGGCCAAACCAGTCCTGACCGACCATTCTTTCTAAACAGACGCCTGCATGCTCCCCCCCCCCGGCACTCACGCACACACCCAAACACCCATACACCCATACACCCACTACGCCCACTGCACCCTCCACCAAGTGGACAAATGGAGTGGCCACAGGGATGAGCGGCTAGGGTGCCGAGTGGCTTGGCTAACTGCCTAGCAGACATACGGTACCTAACGAGTTTTGGGGCGGCGCACTCAGTTGGCTGGCTTCACCTAGCTTCTCAACTGACTGGCTGGGGTTATACCTTCCCGTTTGTTTTCAAGGGCAGGGGTACGTGAATGTGTGCTTCATCGAGACATGCAGTTTCGACAGGGACCTCACAGTACCTACTGGGTCTTAACTCACGGCCCAGTATCCCCCGTCTGAGGACTCGGTCGTGGCGGCCTCTCCCACCTCCCGATCGTCAATTGAGAGATAGACCGTGACCAATGCGGTATCATGATCAAGTACCTATTGTGGTACAGGTATCAGTTACATCCCTCAGCATTGGCCATCTCTCTCCTTTTGCCATCTTCAAAAAAAAAAAAACTCCGGCTGCTCGGGTGGCTTCTGTCTCAACTCGATTTCATGGCGGTGGACTTTGACCCGGCTTCTTGGTATTGGATGGGTGATCCCCTGCCGTTTCCTTAGACAAATAAAAAGGCAAATGCATGCCTCTTCATCATTCCGCCTCGACCTCTCCAGTTCAGCCCCCATCACTCGCGCGCTTCCTAGCCAAGTACAAGGGTCCCGTTTAGGCCACCACGTTTTCGCATCTGTCCCACCTGCTGCGACCTGACCTAGATGCCCTCAACCGCGCCTGCGCCTCTGAGTTTTGTCCTAGCAAGTCACGTAACGGCTAAATGTCACGACAAACGAAGGATGTATGTGTGGCCCACACAAACCCGCCCCCCCCCCTTCTCTCCCTCTCCGCCGCTTGACCCATGTTTCTAATGACTGTGTTTTTTTTCCTCTTCCTCAGACAAAGAATCTTGAGCGGGTGAGAGACAACCAGAGGAGGTCTCGTGCACGAAGAAGAGAACACCTGCTAGAGCTTGAGCAAAGAATTCGAAGCTATGAGCTCCAGGGCGTGGAAGCCTCGGCCGAGGTCCAACAGGCCGCGAGAAGAGTTGCTGAGGAGAACCGACAGCTTCGAAGTCTGCTAAACAGGCACGGATTCAGTGATGAATACATTATGAGCTTCTTGCAAACCGGAGTGGTCACGCAACCAGAGCCCGGCCCCATTTCTCACTTCACGACAGGGACGCCTGGCGAGGCGGTACAGACACTGCAGCAAGCCATGGCACCGCGGAGACCAGTAGCACTGGATCACGGTGTACCATATCCAATGCCCCCACATCCAGGCCGAGAGCCGTCCATTGCCAGCGTGCCGACGACATCAACCAACTCGCTCTGGCCGCCGGCCCAACCGGTTCACTCAGGACACTCTTTTCCGCGCCCTCTGCCATCTCACGCTCCACTACCACCTTCTGCTGCACTGACTTCCAACCCTCTTGCACCGAGTGCTCCACCACCTCTGGCACGTTCGACAATCCCTCCTCAGGTTCACCCCCACCAGTACCCAACTTCTCTGTTTCCTGGACCACAGGTTTCGCGAGCGGAAGCCTACCATACGCCTTCTACCCCTGGGTCGATCCTGGAGGATCCCAGACGACACAGCTATTCAGTGACACCCTTGCAGGAAGACGGACAAACAACCATGCACTACGCTATCCCCATGCACTCGTTCCAAACTACAAGCGGCCAAAACCCCGTTGGTTCGGACCCTAATTCGGATTCTGGTCCCCCGGCGCCTTGCTGACAGGCAGACGGGGCCAATATAGGCCGTGATACAGCCTTTTTGGACCTCGATGCACATCTTGTATGCCTTCATGGCGTCGAGATGCCCTCGACGCCTTTGATCCAGTTTCAAGCAATTCTCTGTTGAGCTGGAGCCAACAACGCGATGCTAATTTCCGCAGATCTCCTCGTCGAGCCAAGGACCGAACTCGATAGAATGATTGTGCGGGCCATAAAATGGACCCTCGAACGAACACGGCCCAGACCCCGTCGAAGACCCCGAGGAGCTTTCCTGCCTTTATTCTGCAGCCCAGGGGATGAATTCGGAGAATTAGCATAGAGTTGAGGATGCCACGGTGCAAAATCACACGCCGAAACAGCTAAAAAAAAAAGAAAGGCAAGTGAGCACCAACCCGACTATGCTGGCGCCATGCGCTTGGCACAGTTCGCGAGGACGGAAGGAGGATAACATTGGCGTTCATATTGGCAAATGACGCCGTGTCTCAACAAGCAAGCCGATGATTATTCACGGCAAGCTCAGTCCAGGTCGACCAAAATCCATTCCTTGCTCGAAATACAACCTCCGCAACCAGGGCTATTGCGAAATATACAGAAAAGAGTATCAATTCAAGGCGTCTATAAAGTATATGTCGCGTGCAAGATTATAAGAGTTGAGATTCATTTGTGCAAGAATCCAAAGTCCAATTTTAACCGAGAGCGAGCCTGAGAGTCAAAAAATAATCCATGATCTTCAAGTTCGGATCCAAAGCGAGAACAGCTGGATAGCCCTGAGAGAAAAGAGTAGTGCGAAAATTTGGTCGGCAGATCACCGCCCTCTTCCGCACCACCCAATCTCAAACAACAATACCAATCGCTTGTGTTGCACTCTTTCGACATCGGTCAAAGCGGAGGAAGACTTTCGGCTTGCGGGGTCCAATCAATTCAGAGCAGAGGAGGAACCAGAACTGCCTCAATACCACACTTCTCCAGCCGATTGCTGAAACGATATTGATCTGAATAATGTTCGAAGAGCGAATGGCTCCAGCCTCGAGAAGCAGGATGGCTTAATGGTTTGATAAGGGAATCAGTTCTAAAGAAAGGAGAAACCGAGGCATCCATTACACACAGTCGAGCTTTACGACGAGCACATCGACTTATCAAGATTCCCACCTATTCCTTGCCAACCTCGCGAGCGAAACTACACCAAGCAGGCGAACGCGCATGTGGGAGCCTGCGTCATGTGCTGACATCGGCTGGCTTTTGGAAATCGATTATACATTCTATGAAGGTGATATGCTAGGAGTCAAATGTGACCCACTTTGGGGAGATGGAGCACAAAAATGATAGCATCGTGGGAAGTGGAGAGGAGGGCATGTATTTGATCAATAGCGTGGCTTGGAACCGTTACAAGTTGGAACGTATGGTTTCACGGACTGTCAAGGTCAACATGACGTTTCGACATATGCAGTTTGGGTGGAAGACGGCTACATGTATTATTATCAGCGTGCCGTTACCTGGCTATGACGCAAATTTGTTGGCTGTATATTCGCAACGCAAGTGCCAGCATTATGTAACAGCAAAGTGGTGGAGTGAAGACCAAATCAGTGGGAAAAAATTGCATCTGTATTTCATAAAAACTCCATGCTTATCCGTGACCCCAAGCCCAAGGTGTACGTCTCATGATACAAAACCTGCCATGTACTGTACAGTAACGACAACAAAACAACCATTTCACAAAAAGTAGTCGGCCACCGGCTTTTTGGCCGGCATGCCCCTGGAGTCCTGCGGCGCAGCCTGGAAGACGCGATACCGGCGGGCGGGGCCGCTCCTGGGCGCACCGTCCCCTTCCATCATGACGCCTCCGTCGCTCCGTCCCACGTCGCCGTTGCTGCGGGCGAAGAGACCCGTGCCGGACTCGTCCTCGGACAGCTCCAGCACGGCGGCAACGTTGCCGCAGCGGTAGCAGTAGTTGGGGGCTGACCAGACGGTGACGATGGATGCGTCGAACATTTCCTTGAAGCCCTCCATGACAAGCTGGTGTGCGCGAGCAATGAGGCTGAGGTCGTTGCGGTGGTTAAAGACCTTGACAATGTCGGCGCCGAAGAGGAATCCCGCACCGCGAGGAGAGAGGCCCCATCCGTCGATTTCGTCGGGATCAGACCAGAGCAGATCACACATGGCGCCCTCGTGCGGTACCTCTTGTTTTCGATCTATCAGCCGAATCTTATCAACCGTGTCGATGAGAGGACTTAGACCGCCATGAACGCAGAGGACTGCTCCGGCTGGGTTTCCGACAGTGCCACCACTCGACCCCGAGGCGCCAGAACCTGGTGGGCCCGTCTTGTCCCCCCCAGCAGGGCTCGAAGCCGGCGGCTCCTGCGAATTGTCCTGGTGCCGACGGCGAGCGAAGCGACTCATGATGGACCCGTTTTGGTCGCAGACTTCGATTTCGGTCTCTTCGTCAACGGGTTCGGCGCCAGGCGACAGCGTGTTTGAGGCACCCAGGACGATTGCGCCCAGGGCGAGATAATCGAATACATCACAGCAATACCGCCAGACGTTTGCGCTTCCGTATTTGCGCAGGCATTCATCATAAAATCCGTAGACGGTGGTGATTTGACGCGATTCGTGGTTGCCTCTGATGAGGGTCATGCGGTCGGGGTACCGGACCTTGAGGCAGAGGAGGAGGAGGAAAGATTCGAGGGAGTAGAATCCACGGTCGACGAAGTCACCTATAGATAGCGGCAGTTAGAATACAAGATGTCCATATTTGAGGCAGATCAATGCGGTCATGTACCCATGAAAAGATAATTCGTATCCGGGACATCGCCGCCAACTCTGAACAACTCCATAAGGTCGTGAAACTGGCCGTGAATATCACCACATATTGTCACTGGAGCCGATACGGTGACTACGTTGCCCTCCTCGATCAATAGCTCTCGCGCCTTGTGGCAGAGCTCGCGAACCTGGGCCTCCGGAATCGGACGGCATGCGCGCAACTGCGCAATCGCCCTTCAGGTGGGGGTTAGCTTTGGCTGGCGAGAAACGAGACGGCTCGAGGGGAAAGGCCTTACTTGTCGAGGTCGCTCATGATGGGAGAGGCCGTAGGGCGGTCTAATGTGAGTTGCGCTGGTCGCAGAGAATCTTTGGAGGGGGGCAGAGAGGGGGGATTATAACATGTCGGGATCGAAACATGCGCTCCCTGCCGCGATGCGAAAAAGAGACCTAGGGCGGGATGGTGGCGGGCTTGCGAGGTGCTCGAAAATCTATGTAGCTTGACACTTCGCGAGTCGCCGAGCACGCACCGCAACGGACGGCGGGCATGGCTGGTAGGTACGTACCCCGCGCCGCAGACAAGAGCAAGCGACCGGGATTATCGGGTTTACATAAGGCCGCTGCCGATGGACCCTGGCCAGATGGCATTAGCCAATCAGAAGTGGGTAAAACAATCATGCAGCTCCCACCTCAAAGTCGGATGAGCTGCTTTTGAGAAGTCAGGTCTCGGGCCCACGGAACACATAGAAATCCCTCGACGACGTCAAACCGGCCCCTACGCCCCAGGCGGACGATGATACGGCCATTATGTGAGTTCAATGGCATTTGCAACGTGTCAAAATGCCCACTGACGCCCAATTGAGACCACTAGAGTCCGTCCTTCACCCCAATACCCGCGGCATCATGCCACCAATCCTCCACCCCAAGTCACGGATGACTTCGTCGCTGTTCGCCACGACTGTTGCCGCCTGCTTTTTTGTTGTTACGCTCCCGCACCTTCTGCCGTGCCCTGTGCCAAGGGCCCGATTCGCCGATGGAGATGTTATGGTAGACGAAAATGGTCGGCGCATGCGTTGGAAGAGGAAGGACACCAGCCCCGAAGTGAAGGATGGCATTGTGCAATTCAACGAATTGGCCCGCGACGAACTGGACGAGGCAAGCCAAAGGGCTCGCCGGGAGTGTCCAGTGCCCAAGCCTGGCGGCATGCTGGGAGAGTGGTTGGGCTTCCACAAAGGCGAGAGCGAGCATGGCCGATAGACGAGACGTACGATATCCCAATGCGCGATACCAACCCGAGCACACAACAAGAACCAACTCCTGCGATACCTTAACTCTCAACACCCGACTTTCAAACGCATAAACTTGTTGCTGGATCGGTCCGGCTTCAATGGGAGGGATCGAACCATTTTCACAACTTGGCATAGGGATATGAACCAACTTTGTGAATGATGTAATGGATTTGCGGATGGTCGGAAATGATGGAAAAATATAAATGATAATCCAAAGAGATGGATGCTCTCATGTGGTTGTGCGCAAGTCAGGTTACACAAACCTGCCCAACGTGGCACCTCGATTGAGCTTGAAGGATCGGCATTCTGTTAGACATGTGTTTTTATTGTAGCCTTTTATCCATAAATCAAGTAAAAATAGCGTTGGTTGCAATTGGCTCCGGTGTACTCCAATCGTGTCGAATTGGGTTGAGGTGGTTCACGCCGTCTGAAAGCCACGTTGGAAGTTGGCGCGGCGTTGTGTACGTATCAATTGAGAAGAGCAGGCCGCCGTCTTAAAAACAACATGATGGGAGCGAGTTCCGAATTTTTGCAGCATCGGAGACATGCGTGCATTCTCAGGCTGTTTCATTGCAGGCACTGACGAACGACCGGGGCACAACGAATTGCATGTCTTGGCTTTCATTCAACCCTTGTCGGTTTTCTGCCCCCCTCGATCGGTTCCGACTAGGGTGCGTGACATTCTTCACCGCGGCTATAAACAGCACCATGAGACACGATCGCACGGAGCACAGAGTCAAATTCCGCACATAACCGCGTATTTGTGTTTACTCGGGACGGCATCACACCGTAGACGAACTGGACGGGGGGGGGGGGCTGTTGTTGATATTACTGAGTTCAGACCCTGTAAGTAGGTCTAGCGCCCACTGTGGTACGGACGGTGGCTCTGCTGGTGGAGTCATACGACACAGACCCAGCTCGTGTGATGGGCGTCGTTTTCATCCCTCAGTGTAATTAACTGTCAGCATTGATGGCCCGTAGCGAATAGATAAGGTGGGTGGTGGATGCGGGCATGCGACTGGATTGCGGGTGAGATCACGGGGGTGGGCAATTTGGAGCGTTAATTTTTGTTGGGTGCATCTGATCTGATACGAGTGCGAGTGCGACAACTGGTGCAAGTGCATGGATTGCCGGAGAACTCTCACGATGAGAAGCGCAGACCCGGTCTGCTATGAATGAATGAATCGAACTGGATTGAATTGAACGCAGTGCAGCACATCGAGGTTTTAAGCTTACATGGGTGTCCGGACCGGTAATTGCAGAGGGGATTCGACAGGGTCTGGTCGGGCTTGTCGGATCCCCTTGGACCCATTGGAGGCCGTTACGCGCGCGCACGGATCACACGAGCGAAGCCGCCGCCACAGAAACCGGGAACCCAAGTCCAAGTCCAAGTGCGTCCCCCCCTGCGCCAGCGTTGGGAACGCTGCACACCAAACCAAGTCGTCCATCCCAGACTAAACTCGCCCGCCCGCCCAACTCAGGTCCATCCCGACCCAACTGCACTGCGCTGAACTGCTCAGCCCAGCCCAGCTCAGCTCAGCCCAGCACATGCCCGCGCGAGCCTGCGCTGCCTGCTGTGCACCGTCTGTGTCGTCTGCCATGCGAGTGCGTTCCCAGTATGCAACACCATCATACTCGCCTGCTCCGACAGACTGAATCAGGCTCGACGCTCCTTCACCCGGTAGCAGAGGCCTCCTGAGGCCATGACGTCCTCTTCTCCCCCGAGGAACATCGACACGCCCACGACACATGCGACCCGCGACTCCGTCAAGACTCTGACCACGGCCGTCAACAACAGAGCCCCGAGACACCGTCCTCCTCGATCCCTTCCACGTAAGCGCACCGTTGTCGACCCCTTCCACGGTTGCGCCCCCCCACTAACACTAACTTTCCGCCAGCCTGGATCGATTCCTACGATGAAAAATATGGCGAGGCCAGCGAAGATCAATTTCGACTTTTGAACCCTCCGACCCGCGCTGTTCAGCCCCAGCACAACTCGACCCCGAGCGATCCGCAGCGTCGAGTCTCGGTCGATGGCTTCGTCGAATCCGACGACCCGCTCCAGGGTCTTGCCAAGGGCAACAGGAAAAGAATTCCGCACGTCTTGAGATATGGGCGTGCATCCATGCGTGGGAGGAAATGGGATCACCTCAGGTCGGCCGAGCCAGTCATCATCTCGGGTTTCAAGCCCCTCGTCAAGTCCACCGAGCCCAGCGTCGCCTGGCACGATTTTGTCCAATCTTCGACCTACGGGCACGCGACCCACGAAAACTCGGCCGTGGTGGATTACGAAATCATGGAAAAGCTTCAGCCAAACTTTGCCAACCCGGCACTAGAACCGTACAGCGTCTTGGATTCAAGAATGCCGCGGAGGAAGCGGGCTCTTGCTCCCTACCAACGGGTCTGGAATATGATGGTTCGGCATTCTCTGGCGCCGCTCCTGTTTCGCCTGTCTGTCATGGTCACATCAATAGTTGCACTGGGAATCGCTGCCAAAATCAACAGGATTGAGGAGGTCGACTCTGATGACACAGCCGAAGAAGCCCAGTCAATAGTGGCAGTGTCAGTAGACTGCGTGGCAATTCCGTACCTCGCGTATATGATATGGGACGAGTACACGGGCAAGCCGCTGGGCTTGCGGTCCGCCGTCTCCAAGATTTCGTTAATGTTGCTAGATCTTTTTTTCATCATCTTCAAATCAGCAAGCACAGCACTGGCGTTTGAGAGTTTGGTCTACCACAATTTGGAACATGTCGCGGTGCGCGACTTGTCAAAGGCGCTGGCAGCTTTCATGGTAATTGGACTGATTCTTTGGACGCTGAATTTTGCCGTGAATATATTTCGGACAGTAGAACGACTGGGCGGAGGAGAGGAGGAATAGCCCATTGTATATGGATAATACGCGGCGGGAGAACACTGGAATGTTGGCCACAATACCCCTCCCCTGGTTGGTTATCAGGGTGTCTTCGTTTTTTTTTTTCCTCTTTCAACCTTGTTGTTCTGTTTTTCCTTCACTGCCATCATTTGATTTTCTTTTGTTTTGCCGGGTCGGAGCCTCGGCGTGACATGCACTGGGTGTGTATACCGTTCTTTGTACTTTTATTCTGCAAGTCTCATAGGGTTCACGGATAAAGATAAAAAGCCTTTGGCTTCCAGTAGCAATGCCAAAAGGGTACATGCTTGCCATGGCATCGATCCAGTCTTAATTGCAAGGTGTTATGGGTGGTTCGCAGGATAATAGGCGAATTAATACGCGTATCATATCGTATCAATCTGATGTGTCGCCTGGTGGGCAGGAAAAGGCAGCCACGGCGCGTGGGGCAATGAACAGGCTGTGAAACACCACCTCAGCGCGTAGGCAGACGGGATGTAGTCTCGATCAACTGCGGGTAGTTAGTGGGCGTGAATAGTGGGGTGGAGAGGCGCCATTCCACAGAGCCTGGAGCACAGCGCTTGTCCCAGTAAAAGCGGCCAGCCAAACGCCGCTAGACCAATGCCTCAGCTAGGCGGTGGGGGGCGGCAGAAGCCGACGCTAAGCCGCTTTCGCCTCAGGCCCGCTTTCACCAGCGGCCCTGCCTCATGGATGAGACCAGCTGGGTCAGACTTGACTTGACTGCCTGATTGACCTTGTCCTTGACCAACAACACTCACTCCAGCTCTTAGACTCGCCCTCCTCCTCAGTTACACCGTCCTTTTCCTTTCTTCTTCTCCAGTGACTCAGCCGGCCTGGTGTGCAAGCGGGTGTATTATATCTTCCCCCCGCCATCGCCTCTCTCTCCTCGTTCCGTCAGTAGCGAAGGGGTCCTGGTCCTCGCTCTCCACCGATCAGCCAGTGTCCTGGCCCTACCGCTACCCTCATCAAACCTCGCCCGAGCGACCCCAACACAGCCGCGACGAGTCAGACGCGACCCTGCTGGACGCATCTCCGTTTGTGGACTGCTCTGCTGCCTGCTCAACCAACTTTTTATTGCCGAAGGCTCCCGTATTTCAATCTTGGTGCACTCCCCCACCAACCTTGGCCGGCATCACCTCCCATCATCACCCCTCGATCTCGACCCCGCCTCCGCTGAGCCGCCGTCCCTCCCTCTGCCCGCAGACAGACTCCGAACATGGCCGCCAAGATGGCCGCCCCGAGCCAGATGCCCCCGGTGCCGAACCGGGAGGATATCGGAGCAACGTGAGTTGCCTGCGCGCGCGCGTGCTAGCTAGCCTTGCTGACCTGAGTTAGATGGACATACTTGCAAGCCGGAATCTCACGTATCATGAATGACCTCGAGCAGGGCATCGACATGCAAATGTACATGGGTGTCTATACGTACGTTCGAAAGCCATCCTGCTCCTTTGTTGCTCTCTTTCTCCTGCTGACTCGAACCCAGTGCTGTTCACAACTTTTGTACATCACAAAAGGCGGTTGGGCTTGGTGGCCCAGCCATGCACTCCAACCATCGAGGAGGTACATCCGCTCCGTCTCCGTGCATCTTGGCTGAAAACTTGCTCACATGTTCCAGCGCACCTTCTCGGCGAGGAGCTTTACAACAAGCTAATCGATTATCTCAAGCAACACCTCGAAGAGCTAGTCACCAAATCCAGAGCGCATACTGACGAAGGCTTGCTCGCCTTTTACATCAAAGAATGGGGCAGATACACAGTCGCCGCCAAGTACATCCACCACCTTTTCCGCTACTTGAACCGTCACTGGGTGAAGAGAGAGATCGACGAAGGCAAGAAGAACATTTACGATGTCTACACACTACATCTGGTACAATGGCGCCGCGTCCTCTTCGAGCAGGTGTCAACCAAGGTCATGGATGCCGTGCTGAAGCTGGTTGAAAAGCAAAGGAACGGCGAGACAATCGAGCATGGACAAATCAAACAGGTTGTCGATTCATTCGTGTCCTTGGGTCTAGACGAGGCCGATCCCTCCAAGTCAACCCTCGATGTTTATCGATTCCACTTCGAGCGCCCCTTCCTCACCGCGACCAAGGAATTCTACCTTGCCGAATCTAAGCAGTTCGTGGCAGAGAACAGTGTTGTCGAGTACATGAAGAAGGCCGAGACCCGTCTAGCCGAGGAAGAGGAGCGTGTTCGCATGTACCTTCATCAGGACATTGCAATCCCGCTCAAGAAATGCTGCAACCAAGCCCTGATCGCTGACCACTCGTCTCTCCTGCGGGAAGAGTTCCAAGTTCTCCTCGACAATGATCGCGAAGAGGACATGGCGAGAATGTACAACCTCCTGTCGCGTATCCCCGACGGATTAGAGCCTCTAAGGACCAGATTTGAGACCCATGTTAGGAAGGCAGGTCTCGCCGCTGTTCAGAAGGTGCAGTCATCTGAGGGTGACAAGCTTGAGCCCAAGGTCTACGTGGATGCTCTCCTGGAAATCCACACCCAATACCAAGGATTGGTCAAGAGGGCCTTTAATGATGAGCCTGAGTTTACTCGCTCCTTGGACAATGCTTGCAGGGAATTCGTCAACCGCAACGAAGTCTGCAAGGCTGGCTCCAATAAGTCGCCCGAGCTGTTGGCCAAGTACACCGATGTCTTGCTGCGAAAGAGCAGCACCAGTATCGAGGAGGCCGAGTTGGAGCGCACTCTCACACAAATCATGACCGTCTTCAAGTACATCGAGGACAAGGATGTCTTCCAGAAGTTCTACTCCCGCATGCTAGCAAGACGCTTGGTCCACAGCAACTCGTCATCGGATGATGCTGAGACCAGCATGATCAGCAAGTTGAAGGAGGCATGCGGTTTTGAATACACCAATAAGCTGCAACGCATGTTCCAGGATATGCAGATCTCCAAGGATCTCAACAAGGAGTTCCGAGACCACCTGGAAGGCGTCGAGTATGCCAAGGCTGTCGATTCCAACTTCTCCATTCTCGGTACCGGTTTCTGGCCCTTGACAGCCCCCAGCACCGATTTCAACCCTCCGGCCGAGATCGCCGCAGAAATCGAGCGATTCATCCGTTTCTACAGGCACAAGCACGACGGTCGCAAGCTGACATGGCTGTGGCACCTCTGCAAGGGCGAAATCAAGGCAGGTTACTGCAAGAACAGCAAGACTCCCTACACCTTCCAAGTGTCCATTTACCAAATGGCCATCCTCCTCCTCTTCAACGAGAAGGACACATACACTTATGAGGATATGCTTAGCGCAACGCAGCTCAGCTCCGAGGTGCTAGACCAAGCCTTGGCTGTCATTCTCAAGGCCAAGGTGCTTACACTCGGGGCCGCAGGCGAGAAGCCGGGTCCCGGAAAGACGTTCCGTCTCAACTATGACTTCAAGAGCAAGAAGATCCGTGTCAACCTGAACCTTGGCGGTGTCAAGGAGGCGAAGCAAGAGGAGGCAGAGACGAATAAGACAATTGAAGAAGACCGAAAGCTGGTTCTCCAGGTATGTGTTTCCTCCTTCCCCCCCATATTAACATGGTTTTTCGTTTTGTTTTCTTTACTAACATGTTGGCCAGTCCGCCATTGTTCGTATCATGAAGGCACGCAAGAAGATGAAGCACACACAGCTTGTCAGCGAGACTATCAACCAGATCCGCTCTCGGTTCATGCCCAAGGTCAGCGACATCAAGAAGTGCATCGAAATTCTCCTGGACAAGGAATATCTGGAACGCGTGGGAGATGACGAACTAGGATACCTTGCTTAATGAATATTCTTGTCGACCGTCGATGGCTCAAAATTGGTGAAATTTGCAAGGCATTCTTGGTCTACTTTCATCCGACACTTTCTAGCGCCCGTGCAAGCCTGGCTTGTAGGTGAGCTGTCATGAGTGGGCATCGATGGCTACTCTTTCGCGGAATGGGGCTGCGGCGGCGATTATGAGGAAGGGTAGGATTTTGTCCGGGGCCGACATGGTGATGTGCAACATGAGGCCCTCTTTACCAGAGAAGCATTTCCTCGTTTGAAGCCTCTTCCTATCCCCCATCCCACTACGTGTTCTTGGTTTTCTTGTCTTATGATGGATGACGTGCTTTGAAGAGGTTAGGTAATCGGATATGGGTTGGAAGGGTTCGGCTGGATCGTGGGAGCAGGGAGCGGCGCGCTGCAAAAGCTTGGGAGAAATAGGTGCAGGACATGATTACACACACATCTACACACATACAGGAGCTGGCATGTTATTGAACTCGGACCAAATTCCCTTAAGAAAGCATGAGATATGGCCGTGACCTTTTATCATGGGCAGGCCACACGGCATCTTGATTTTCAGCTTTTTAGGTTTTGATAGATGGTTGTCTGATATGCGTCTCTTTTATGAAAACATGCAACAAAGCGCAACTCGGGGAACAGCAGCCCATCATTATCAACAGTCCAATCAAAAGCTCGACTTGATTTTTGTTTTCGCCATGTCTTTCATTTCTTCCTCTCTCTCTCTCTCTCTCCATCCCTTCCCTGTCAGGAAGGAGACCCGAACTGGTAGGATCCACAATGGCTTCCCATACGCAAGCCACGCTGAAAGCCGGCTCCGCATGTGCGCAATTAGGATCCCGCCCAATCAACAAACAATCCATCCGGTATGGTGTAGTGGCTAACATTTCGCGCTCTCATAAACATGAGGGAATTCATCTCGATCCGCGGAGCCCAGGGTTCGATTCCCTGTACCGGAGATCAATCGATTCTTTTTTCCAAGTCTATTATTGTGTGCTCGCGGACACGGTGCCATTCTTTTTTGTTTGTTTTGTTGTTATTCCATTACATACTACATACAATAAAAGTGTCGCTATCCCCGTTCTATCTAATCATGAGATTGAATAAATAAGGAAATAAAAGGTAATTAAATCATCCGTCTTTTTTTTCAGATTCCTCGTGGTCATATTTTGAAAACAGCATAATTGCCTTGGTTATCATCATCTAGTCCCTGTAAATGCTCGACTTTGGACATTAAGGGGCGAATTTGGCTGGCGTGCTTATGTCTGGCTGGCTATGCCGCAGGCAGCTTGTCCCGCGATCCAACAACGTCCTCCTTCTGAAAGCCGTCATCCTTTGTGTCCTTGGACACGCCATTATTCTTCGGCGCGGACCCCTCGTCGTCGTCAGTCTTGGAGGGCTGTGCCTCGCTCCTCGGTTTCATAGGCGAGTCGCTGGCGCCCGACAGGATGCTCTCGCTGAAGCTGGCGCCGGTGGAAGGTCTGCCGATTGCGGTATCGTCTGTGGAGCCTGAGCGAGTATCGGGGGGGCTGATGATCTGATAGTCGTTATCAATCGGACTGGCAGACCGCCAAGACTCGGGCGGCTTCTCAGACTTTGGTGTTGCTTTTCGACCCCATCCGCCACCCCATCCGCTCGTACGACGCTTCTCGCCTGCCCAGGCTGCCCAGCTTGACATGTATGCACCAGCTCTGGCACCAGCCGTTTGCACAGACTGCTGTGCCTTGTTCATGTCGACGCCGTAGCCAGGCTGCTGATTCTGTTCGCCCGGTGGCTTGTCGTTGGGGTTGGCTGCGCGGGCCTCCTCGGCGCGACGCCGCTGGGCTTCGCGGAGAGATTCCATGTCGGCGTAAAGCTTGTTCAGGACAAATGACGCCTTCTCACGACCGGCAGCAAAGTTGCGGCCCAGAGCCTCGCGTCCCTGGGCAAACCGTTCATCGAGATGCAGTTCTTTGACCTGTTCCGCAATGCGGCGCTGGACGTCGTCAATAGTCAAACCACCCGCGCAGGGGTGCCTTGGGTCAACAATGTCAAACAAGTGTGAGTCGGTATTAGCGTTCCACAGGCGGTAGTTTTCCGTACGCTGCCAGGCTTCAACCCAATCATAGCCAAAGTCGCCAATGGGATCGCCCTCCACCTCGGGGAGGATGGCTTTGGGGTTGTTGGGGTTTGCTGTGAGATAGTTGTGGTATTTGACCGATGAAATCAGCGCAAGGATGTACTCTTCGAACTGGAGTCGGATAAACTCTTCGCTTCCCACATATTTGAGGGTTTTCGGACGGCTGGGATTGGCCTCGTCCCACGTCTCATAAATCTCCTGTGTTAGGTAATCAATCCACCGACGATCAGCAGCAGTGAGAGTCAGCGCAGACCTCAAAGAGGGCGAAGTAATATTGATGGTATCCTCGTCAAGGTTAATGAGGATGTCACTATATCGGTCCTTCTGCTGAAGCAGGAGCGAGTTTGTGCTTCCGACAATGTATGATTTCGTTCCAAAGTCGGCAAGAATATCGAGCTGTTGAAGAGGCGTGTAGGGGCCGAACAAACTTCCCTGGATAAAGTGTCAGTGGACTCGAATTGTGGTTGCTACTTGTTTTTTGTTCGAACACATACCTTGCCAAAGAGTTGCAGGGGCAGGCCCATGTAAGTCAGAAGAGAGTTGCGGTCACTGGTTCGCAAACTCGTAGGTTTGGAGAGATTCTTCTCGTAGTTGTTCAATTCAGGATCAGCGCAGTCCTGGAGGTTGCGAATGAGGCCGGGTATCAAAGACAAAAGGGAAAATTGCATCATGCACAACCGATCACACTTGGTCCCAAAGAAGAGCATCTATCATGGCGAGTTAGCACCAGGTACCTTGATGTTTTTTTCTTTTGCGTATTCCTCCGGGTTTGCTTACCTTGGGCTGGAGAAGACAGCACTTTAGGAGAACGAGCGTTTGCCATTTGAACTCGTGAATCAGCTCCCGCAAGCTCATTCCGAGGTACTGGTCACGATCCACCTGCTCGTTGAGCAGGCCCCTCTTCTTCTCATCGGCCAGACTCTCCTGGAATTTGCGAAGAATCTCGACATCAGTAAACTCGCGCTGGGCAAACCATGCCTGCGTGACAACGCTGAGTCGCTGGCGCAGCATGCCAAAGAATTGAGGGCTGTCGGCAATCACGACGACGGCCTTCTGGACAGTCGAGCGAGTGACGTCCGCCGGGCGATTTATGAGCTGAGACGAATCCAACTGTCTCGTGCACGAGATTCCAAACAGGGATGTGGCGGGGGATGTCTCTGATTCTGGCCGGAGCAGGGTAAAGTATGAAAAGTCCTCCTCGGAGCTGCACAACCGGGTCAGTAGACTGCTTCAACGGAAAATGGCTGTCCAGTTTCGGACAGGAGTCGCAGCCGAGACTCACGCGTGTGCACCGTCGCTCAGGGCCATGAACGGCAGCAGTGTCCAGTTGTAATCGACAGCGGGATCTTGCCCCTCATCGGCGCCAAACCACGTCTCAACCTCGGGGCCTCGCGCATGGTGGAAGCCGACAACGGTGACTAGGGGTGTAAAATCGAGCTTCGCCAGAGACGCCGGCGATGGGGGAACGATGGGCGACAGGACGGACTTCAAATCGTCGGTGGAATCGCGCACCTCGGGCGCAGGGCTGGACTCGTCGGAGCTCATGGCGACCTGGGGGGGTGGGCGGTTGATGTGGCCGCCAGGTAAGAATGCTGGATGGCCCTCGTTCAGCGTCGCTGTAATGCTGCCATGTACATGCAGTGGTCGGGTCAGAAGGATCCGGTGGCGGTCGGAGATGGGAGTAGCGGCTTGTGTGTTTTGTAATTAATCTACTTTTTTTTTTCCAGGCGTGGCTGTCGAGAGACGTGGTGGTGGCGCGCGGCGTCGGTTGTGCAGGCGGGCGTGGGCAGCGGTATTGGATAGGAGCGATGGGCAAGAAGAGCAGCCGACGTATATGCGATGATGATCAAGGTCGTAGAGACTCGACAGGCGCCGTCAACGCCCGCGGCTGGGATGGTGAACGGTGCACAGAAGGCGGTCAAGATGCAGCTGTTTATGAGGCAGGACGAGCGAGGAGGACCAGGTAGCTGGGACGTGGGTGGCACAGCAGGCGTGGCGAGCACTGGGCGAGGGGGATCGACGGATGGATGATGCGCCGAAGCGCCAGAGAGAGACGTGAGGACGACGAGGGAAAGCAATGGTGGAGCGCGAGGCCAAACACGGGACGCAGCAGGGCCGTTGATGTCGAGGTGGCGGCAAGCAGTGGGAGGAAGGATGATCAAAGGGACCACGCAAGGTTTTGGGCAGGGTGCGAGGAAATTGTCGAGCGCTTGAGATTAAAGTCCCAGGCCTGGACGAGCATTGGATGAATTGAGAACAAGGGGCCTGCTTCTCGGTGCATTCACACTTCATCTTATTCTTATTAGTGCCGGCGAGTGGTACCCCGCCATATGGGAGCCCGCCATTTGTTTAACTAGCGTCGGCACTGTCAGTGCGTTTTTTCGGCCCACTCAGCGAGGAATAAGAAGATTGCCATACTGCCTGCGAGCATGGATCATGCCCATGAACAAAAGGACACACATAGAGCAACACCGGACGTCACGTCACGTCACGGGTCAGCATCTGCGAGTTTGGTGGGTGTGTGTGCGTGTGTATGTGTGTGTATGCAGTGCACGCTGCGTGCCCAGTGTTTTGTGCCGTGCGATGCGTGTGCATGCAAGCAGCTCACTGATAATATGCGTCATCCATTTACTCAATTGCTGCACAGGTTGCACAGTTCATGCTCCCTCCCATGGCGTGTCTCGACCGGATACAGTTGCACTCTCGTGTCCTCCCCCCACGGTTCCCACGGTTCCACGCTGATCCCCTTCCTTAGCCGTGGCTCTGCGGCAATCCACGTCACCTATAAACTGACTGTCTGGCCTACCCTGGTCCATGAGGCTCCTTTTTTTGTTCCTGCCGTCCGCGTAGCTACCCATCCAGTCACAGCCTCTATTCAACTTGGGGGAGGATCTTATTTTTTTTCTCCTTTTCTTTTTTAATTCTCTCAGGCAGGCTGTGCCAAGATAAATAAACAAAACTAGAAAATGGGAGGGTGATACAAAGGAAAGCCGCTTCTATCCGTATACTCTCCTAGATGCGTGTCTCCATCCACGCGTCCCTGCCAACACCTCCAGTATGACGACCTGGTTTTTTTGGTTTCTTTCTTGACAGGAGACCAAACTCCGTGTGCGCTCACCATTCGACACCAATCCCCTACCAACCAGCCCGCTATTGGACGTGGCTGCCAGCCCAGGGTTGCATCGCATGCAAGCACACACCACACGACTCCTGCCTGCCGACGTGTCTTGCATGAATGCCACGGCTCCCCATTGGGCCGATACTGATCCCCAAGTCGGCCGGGTAGAGGCGAGCGAGTACCGAGTTGGCTCCTCCTCGACCGCAGCAGAGACCTTTGCGGGCTCGAAATGTCATGCTGATGCATGCTTCTTTCTGATCCCGCTACACCAGCTTGGACGGAGCTATGCATGTCTTAGATCATATGTCGACAAGGGCTGAATGCCCAAGTCTTATCCGAAACGAGTCAATTAACTAGTAAGCTAATGTTGTCCAACGGAAACTTGCTTCTGCTCCCTCCAATCAATACCTGCACCCCAATGTAGAATCAAGACACTTCGCGCTCATTCTTGTATCAGAGAGCCAGAGCCTCAATCTCGTTTCTTATTTCCTCCCCATCACCTTGGTCGTTATCTTCTTCTTCTGCTGTTGTTCCTTCGTAGTGCAGGGGGAAAATGAAAAGTGGCTATTTGTTCCCAGCCATCATCCCTCGCTCACAAAAGTACAATGTCAGTCGGATTGCAAATAGTTACGCTGTCTATAGAGCTTGAGACCGGCAGCTCTTATTACGGCGCACGCTCATTCAGTTATACTCATATGTGTTACACACAAAACCCTGATCCGAATGCAATATTATCGTTTTGCTTAACCCGTCTGCAACACATTTCCCCCCCGCCATGACACAAGCCGAAAAGAATTTGAGTTGAGCATCTGGTGTTTACCAAGTAACCTACGGTACTAAGCCATATCCGTAGTTGCTTAGTATGACGGCAACCTTACTCCACAGTCGAGTGACAACCAACCTGGAGGTTCTACCGGCTTCCCACAAGCGGGGGTGAGCCAATGACGGACCCAAAGGTAAATTTGACGATATGGTCATGATACTGGATACCTGAATGGCGGCACGTCTCCTGCGCCGTGCAGACAGAGGACGCCACATGTGACTGGTCAACAACGGTGGCGCCATGACAGTCTGGCAAATCAGTCAGGCAAATCGGACACGGAAGAAGGTGATCCAAAGCCCCTCCAACACCTTCTTCTAATGCAGGATGCATGAGCCGAAGCCGTCAGACTCGGAACTGGTCTAGCTCGTATGCCAATCTCATGGGCCTGGTTGCCACCACCATCTCACTAACGCCGATCGAGGCCAGCTTAGACAAGCCTCCCGAGAGCTTGAGCTCACTACAAAGTATGTGGCAAACAAGGTTTGCCAAATATCGGCCGAAAGATTCCTCCCCAACTAAAGATCCACCCCCAAAGTTTAGTCGAGGCAGGTGCTTTCATTGTATCTGAGACTGGACATGAGCTTGGGCCGTGGTGCGGCATGTTATTTAAACTTCGGGATGGAGTCCTCCAAGTGGTTTCTTCGAGTCTGCATCCTCTCGCGTGCTGCTGTTATTTAATAAAGGCCGCGAGGGTCTCCTGCCGTCAATGCATAAGAATTGATCCCATTCCGCACATCAGACACACTATTCTGAAAACACCATGGCAAGTTGGTGTGCCACGGCTGATCCACCATGCAGCCTCACCGCGATGAACAAAAACCTAACTTGTGGCTCTATTTCCGCGTGTGCTTTATAATCGAGACTAGCTGTTCTCTTGACGATCACTTCCAGCCGAGGAATGTGCTGAACACCCGAAGCGTTCGGCCAGATCAAACATTCCGTTTCCGGAGCATCAGAAGCCATGACGAAGATCACACACGTCCCTCTCTTAAAACCAAGGCGATAAGGGTCTCCTCTGTTTAGTGTTAGAACCTTGTCTCCGCAGCTGCCGCATTTGTTTACCGGCCACGCAATTGAAGGCAGATTCGCTCAGCGAGCCTCGCATGTCTGACCCGAAGTCGTGACGTCCGACCCAAAGAAGATCTAGAACCAACCACTCCTGTGGCTGAGACAAAATCCGCCCGCCCAGCATGGCAAGTCGGGAGTTTACATCGGAAATATTTGGCCAAACGCTATTCACGAATTATATCTCAACGGAGCTTGTCCGTCGCGCCGACCCCTAGCGAGACGCGAGGGGAGAATATAGTATGGCCGGGGTATTTGCCAAGTTTGGCCACCGAAACGAGGCAAACAACGCGAGATGTTCGCCCATCAGAAGATCGCGGATATTAACGGTTTGCGAATAGCGTTGGCGAAGGGGGGGGGGGGCTTAGCGGAGGTTGCGTCGCACAGCATCTAAGCCACGGGAGATGCGAATCAGAGGCTGGTGAGGCTAATTCCAAAACAAACAAAAAAATGAAAGCGACCTTGGCTTTTTTTTCTTCTTTATTTCTTTCGGGTGATTTCGGTCGACCCCGTTGATGAGTACGGATGCGGATGCATTGCTCAAGAGCAAAGCACGCTGGTCACTAGGTGCCCATCACAGTCAACTAAGAAGGGTTCGAGACAGCCTATTGAAAGTGGTGAGACGTGTGACCCGGTGCGACAGGCACGCCTGTACCGCTCCTTTGCCGGGCACCAAGATGTTTTCCTCATATGGGGCAAGCGGCTCGCAGATGTGACTGAGACTAGCTCGCGATGCGAGCTGCTCCGGTGGATGGAGGCTGCAAGTTGTTGTTGCAGCTAGGCGCATTGACCGAGAGCGCCTGTGTGGCGCTGGTGAGGTACCTGAACAGCGAAGCTGGTGTGGAGTCTCCGGCCCTCATGGGCGTCATAGTCCGGCTGCCCATCCGGCCTAGCGCCTCATGCAATGAGAAGGGTCGCTCGTTAGCTGCCTTCTGGAACACTTCTCGGGCGCCCAGACACGTCAACCCGCATTGGATGCGAGTCGTGTCTTAGTGTCCGAGCTCTACACGTGCGGGAGGACCTTTGCCAGTTCACGCTGCGTCCTTGGTAGGGCGAGGTGAAGGGGAACCACTGGGGAAGGGAAGTAAAAAAATAAAAAATCGGGATCGTCGATAATAGAATCTGGCCTTGCATGCTGATTGCGGCGGGGTAAGGTTTCCGCTTCGGGAGGCCGGGGAGTGTCGAGGAACAGGGAAGATAGGTCCCCAAGGGGCCCAAGGGGTGGTGGGCAAGCGAAGCGAGAGGTGACGAGAGGCCACCGTTACCGAGCTGCGCCGTAGGAGGGCACCCCCGGTGAATGTCGGTGATCCTCATGTGCTGAAAATCTCATCACACCTGGCTGCTGCGAGATGGGTTGTTGCATTCAGCGCCCAGGATGGCGGGTGTTCGCTCAGCTCGTGTGGAACTTGTGTCGGGCCCAATTTCCCTACTCCCATAGGTAAACAAAATATCGGGAGCGGCAACCTGGGATCAGATCATTGTGCTGTCCCTTTTCGACAACCACCCGTTGAATGGGCGTTGGGCGCGCACTGGTTCCAGGGGGTTGCAGTAGTCAACACTCATGGGGCAGATGTTTCAAGACACGGCAGGGAGGACGGGCTACCCTGCGGCTGGGTGCCTTATACGCCTTTGGCGTTTTTTCTTTTTCCTTTCCCACCATTCACCTTTTTTTGCTTTTTTCTCTCGCGGTTGTCAGGTCCAGAGCCGGCGCCCACGTGTCGTCCCGGTCGTGTCATGTTTGAAGGGACTGGGAGGAGGGGCCATCGTCAGCAAAGTCTGCTCTGATTGGGGCCGCCCTTAATTCGAGATAGACTAGCTTGCCATGGATTTGGTGTCTATCATGCCCATGAGACGAACTGTCATGCATATTGGCTGTCGGGCATCCCCCCTCCACACTGAGGTTAGATGTCGGGCGGCCGTGTTTCATAGAGACAAATCCCAGGCTCTTGGTGACCAAGAGAAAGCAAAAAGGGTTCCATGTCCAACTTTACGGGAGACACCTTGGGGACGATTTGGATAAGACCTGCAAATAGCATCCAGTACGGTACTGTGCCACAGACCGTCTACCAGGGTCGGGGCGCTCGGAACCAGGGGAATGTGCGCGACCCCCTTGCTGCATCGAGGCGATCGTCAAGCAGCAACCGCGTGTATCCGTTGGCCTTTTCTCTGCCAAGAGAATCCAACCTGAATCAACCCTAAAAAGACGGTTCGTAGTTTTGCATAGGGATGAACTGTTGGACCAGTCTTTCCTGGTCACCGAAAGGCTCAAAGAGTGTTTAGCATCCAATGGATTCGGTGGCTTGCTGCAGACACCCTGTTGGTTTGCACTTCGGTCAGCGGCACCTCTACTCCAGCATATAGCCGATTCCGTGGTCTTGCTGCTTTACACAAGGGTTGCCGTGAACACGGATCGACAAATGCATAAGAGGCCTTCATATATCCGAATTATGTCGTTTTGTCGCTGTGTCTTGCGATGCCTGGCCTGTTTTCCTCCCCGAGGCAGAAACAGCACAAGTGCGCATTGACAGAGCACGACTCGACAAACCTGACAAATTTCTTCATCCTACAACTCAGTATCACCTAGGCTAAGGGTCGACGCAGGCCTATGAGATACTCACAAGGCATGGATGGTTGTTCGCCTTGACGAGGCCGCTATTGCACATTGCGGTAATATGGATGCCTAGAAGGCACAATTGCATCCATTGCAGGTGGGTCGGGGATTCTGCGAGTGAGACCAAACAAAGCATAGCGCCAAGCGCAACAAGGCATGCTCACTGAAGTCAAGGCATGTCCCCCACCCTCAGCACATGGGAGAACTGGCTCCTTGTTTCGCGCAAGTGGCCCTGGGACCCTGGTCCTGCTAAGGTTTGCAGGGTCGGATGGCGACTCATTCGCACCCGCGATGCCTGGGACTGGCAGAGCAGTGTCGCACCGTCATGTTCATCTCTCGCTTCTCATCTCCTTAGGCCTCCCCTTTGGGTTCGTTGATTTCTGTCACTTTTCTCTTTCTTCCCCAGGTGGGCCATGCCAGCCTGAATCCCCCAGCGAAAAACGTGGAACAAACCGTCGGGGTACTGCCCCACGCTCCACCGCTGGGGGACCAGCGCCCTGAGCAGCACGTCTTGGGTTTTGGGCCAAACCAAGTGCCACCAAGCAAAAACTGCCTTCCAATGGATCTGGGGCAGGATGTCTCTTGATGGAATGATGGATCCCCCTGGTGGAGTACCACATGTACAAAGTTGCACATGACCTGACTGTCAGTCCAGAGCCTGCCGTGGGCTACCTAGTTGTTCATGCATTTGCCAATACTCTTCAAGATCCATTTTCGCTGTTGTTCTCCGCAGATGAGGCGGACCTTTCAACTTTATTGTTCACTATTACTGTGCCACGCTCACGGCTGGGTATCGCTGCATTGCCGTTTTGGTTCGCTTACTTCTTTGGGGTAAGAGTATGATAATGTGAACAGGGCTGCTGCGACAGCCCGGCGCAATTTGCAGCCCCTACGCCAAGCCATGTGAAAAAAGTGAGACATGCCGGTGATGGTTGATCAGAGTTGGTGTTTTTTTTTTTCGACACGTCAAGCAGAGAGACTTTGGCAGGCGGCTCTGCTATCGCCCGGAAAGGAGAAGCCTTCCAGCCGAAAATGCCATGGAGAGCGGCGATTGGGGAAACTCAAAGGCAAATATCCAAAAAAGCCACCATGGTGGCACTTGGTCATGGCGTGGCTGTTTCTTGTCAATGATCGGGACCCCAGGCCAGGTTCAGCACTGGGCTGGTGACGAGTCGAGTTCTCACAGGGCCACGAAGACCAGTGGGATGCATGGACTAGGTTCATCGAGGCCCCGAAGGAAGGGCCAAGAGCCCCCCCTTCCCTCTCTCAGGGTCCGGGCCTAGACTCGGTTGAGGTAAATAAGGAACAGAAAAAACAAAGAAGGCCGCCTCGCACCACCAGGCCGCTCATTGACCATTAACTGACCGGCAGCGCCAGGCCCAAAACCTGGTTGAGTCGCGACACTGTAGCTATGTCTTTTTTGTGCCCTTGCTGGGGAGGGTCGTATTGGGCGGAGGCTGCGGCTGCAGCACAAGTACAAGCGCAGGACGAGGGCGATGGCGAGGGTGAACAATAGCCAGTGGTCCCAAGCGAGTGGGTTGATCTGTCCATCGGCGCCATCCAGCTGATGCTGCCAAGCGGCTAGCCTGTATCGACCTTTTGCAAACAGATGCGAATGCCAGTTGGGAGACCAAAAAGCTTCTCGAACCCAGGGATCGGGTCGACACAGATGGTGCTAGCAGCGAATGCATCAGGCGAGTTACTAGTAAGGGGAGGGCGGGTACATACACACCTATGCATGTTAGCTGGAGTTCTCCAGGTATCTTCCTGGTCAAGCGCGACACGGCGAGTGACGGCGACGAGATGGATGTGTGTGGGTGACGAGAGCTTCCTTGTCACAGACAGCGTGTAGCTAGGTAGGTACGGTACCTTGTTGCGGAATACGCCCCGCACTTCAATGGCCGCCTCCGCTAGGTACCTCGACTACTAGGTAGGGCGGCTGGTCGGTAAGGTTCCCTCCTCCACAGCCAGCGCAACCATCAGCAGAAGCAGAAGCAGCCTTCATCCACAGCCATTGCGTTCGTCCACCGCTGCATCTTGTCCCGGTTGCTGGTGGCAAGAATACCCGGCCCGGCTAGACCAAGCGTGCATCGCTGACTCTCTCGCTGCTGCACCTCAGCCCAGACCACGCCAGAAAAGCAGAAACAGCTCGCCAGAGCGGACACCAAACCAAAGGCTGTGCCGGTAGTGTACAGAGTCCCGCCTGGGCCAGGCCACTTATTGTCTGCATCTGTCCAAGGCTGTCCAAGGCTCAAAGTCAGGCTGACGCTCACGCTGACGCTCACAACCTGCCACCAAAGCTAACCACCGCCTGTCAACCATTCCTCTCTCGCTCGCTCGCTCCCTTGCCCATTTTCACATCCATCCCATTCATCTGCAAGAAACAAAACACGACTCGGCTGCCGCCCCGTCAATTGCTTCCTCTCATCTCCACCCCCATTTCCACTGCCGCGTCTTGCAGGTTCCAGCAAAAGCAAGGTCACTGGCCGTCAAAGAACGCTCCAGAGAACGAAAAAGAAAGCACCGTCTCGACCTCGTTGATTCTGCCGCCCCCCTTCAGGCGCGCGCCCCCCATCAAGGCGCCGACCGAGACCGATACAGCATCTCGTTAATCCACACTCCCACTCTCTCGCCACCCACGCCCCCTGCTCCCCTCGCTCCCCCGTTCCCCACAGGCTACTGCCGCCCACGCCAATTGGTGCCACTCTTCGCCGTCTCTGTCTCGTCATTGTCGAGGTCCTTGTGCGCTGCCCAGCGCCCTGTCCACTCCTGCTTTTACGGACTGTCCTGTTTGGTACGCCCGGCACGCCTGCAACAGCTCCAGGTAACTTAGCGGGTAAGGCCGACCATTTGCATTTGCAGGCGACAAGGTCCATACCATCTTCCTTTTGTCTCCCACCGCCAGGCCTTGTTCCTAGCTTCAACATCCTGACCTTTTTTGTCCCCTTCCACCCAATCCGACCTCTTTTCAACTCCTTCTCTTCTCCCTCGAAAGCCCTCATCCTCGCCTCTCGCCACGCCTCGATCCCCTCGCGGATCTGTTGACCTTTTGCCCTCGCAGCGGACCCCCTTTGGCTCAACACCACCCTTACCCCCAGTCCGTCCCTTCCGCCTTGTCCTCCACTTCTCCGCCCTCACCCTCTACCGATCCCAACCGCCGCGTGAAGGTGCATTTTCCAGGATCACGACCGCTCTCTACCCGACGCACCATTAGCCGCTGTCGCTCCGCTCCAGCCGTTTCTCGTCACACGTCGCTGCATTCCATCCGAAGTCGCCCCCGACAGCCATGCGCCATTGATTTTCCCGATCGCGAATCACCCAGACCGAATTGATCCCGGCCAAGGCCAGAGCAGCGTGGTCTTTTCCCCGAGGAACAGCGCTGCGCATCCCCGCAGATCCGCCAAGATGGGCGCGTGCATGAGTTCAAGCAACGAGGAGGTGGAGCAGAAGAAGAAGAGCCAGGCCATCGACAAGGTCCTCGAAGAAGATTCCAAGCGATTACGGAAAGAATGCAAGATCCTGCTTCTAGGTAGGGCTGAACTGCGACGACGCGCTTTGTCCCGACGACCCCTGTGACTGACCCAGACTTCAGGTTCCGGCGAAAGTGGAAAGTCGACAATAGTCAAGCAAATGAAAATCATTCACCTCAAGGGATATTCGGAAGATGAGCTCTTCAACTACCGACCTACAGTCTTCAAGAACCTCGTCGAGTGTGCCAAGGCCGTCATTACCGCCATGCAGCAGTTCAACATTGAGCCGCAGAGCGAGGAGAACAAGGCTCACGCAGCGTATCTAATGGAATACCAGACCGAGTCGGGCCCCCAAGCAGACATTGACCCTAAAGTCGGTGCCGCTATCAAAGCCTTGTGGGATGATCCTGCCAGAGAACAGCTGATGGAACACCAAACCGAATTCTATCTTATGGACTCTGCCGAGTAGTGAGTTCTGGATGAGATCACGTCTGGCGCATCAATGTCTGACAGTTTGCTACTAGTTTCTTCCAAGAAGTGCTGCGAATAGTTGATCCTGACTACCTACCCAACGAGATGGACGTCCTCCGAGCGCGAACGAAGACGACAGGCATTTACGAGACGAGATTCCAAATGGGCCAGCTGAGCATCCAGTAAGCCCTCCTTCTCATGGTCGCGCGCCGGCCTCAAAACAGCGATATTAACAGCGAGAACAGCATGTTTGATGTGGGCGGCCAACGAAGTGAACGAAAAAAGTGGATTCATTGCTTTGAGAACGTGACCTCGATCATTTTCTGCGTAGCTCTGAGTGAATACGATCAGGTCTTGCTTGAAGAAAGCAGCCAGGTGAGTGATTGCCGGGTTGGGATTGCTGATGACAGAACATGCTTATTGACAAATCGCCAGAACCGAATGATGGAGAGTCTGCTGCTGTTCGACTCAGTGGTCAACTCACGCTGGTTTATGCGAACGAGTATTATTCTGTTCCTGAACAAGGTGGATATTTTCAAGATGAAGCTCGGAAGATCACCGCTTGGCAACTATTTCCCAGATTACTCAGGAGGCAATGATGTCAACAAGGCGGCCAAGTACTTGTTATGGCGTTTCAACCAAGTCAACCGAGCACACCTCAATCTGTATCCTCAGTATGTATCCCGGGAACGGACGAGTCCCTTACGCCTGGTGGTCAGAGCTAACTCTCGTCACAGCTTGACACAAGCAACCGATACGTCGAACATCCGGCTCGTCTTCGCAGCGGTCAAAGAGACCATCTTGAATAACGCGCTTAAGGACTCTGGCATTCTTTGATGGGAAAATTGCCGTATTCTCTTCGACAAATGATGTGAAATATAGGGAATTGTACGGGCTGGCGTCGAGAGCATTCATTGGAGTTATAGGGATGGGAGGGAGGACGACTAATTTTTTTTTTTTGCGAACCCTTTTTTCGATTTGTCTTATTGTTTTTCGCCACGGCGTTTCTTGATTACACGCTCATTAACACTCTCACTCTCATACGTACGGCCGGTCTTGTATATTCCGGGCCAAGACGGCGATTCGGCAATTTTGGGAGCTCTCAGCTCACAGACGACTGATCGACACCTCGAACGACGACACCCGGACGAGAGACGCATTCAGTACGACGACCGTTATGTTTATACTCTTTTTTTTCTCTTTTGATTCCGTTATATGGGCCCCGTTTGGCCAATAGACGTGGTGGATCACAAGACTACAGCTTGGATTTTTGCTTACTTGGGCATGGTGGACTATGGGAAGGCAGCTTTGATTGAAACGACACGAAAGGTAGCATTATGCTCCTCGAGATGGGTGCAGAAGTGGCAGCCACATCAGACGGCAACTGGGTGATGCTTTTTGAGGCCAGGTGGAGGAGACATGGTGAACAGAAGCGAAAAATGTCACGTTGGATTCACATTCCTGTGAGGATTGCCGAGATGATGGACTAGGGGGATCACGGTTTCAGGGGTTGTTTTGTTATTATTGGAAGCCTTTGCGGGGTGAAGAGACGTCCACAAGGGGGAGAGGTGAGGGGACAGGACAGTTCGCATGCGCATTGGTGTATTTCAAGTAGCTCAGCCCAACCGAGAGGATTCAATGATTGAAAAGAAGATTTCAGCGACTCGAAGCTCGATTCCATAATTGGAAATGGAGGCGCTTGTTTTTTTTTCCCGTTGCGCCTCATGCAAGTACGAAGTGAGATGAATGGGAGGCGCGAGGAAGCGGGCTAGCTCGGATCAAGAGCCGATTGAAGTTACTGCTGAAAATTAGATGGCATTTTCACGGCATGGCGCAAGATACCCTTGGCCCCAGGCAAGCCACTTTCCGGATGCGACACGGCATTCAAGCGCAGAACAAAGCAAGGTTTTGCAAGTGGCTGTAGGTAAGCAGGCGAGAGCAGCGCGGGGTGGGTTGAGGGTTGAAAGGGGGGGGAGGGGATGAAGAAGATTCAGACCGGTGGCCAGAGTTCGTGGGCTTCAAGATGCGTGAAACCTTAGTTCGAGAGGCCGTCATATCAGCCCCATCACATCACCAAGGCGCACGTCGTTCAAATGGGTCCAGTGTTGCGTTTGGGCATGGCTTGGAGCTTGGGCCCCTGGGTGGGAAAATAAAGATGTCTCAACTGCAAGGAGTCGGGGGGAGCTTTGCTTTGTTTGGTAAATAGCAAAAGGATGCTTTGGGAAGCGTGCATCCGCCGGTTGGCTGCTGGTTTCGGCCGGCGACAGCGAGGGGTGCGCGCATCCATGTATCCTCCCAGGATTGGCCTTCGTGAACAATGCTGGTTGCTGGAGGGCTGCGACACCACCACGAGCGACAAGCGCCTTTGGCTATGGTCCATCAGGCCACCACTACCAGTACCACCACTACCACCACCACCGCTTTGGCTGTGTGAGGAGGGAGGGCTGGCGGACGCCGTCTGCCGGACCGACCGGGAAACCATGGACAGTCTCGGCAAGATCCTTGAGATTTCACCCAGTGTGGAGGTGGCCACTCTTGCCCCACGGCGACGACAAGCTAAAAGTGGTGTTTTTTTTGACTCAATTCATCTTCGATTAGCGGACTGCCGGGTGGTTCGGGTCCTCCAAGTCGACAGGCATCTCGATCTCGGCGCTGTGGTTGACGCGTAGAAGACTCGAGGTTCCAGGTTCCGAGTCCCAAAGGCCGGCCGGACGTCGCGGCCCCGCAGTCCGTGGGCGAGGGCGAGGGATTGAGACGAAAAAAAAGGTGGGCTTGCTGGGATGGAGCTATGTGCAGGACTAGCTAGGTCTGGGCTGCCGGGTGGGGAAGGGGGAAGCAGGAGATGCATCGGAAGAGGTACCATGCGACCACTCACCGAGGAATGAGGGGAAACGCTGGGCAAGAGGTTGCTTTTTGGAGTGTGGAGAGAGGGGAGGGGCGGAGAGGAATGAGAGGAGGATTCGCAAATGGTAGAGGATATGCATCAGGTTGACAACATGGTATGGCATGGCATGGCATGACAGCTCCAAGCACCAGAGCTATCCAAGCTCTCTGTATGATGCAAGTCACGACATGATGCTATGGCATGCCTTGTTATAAAGATGCAGCGCCGTCAACAAGAGGCGCGAGGCGCATGCTTCGACAATGTCGTCAGACCACAGCGGAAGAAGTGGCCCGCCGTTGCCAGCCAGACAGCTCGCTCGCTCCGAGAGGGACGATGCGCAGCTCGCAGACGGCGAGACAGACCGGTTTCTAGTTTCTTAGACATGCATGCGTGGGGTGTCAGTGAAGGCTGGGATGGGGAAGCACGAGGTGTAGTAGCAGGGAGGAATAGGCATGGTCAGGTAGCAACAGCTGGGGGATGGGCGTCATGACGGCCAAAGGAGAGACGCAGGGCAAACCAATGGCGCAGCCGTGGTTCTAGATGCGACGTGCTGCCGCACACATGTCATGATGGAAGCAGGCGACGGGGACTGCGTGCCTCTCTGGCCCCTCTCGCCTGGAAGAGGAAGAGGTCGAGGCTACCTTTGGGGTAACCCGAGCTAACGTCCTTTTTGCTCTTCAAAACCGTCGCAATCGCCGCCATTGTTGCCCGCTAACCCGTCATCCTCTACTCTTTGCACTCTTCCCGCCTTCATCGTCTTCGTCGTATTTGCTTGACAGCTCCGGGTTTGTTCCTCTCGGCCTCCCACACGCAGCAGCGCTGGATCCGCCACTACCAGCTACCCCGGCCTGTCTGTCTCACCCCCATAGCTTCTCTCCCCCATCCCCCAGCTGCTTCCGGCGTCAAGATCTCCTCTCTTAGTCGAGTCGCCTCTGAACATACAGCCCAAGAACGAGAGTGGGAAATCCCAGATACATTATTCACCCTCGCCGCCGCTCTCCGCTCATCAAACATATCACATCATCCTTCCTACTCTTCCCCCGGGCAATCCATCACGCTAAAAAAAGCTACTGCAAGTTTGCCTTGCGTCGCAATCCCAACCTGCGACTCCTCGATTGCGCAAACCCCGCTCCCCCACCTGAGCTGCGTCTTGTCTTGCTCGGCTCGTCCTACCCCCGGCGAGTCGTCTTATCTGACGTATAAGGCCAGTCTTGCACGAACCTTTGGTAGGTAACCTGATCTGATCCGATCTGATCTGATTCTCGCCGCCACCGAGAAGAGAGAGGAGAGAGCTGCCCGGGTGCCCGGGTGCCTGTTAAAAACACCTGGACCGAAGCTTTCCAAAACTCGCCGGTTTCTTGCTCCTCCGTCCCCCCAATGCCCTCTCAGCTCACGGCTACTTATTGCTATCCTTAGCTGACCACCAATTGACCAGAAATACCAGACCGGCAAAATGGCGTCCGAGCAACCGCAACGCTTGCCCACCCGTGAGAGGCGCCCCTCCATGGGTGCTCCAATTGTCGACATTCAGGGAGCTGTAGGCCCTGCGGGCATCTCCCGTCCCAAGCACACCAGAACCGCCACCGGCTTCGGCGCAGGCGAAATCAAGAGCGTTGAAGGTGTGTCCGATTCGCCTGTTTTTTTCTTCTTCTGTTTTGAGCTACCATTAGGCTGCGTCAATGACGGGCAATTGTTCCTCACCCCCGTCTCACTCTCTCACTCAGCGGCAAAGACACACAGCCCCACCATCCCCGTGTAAGTGGCGTTTTTTGCCTGCCCAGGGTGCTAACCGTCGTGAATAGCTTCGATTCCCGAGCCTCAGCGCGAGGCCTGGAAGAAGAACCAGACTACCGGTTTCAATGACAAGGATGCCTTCGAGAAGGAGGTTGTTCGCCATGTCGAAACCAGCCTCGCCCGAAGCATGTTCAACTGCGACGAGAATGCTGCTTACGCCGCCACCAGCTTGGCCTTCCGTGATCACTTGATCCTCGACTGGAACAAGACCCAGCAACGACAAACATACCGCGACTCCAAGCGTGTATACTACCTAAGTCTTGAGTTCCTGATGGGTCGAGCTCTTGACAATGCCATGCTCAATGTTGGTCAAAAGGACTCTGCCAAAGGTGAGTTACCCTATACCCAAGTGTGTCGATTGTCAGCTGCTGACCGGGTCGCAAAGCTGGTCTTTCCGACCTCGGATTCCGCATTGAAGACATTATTCAGCAGGAACATGATGCTGCTCTAGGAAACGGTGGCTTGGGACGTCTTGCTGCTTGCTTCCTCGATAGTTTGGCCTCTCTCGACTTCCCTGCCTGGGGCTACGGTCTTCGATATCGATACGGAATTTTCAAGCAAGAAATCATTGATGGGTACCAAGTCGAAGTTCCTGACTACTGGCTGGACTTTAACCCTTGGGAATTCCCTCGCCATGATGTCACAGTCGATGTAAGAATTGCCAACCGATGTGATAGAAGTCATGGACAACACTGACATACTGATGCAGATCCAATTCTTCGGACACGTCAACAAGACAACCAATGCCGAGGGCAAGTCTGTTGCTGTTTGGGAGGGTGGTGAAATCGTCCAAGCTGTGGCCTACGATGTGCCTATTCCTGGATATGACACACCCACCACTAACAACTTGCGCCTCTGGTCCAGCAAGGCTTCTGGCGGAGAGTTTGACTTCCAAAAGTTTAACAACGGAGACTATGAGAGCTCCGTCGCTGACCAACAGCGAGCTGAGACTATCAGCGCCGTCTTGTACCCCAACGACAACCTCGAGCGTGGCAAGGAGCTTCGCCTCAAGCAGCAGTACTTCTGGGTTGCCGCTTCTCTGTACGACATTGTCCGTCGATTCAAGAAGTCCCGCCGCCCCTGGTCGGAGTTCCCAGACCAGGTTGCCATCCAGCTCAACGACACCCACCCTACGCTCGCTATCGTTGAGCTCCAGCGAATCCTGATTGATAACGAGGGTCTGGAATGGGATTTGGCCTGGGACATTGTTGTCGGCACAGTAAGTAGCCTCGTGCCTGCTCACGATGAAGCGAGTTATCTGACCTCTTTTTAGTTCGGCTACACCAACCACACCGTGCTTCCCGAGGCTCTTGAGAAGTGGCCCGTTGGTCTGTTCCAGCATCTTCTCCCCAGGCACCTGCAGATCATTTACGACATCAACCTTTTCTTCCTCCAGAAGGTCGAGAAGGCCTTCCCCAATGACCGTGATGTGCTTCGACGCGTGTCCATCATTGAAGAATCCCAGCCCAAGATGGTTAGAATGGCGTTCCTCGCCATTGTCGGATCGCACAAGGTCAACGGTGTTGCCGAGCTGCACTCTGACCTCATCAAGACGACCATCTTCAAGGACTTTGTCGAGATTTATGGCCCCGATAAGTTCACCAACGTGACCAACGGCATCACTCCCCGCCGTTGGCTGCACCAGGCCAACCCTCGGCTGTCCGAGCTCATTGCCTCCAAGGTTGGCAGCAATGATTTCCTCAAGGACTTGACTCTGCTCAACCGCCTCGAGCAATACGCCGAGGATAAAGACTTCCGCAAGGAGTGGCACGAGATCAAGTACGCCAACAAGGTCCGTCTGGCCAAGCACATTAAGGCGACTACAGGCGTGACTGTCAACCCGTCTGCCCTTTTCGATGTTCAGGTCAAGCGTATCCACGAATACAAGCGTCAGCAGCTCAACATTTTCGGCGTCATCCACCGCTACCTGACCCTCAAGGCCATGAAGCCGGAGGAGAGGAAGAAGCAGCAGCCGCGCGTCTCCATCTTTGGTGGCAAGGCTGCGCCAGGGTACTGGATGGCTAAGCAAATCATCCACCTCATTAATAGCGTTGGCACCGTTGTCAACAATGATGAGGACATTGGCGATCTTCTCAAGGTCATCTTTGTCGCCGACTACAACGTGAGCAAGGCCGAGATTATTTGCCCAGCCTCTGACCTCAGTGAGCACATCTCTACTGCTGGTACCGAGTAAGTTGTTTAGCTCCCGGCAATTCATCGCACATGATTGGCTCACGCGCATTTAGGGCATCCGGCACCAGCAACATGAAGTTTGTCCTCAACGGAGGCCTCATCATTGGTACATGCGATGGCGCCAACGTACGTTGACGAGAATCCTGCCCCATTTTGCTTTTACTAATGCGAGTTAGATCGAAATCACTCGGGAAATCGGCGAGAACAACATATTCCTTTTCGGCAACCTCGCCGAGGACGTCGAGGACCTGCGCCACGCGCACAGCTACGGAGACCACACAATTGACCCCGACCTGGCCAAGGTCTTTGCCGAGATCGAGAAGGGTACCTTTGGTACCCCCAACGATTTCAGTGCCATGATTGCCGCCGTGCGCAACCACGGCGACTACTACTTGGTGTCGGATGATTTCCATAGCTACATTGAAACCCACCACCTGGTGGATGAGGCGTACCGCAACCAAGAGGAATGGCTCAAGAAGTCCATCATCGCGGTGGCCCGCATGGGCTTTTTCAGCAGTGACCGCTGCATCAACGAGTATGCCGACATGATTTGGAATGTCGAACCGCTCGTTATCCAAGATTAAGTATGCGTCTATGCTATGGGAGAAACAAGAAATAGACTCGTATATACACGCGAGGGCTGAGAGCAACAAAAGAGGCGGATCCCGGCAGATTGACACAAAGGCCACGCGTGGAGACTGGTTCTCATTCTGGCCGTGCTTTATGGGAGGATTGAATTTACTTTGTAACGAAGCAAGCACGACGCATATAGCAATTGAATTTGTTTCATTTGTCAAGCCCTCAACTTGAATTGCCCGAAATGATATTGTGTGACGTATATACATATGCAGCGCTCTGTGCGCGGGAATCATGACCTGAAGATTGATTGTGGGTGCTTGGATAAAAAAAAAAAACTTGGTTTGATCTGACTTACCTTGTCCACAGTGCAGGGAACTAGCACCTTGCAGCCCTAGTTGGGTTGGTTGTCAGCTGTTCGCATGTTCTATATTCTTCGCCAGCATGGTTAATCATTGAATTTACTCTGCAATACAATAATCTGATTGGTAAAAAGGAAAAATCATGGTTCAATTTCACTACAAATCGCAAATTGTTCGGGATCTGCCCGGCCGATAACATATATTCCTTGGTCACTTTCGCAAGGCTAGGTATGGAGTTCATTGCTTACACCTTCTTTGTCTTGGGCCTTCTGCGTTCACCATCAATTGTGTCCTTTTCGCAATAGAAACTGCCCTCGCCAACAGAGGATATTAAAATGAAATCGAAAATCAATGAGGTATGTTCGATACAAACGCGTATAGGGTATGTCTAATTCTTAGGGTCTCATGATTGAGCTAATCTTGTCAAGGCAATTATTCATCGATTGCAACGGCTGTTACAAAATATTTCAATGCTTGAGCGATTGCAGTAGAATGGGATTGGGGAAATGATTCATGTGAGAAAGCGGTTTGGAGGATTAAGAGGTGGATGTGCGTTGAGCCGCCGGGCGTGTGCCAACTACTTCCGCACCTTCTCCAAGGCGGGTAATAGGTTGATCGGCATGCCTTGGGTGTTGATGTAAGCCCCTGTCTTGCAGCCAACTAACAGGGTGAACGGCTCCTGGCTGCAGACCTGAACGGTTTGATCTGCATGGAATAGGGACGGGAAACTGCAAGCCCCCTTGACGGCAACGGCGGGCTGCGCCCACACGCTACAAGGATTCATTCATGCCTTGAACTAACTGGTACTGGGCTTTTTCCTGGACTTTTGTTTTTTTTCCCCCTCCTCCGGGTTGCAAAATTAAGGATGAGAGGGGCTTTTGCTGGAACCCAGTGGTGGAGTTGATGCCACAGGGAGGTCCGAGGACGAGAGGCAACAGGACATGACAACAACGCTCGCCCTCATGTCCTTAGCAGACGAGACGAGACGAGACGAGACGCCTGCGGATTGACTCGGGGGTACATGCTACATGATGCATACTGCAGGCCAAGGATGGGTGGTGCCCGCGCCGGCATGCCGCACGCGAGCGGGATGCTAAATAAAGAGGGAACCACGGAGCGGGAGGGAGAAGCAAGACGGATTCGCCACCCAGGAACACACTCATGACAGGAGGGCTAGCAGTGCCGATCAGAGGACCTCTCGCTGATGGGCAAGTTTCATGGGGGGGAAGCAATTGGTACTTTTTTCTTTCTCTTCCTTTAGGCAAGTAACATGTTGATGGATGGGGACGGGCTGGTTGATCGACAGGGCATCCCGAAACTGTGGTTCCGGCGCGGTGGGTAAGAGCTATTCTAGAAGATCATGTGTTTAATTTGGATATATATTTTCTACTGGGATTGGAAATTGTAAGTGGTGTCTGTGGTTGGTGTTTTGACATTTCCCTGCCCTCTCTATTTGGAATTGCCCGTCTAGCCAGCACATGCAGCAAACCGTTTGCGAATTTCTTTTTTGACCTGCGCACAAACAAGCCTGCAAATCAGGACAAGACAACGGTGCCTGGGGGGGAATTTCGGAGAAAATGCCCGAAAACAAGTGCAATCTAATCTATCTGGCTGGCTGCGGGCGAAATGCGGCACCGGAGCGAGGATGCCCTCAGATGGTTCAGCAACGACCCGGGGGGCCTTGGAATGGGGAGGAGACGTGACAATGACGTCTTTTGGATGGGGATGGGGCCTAGGGGTCTTGATGCAGGGTGACGTCGGCGGGGTCTGCGCGAAGGATAGATGACAGCCACATTCATGTTGGAAACAAAGTCAAAGGCGGGGGGTGGAGGGGGGTTAAAACAAGGGAAAAGCGCTCATTTGTGCATGCATGGGACGATGGGGTGGACAAATGTGACTTTGGCATCGAGTTAGCCTCCTGTTTTCTTGCAATCCCCATGTCCCTTGGACCGGGCTTTGTCGGTGTGGCGTGTGTGTGTGTGTTGTTCCCCCCTGCTGGAGAGAACACACAAAGGCCATACGCAGAGGCTGACATTGGATATTGGGATTAAGCAGAAAGAAAAAAAAGACAGCGGCGGCCCCACGACACACGCTACCGACTACATCTTTCCCCCGATTCCTCACTCCGGCCCCGATGCCCGGGACAAGTCTTACTAGGGGGCCCCCCATGATCGGGGCATGGCTAACAGGAGGCGCGTATCGTCTCGCCGGGCGCTGCACCCAGTCGGTACCTGTCAACGCTAAGGGCCTGCCAGCTGCCTGAAGAGGCCGACAGGGGCGGGCCGTTATGGGCCGTGCGGGCTTGACTTGGCTCAGTGACGTCATAGAGAGGCCGGGGCTGGACTGGAGCCCGAAGTGCAAAATGTGGTGATGAGGCGCGTATCCAGGTTGGGGGGAGGAGAAGAGGGGGGGGACGGCTTTCAGGTTTTGACTGCGCGCGCGCTGTAGGGCGAAGCGGGGAGGGGTGGGAAGGTGTGAAGTTGGTCTGCGAGGCTGGCACAGCTCTGGTTCATCCGATGGCCATGGCTAGCCAGGTGGGAGGGACGGAATGAGGCCGGAGCATGGTGTCTTGTCTCCAACAAGTTCCAATTGGAGATTGCACGGCCGTGTGGCATTTTACACCTCACCCTCCTCACCGACTTCGTACCAGAAAACAGCATACACGGCAGGACGGGGAGGGGGGGAAGGGGTGGAGGGGACTAGAAAGCGAGGAGGGGGCTAAAAAGAAACAGGAGGCATGTCGTCGCTGTTGCATTACATGGCATCCATCCCCCAACATGGAATGGCACGACAACCTACATGCATAAGCTGGATGGAGATTTCATTATCCAGGACCCTGATTACGATTGTTTCTCTCCGCGCGTGACCTTGCTCTTGATTTCCGTGCTTTTTTCTTCTTTTCTTTTTTTAATCGTGGCAGTGTTTTTTTCTCTCCCCATGGAAACTATAACGTCAACGCCTCGCGTGATTGCTCAAGGCAAAGACAGTGAATGAGGCCAAGGCTAACGGGAAACATAGTTGTCGGTCGTCAAGTCAAGATTGGCATCCATCACTGCTGTCCCGCACCCTATCGGGCCCCCGCCACCTCGCTGCCCCTCGCTCGCCGCTGGTCCCTGCTGGCCCCCTCCACCCCCTACCGCCATTTTGCGCCAGCGCATCTAGCACTATTACCCCCAACTAAGCCCGTCTGCATACGAGAGGGAGAGAAGCAGAGACGTTCTGGGAAAGAAAAATCACAGGGGAAATAGTTGAAGAAAAAGCAAGAAGCGAGACAGGGGTACCTTTCTAGTGGCCTCTCAAAAGAAAAGAAAAACGAAGAAGGAAAAAAAAAGAAAAAAGCCACGGACGAGAAACTGACGTGAAGGAGGGTATATCCAGGACAGGCGACAACTATTGAAATCCGGGTCCGCACTCTAAACGATCAATCACGGCGGTGCAGCCAGCGTTTCACCCAAAAAAAAAAAGCGAGACCACCCACCCCGAAATACCTACCTACCTTATCCACATCTCCACCCTCGCAAATCGACGATTGCATTTTCACCGACCGGTGCCTCCGCTTCAAGCAGCATCTCCTCTCCTCAACTTCCTGCGACTCCTCAGCCCGTTGCGATCGATACATTAGCAGCCCGCCCCTCCCCCTTCTCGCGCGCACCCTGCTCCCCCCCCTCTGCCCCGAGCCCATTTCTTCCATCTCGAGTTCAGCGCTTGCTTGCCCCTCCCGCATCAGCATCCCACCTTCGACCCCGCCTTCACCATGGCCGAGTTCGTCCGCGCCCAGATCTTTGGCACCACATTCGAGATTACCTCGAGGTACGGCCCGCCCCATCCATTCCTCGCCCGCGCGCGCCCATCGCTGATGTCGTTTTCAGGTACTCGGATCTCCAGCCCGTGGGCATGGGAGCTTTTGGTCTCGTCTGGTACGTCTATTTCGTCCCCCGACCCGTTCGTCCATCGTCATCATCGTCATCATCATCGCTGTCGCTATATCGCCATCATATGTCCCAACCACCCAACCCATTCCATCTTGTATAATCCAATCCGCTAACGGCATGCCCTCTCCAGCTCTGCCAGAGACCAGCTCACCAACCAAAATGTTGCCGTCAAGAAGATCATGAAGCCGTTCAGCACCCCTGTCCTGGCCAAGCGAACATACCGTGAGCTCAAGCTCCTCAAGCATCTCAAGCACGAGAACGTGAGCGCTCCCCTCCGCATCTTTCCTTCTCGCCATGCCAGTTTCCCTTGCTAACCTTCACCTTCTCCATGCTAGGTCATTTCCCTCAGCGATATTTTCATCTCTCCTCTCGAAGACATGTATGCGCGCCGGAGCCTCGTTCAGCCTGCCACCACCGTATACTAATCGCATTTCACAGCTACTTCGTGACAGAACTTCTCGGTACCGATCTTCACAGATTACTCACTTCGCGACCTCTCGAGAAGCAGTTCATCCAGTACTTTCTCTATCAGATCATGGTATGTTGCGCACCTCCCGTCACCTGCGTGTCTCTGTGCTCTGGTGATGAGACAAAACCCCGCTAACCCGCCTTGCAGCGGGGTCTCAAGTACGTGCACTCGGCCGGTGTGGTTCATCGCGACCTGAAGCCCAGCAACATTCTCGTCAACGAGAACTGCGATCTCAAGATTTGCGACTTCGGCCTCGCTCGAATCCAGGACCCCCAGATGACCGGCTACGTCTCCACCCGATACTACCGAGCCCCCGAGATCATGCTCACCTGGCAAAAATACGATGTCGAGGTTGATATCTGGAGCGCCGGGTGCATCTTCGCCGAGATGCTCGAGGGCAAGCCACTGTTCCCGGGCAAGGATCATGTGAATCAGTTTTCCATCATCACCGAGCTGTTGGGCACTCCCCCAGACGATGTCATCAACACAATTGCCAGCGAGAATGTGAGTCGGCCCGAATCCCCGTGGCCGGTGAAACTCCCGGACATGTCATTGATTGTTATGTTAGACACTGCGATTCGTCAAGTCGCTGCCCAAGCGAGAGCGTCAGCCCCTTAGGAACAAGTTTAAGAATGCGGATGAGTCGGGTGAGTTGAATGAGCCAACCGGGTTATTCCAGCAGGAGGCACTAACGAAGACATTCCCGTTCAGCCATCGATCTTCTTGAGCGCATGCTCGTGTTCGATCCCAAGAAGCGAATAACCGCCACTGAGGCCCTGGCGCATGATTACCTCGCCCCCTACCACGACCCCACCGATGAGCCCGTGGCGGATGAGAAGTTTGACTGGAGCTTCAACGACGCCGACCTTCCCGTTGATACTTGGAAGATCATGATGTGAGCACTTGACATGCCCCATACAATGCTTCTTAGATTGTGTTGTAAACTGACAAATGCGTTAGGTACTCGGAGATACTTGATTACCACAACGTCGACCCTAGCGTGTCCATGGAAGACCAGCAGGCCCAGCAGTTCAACGGACAATAGACGGAGGGCGTTTCCCACTGGGAGGGGATGATCTTAGGGCATGCAAGAGGAAGAGTAAATGATACCACGAAATCTCACACAGAACACACCGCAATGCGCGCTCGTACACATTGGCCCTTGCGCGCTTAACAGAGAAGCCGAGTTCTTGCGGAGTCTCTCAAAAGATACATGACTAAAAAAAAACACACATGCACGTTCAAACACAAACGCACGTCTGGCGTTGGGGAGACAGAAGGTGGACTGGTGGGGTTTCTCTTTGTTTTTTTTGTGTTAGTTATACGTTTGCTGTAAGGTTTTCGTCTTTTTTTTTTTTTCCTTCATGATGCAACGGGGCACAAAAAAATATACGAATGACGCCGTGGGGATTATGAATTTTGGGTCTCTCTCTCTCTCTCGCTATCTTTCCTTCTTGCTTGTTTCTTGCGCTGGCGAGTTGTCTTGCTTTGTTCGTGCAAATAGCGTGTTTTTGTTGTCTGTTATCCGTGTATGGGGGACGAAGATATCCTGTTCCAACCAAAGTCTTCTTTTTCTTTTTTTTTTTCCCTTTACGAGTTATCGATGGACCACGTGCTAACCCCCCGCATATGGGGAGGAGAAGAAAAAAAAAGAAGGGCTTCCCCTGACAACTCTCAGTCAACTTGGCGGGTGGGGACTGGTTTTTGGCACACATTATGCGGTGGGAAACCGTAGGCCAGTCAAGTGCCTGGCATTCTTTTTTTATATTTAATTTTCTTTTCGTTCTTCTTGTATTTCGAGCCAGTTAGTTGGTTGTGTTAAAGGCTGGCTTGGTTGGTTGGTTGGTTGGTAGGTAGGTAGGTATAGAGAGTTCAGAATTGCCAATAGACGAACAACTACTTTTTTTCTCTTGGTTTTCAATCAGGCCAACCAGTTGAAAAAGAAACTAGCCTTGAATTCTGTCCATAACCAACTCAATTCACATCAAGTGGCATCCGAAACGTAATGAGTTGAAATAAAAACATCAAGTTTACTAAATTTTCTTTTCTCTATCCAAATTTCTAGACGCTATTTGAGCCATTTGCACTATTTGCCCTCTTCTTCTAACATGGCCTGTAAATCTTCTAGCTCTCCGCTGTGATATACCATGTCGTAAAACTGGCGTCCTGCTTGGTACAGGTCGCGGGGTGAGCCACACTCAACTACTCGCCCTGCGCTCATCACAACAATGGTGTCGTAGTCGATGATGGTTCGGAGCCGGTGTGCAATTGTGACGAGCGTGCGATCGCCTCCCGCTTCTTCAAGCTCTCGTCGGAGCACTTGCTGAATGCCCCGGTCCGTTTCATAGTCCATGCTGGCTGTCGCCTCGTCGAGCAGCATGAGTTTGCTCTGCCTGATCAAAGCACGGCACAAAGAGAGAACCTGTCGCTGACCGTGCGAAAAGTTTTCGCCGCGTGCATCAACGCTCGTTTCCAATGAGATGGCGTTGCCGTATACAGTATCGCCGTCGTAATCAGAGTGATTCTCATCCTCGTCATCCGAGTTGTGTGCGGAAAAGGAAGCGATGCCCTTGCAGTTTTCAAGAGCTTTATCCAATACATCGGTGGAAACAATGCCGCCTGGGTCAAGGTTGGACTCGACGGTGCCGTTGAAGAGAACGGCCTCTTGAGGGATGATGGTTAGGCCCTCGCGAAGGCGGTGTCGAGGTACTTTTGTAATGTCCACGCCATCATAGAGAATCTGACCCGAAACAACGTGGGTAAAGCGCAGGAGCGAGAGTACCAGCTAAAAGCGCGCCCTGTTAATTTGCCATTCAATCGCCTAGGGCTGAGGATTCTTGATACTCACTGTACTTTTGCCTGAGCCAGTGCGACCCACAACAGCCACTCTCTCGCCAGCTTTGAACTTGAGGTTTACATTGCTTAGAATATCAGGGCCTTCGGGGTCATATCGAATTGTGACGTCTCGGAACTCAATGTCTCCAGATCGAGGCCAATTTTTGGGAATAACATGGATTGGGTCATCCGTGTACTCGCCCTCGTCGGGGTATGTTTCGTCACCTTTTCCTTCTGGTTCTAGCTTGACGTATTCTTTCACACGATGGAACTATGCACCACGTTAACTCGAAAGGGTCCCTTGAGGATAATTTCCGGAAAGAAAAGAAGAGCGGGGAGAAAAAAAAAAGACTTACACTTTGCATTTCGACCTCGAGATCGTTCATGGCCCTGACTAACATTAAAATCGTCTGGCTTAGTCCGTTCGCGTTGCTCAGCGAGAAACCGACCAAACCTGCGGCGACTACACCAGCTTGAGAGATTGCGATAATACCCGCGCACAGGGCGACGAGGGCGGTGACAAAATCGATGCGAACTGCCACCCAGCGGTTCGTGTTGAACTGTGCTTCAGATGCAGCGGACCAAGTGCGCAGCTTTGCCGCTAATTCGTTTCTGAATGTTTCTGACATGCCCTCTCTGGCTCGAATAACAGATAAACCGGCAAGTGTATCGGCAAATTGTGAAAAGATGGGAGACTGAGAAGAGGAAGCTAGCCTCTTGATGACAACTGCAGTGCGCGTATACATTTCGCCAATAATAACTCCAAAGATGCATGTGAAAAAGGCTGGAACCATAAAGATGGGCATGATGCTACTGACAGCTCCAAGGCGAAAGATAATCATGAGAATTGAATCGAGAGTTGTCCGGAGCATGCCACCAAGAATACCGTCAATAGAAGCCATGTCGCTTGAGAATCGGTTAGTGATCCGCCCAATGGGAATGTGCTTGAACCACGAGAGCGACACGCGCATGACGGCTCGAATGAAATCGTTGTGTAGGCGTCTTCCAGCTCGCCATGCGCCCCACTCGAACATGATGATGACAATGGCGTAAGAACCAATGTCCAAAAATGTGAGCCCGGCGAAGATGCCTAGATAGTAAGCGATATCCACATGTGCTTTGTGGTTGTATGCTTCTACCCATACAGATAGCCACAGAGATCCGGCAAAGGTGAATGTGTGCGTGAGAAGGAGGAAAATCAAGCAAACTGCTACGAAAGCTGGATGTCCAAAGTATCTCATATATTCCAGTGCTGGATCGTTTGTCAGTCATATAATTCTGAAAATGTTGGGAGATTCTTACCGCTCAAACGACCTGTCTTTCCAGATTCCATCATTTCTTGATTTACAATATCCTTGCTCGTCTTTTCTTCTGCAATTTTAGTTGTGTCATCCAAGGCATCTCCGGTGGATTCTTCTTGTTCCAGGCTCTCATTATCAGGGGTACCGAGATCTTCAATATCGCCCCCCAGGACCTGGGCCAGAGCAATGGGCTTTCGCACCACGCCAATCTGAGCCTCTGCGAAGCCAACCTGTCCCTTGTCAAGCGAGATGGAAAAGTCGGCCTGCTCTGAAATCCAGGGCATGTTAGTCACAAGCACGGTAGTTCTCCCACTTAGGAGATCACTACAAAAGCAGTATTTCCAAACGCCTGCCGCAGTTTTCGCATCCAGGGCAGCGAATATGTCGTCCAGGAGAAGGAGAGGCGCCTTGGAGTACAATGCTCTTGCCAAGGCAACTCGAGCTCTTTGACCTCCGGATAGGGATGTGCCATTCTCGCCGACCACTGTCATGTCTCGATTGGGCAACTCTTTGAAGTCATCCCACAAACAGCAGGCTTGTATGACACGATCATATCGACTCTTCTCCATTGGACTACCAAAGAGAATATTGGCTTCGATACTGTCATTTTGAAGCCATGCAGACTGTGAAGCAAAGGCGACATCATCTGGCCTGGTCACCGATCCAGTTTCAATATATGTCTCACCGAGGATGGCCAACAACAGGGTAGACTTTCCACTGCCACTGGGGCCGCTGACAACATTCAAGCCTCCTTGGGCGAAGTCGAGCGAGATGTTGTTGAGGGTAAAAGTGGCTTTTTTATTGCGCCGGAACGATGCGTTCTGGATCCGGAGCGGGCCTACGGGGTAACGTGTGATGGGGACTGTGCTGCTAAAGTACTTGTCTAGGCGGGAGATGGACACCATTGCCCCGGCAAAGTTTCGACCAAACGAACTGGCTTGCATGATGTTTCTGCGGATGTTCTTGACCAGGTAGATGGCGGTGAAGGCAGTGGCAGCATCTAGACGATGCTTATTGAGGCCAACGTGAAGCGCAAACATCACCAACAAGGAGACATATGGGAATATTTGTGTGACTTGGTTTAAGACAGCCTGGAGGATGGAAACACGCCACAATTCTTTCTGCTCGGCGGCGCGAGCTTCAATAATCTTTTGTGTGATTGGGGTTTCCCAAGCAAAGTACTTGATGGCGCGAAGAGAGGCTAGGTATTCTGTTACCAACGACATTCGGGAGTCCTGGGCCTTCCGGACGCGCCTTTGAGAGAGGAACATGCGCTGGCCAACCCAAATGGACACGGGAGTCGCCAGAGCGAGAATAGCAGTTCCAACTAGGGAAGCCCATCCGAGCATACTGTACATGCCGACCAGAGAGATGATTGTACCGACGGGAACTCCGACTAGGGCCAGAATCATATCGCGGGCTCTGTAAATAGCATCCACATCCGAGGCCATAAGGTTGGCGAGACGACCGGCAGACGTGCTCTTGGCAGCCATCTTACTGCTTCCGTCCGGGGTTTTGGGACCGGATTGGATCTCAAATGGGTCCTCTTCCAGTTCCATGGAATCAAGCGCAGTGCAGTACAATTCTTGGGTGAAGGCGGACTTTATACGCACAACGAGCCTGGTGGATGTGAAAATATACTGCTGAAAGCAGATGGAACGGGTCAGGGGACCAAAGAACATGAGCAGGAGCCACAGCCACGGTCTATACGTAGCACCACTTGGGTTAGCAAGGTAGTCAAGAAGCTTGAACATACCCAAGGCGGCGACGTTTTCCACCGCATAAGCGTTGGCAACCCACAAGGCCATACGTAGGAGTTCGAAGCGCTGGAACCGGAGGGCTGTTGGCAAGGTCATTTTCGATATCAAACGCGCCTTTTGTACTTGGTGAAGGAGGTACTTGGGCTCATCGTACCAGGCAATCTTGGGGATGTCTTTCATCTCAAGCTTGCCTTTGGCACCTTTCCAGACGAGGGGGGACAGCCACTCATAGGTGAGATAGTACGTGAGCCAGCTGCAGGTTTCTTCCGGAGAAGGTTCGTCCCCGGGACTACGGCCTGGAATATCCATGTCAATGTCGGGCTGCACCCATTCTCTCGGGGTAATTAAGGCCATGAAGAAGGTTAGCGCAAGAGATACGGTGCATCCGATGACAGTGGTCTCCGGCATGCACTGAGATCCCACCTGGATGCATGGGAGACAGTGCACAGCGAGGTGCAGGAGCAGCATGACGGTGAAGACAAAGTTGACCTGATGAAGGGCAACATGGCGCCAGTGAACATCGTTGAAGAGGCGCAACAGGCCAAGCAAGAAGCCGTAGGCGGGGAGCACTAGATTGAGCAGGTGAACACGGCCTTGGACGTATGCGATAGCGAGAAAGGAGATGGAAGCAATCCTCGTAGCTTGCGAGAGCAATTCGTAGGGCCAGCGGATTTTGGCCGCCTTGGCTTGGCGGAGGAAGATGCGCCGGCGCAGCTGGAACAGGCGGATGGCAATTGAGACCAATGAAATAACGAGGGCGATTGATTGGGGGGTGCCGGATTCGGCGAACTCAGTCACATCATTGATCCATTGGATTTCTGAAAACTGCAACGGCACTTGGTACAGACTGAAGAGGGACTGGAAATTAGTTCTCGAGCGTCGAGGTACAGCATGGGCGTGGCGGACAGTGGCACTGTTGGGACTGTTACGGACCTTGCAAGGAACGGGGCTTGGGCGGATTGTGTTTTATTGTATGGGGAGAATTCATAATCGCCAAAGCGATGTATTATGATGTCCATAGTGGCAACATGAAGACTCAGATGGCAACAGCGGATGAGACGGACCCGGGAAGAAGAGAGAGAGAGAGGAGGAGAAGAGGCGAAGAGAGGAAGGGGAGAGGGAGAGGAAGGGAAAGAGAAGGAACGGAGAAGGGAGGAGTGGACAAAGAGAGGAGAGGAGCGAAAGCGAGGGTGAGTTAGGAACGATAAAAGAGGCGAATCAGTAGGCAAGATGTGGCAGACTCAATGAATTATCGAAGCCAGGAGACAAGGGAAGAGAGAGCAAACCGCCTTGTTCAGCCCCCCCCATGCCAGGATTATCCCCAAGGATCAGTTGACTGTGCAGCTTTTGAAGTCTGCCGGACGCGTGTGTTTGGGCCTGTGAATGTCCCAGACTCGAGGAGAGTGGAGATTCCCTGTCGTTGGTGCAGGCGATAGCGGACCCAGGTCAGACGGAGGCCCTGTGACACAGGCTTCACAAACAGCCCTCGGTCGCACCCACACACCAGGCCTCAGCGGGCGCCGTGGGAAAGGCTGCCTAAGCCCCCCTCCCCCCAGCGGGAGCTCCCATCACTTCCGGTTCCAGCTCCAGTACAGGGCTTCCAGCGTCCGAGTGGCCGAGCCTAGCGGGACTGGCGTGGCGGGCTAGCGGCATCCCAGTGCCGGGCCGGGGCCTCAAAGGGCGGCACGCCCACTGGGCTAGCCAGATCAGCGAGCGAGGAAGTGTACCGCTGGTTCGGCACCAAGACATGGGAACTGGCAATTTTCTGGCCCTGACCGCCTCGCTCCGGTCCCCATTTCACCGGGCTCGGTGTGCAGTCGGCTTGTCTAGCCCGAAGCCAAGAGTCAAGGTTAAACTCGCCTCTTTTCTCTCATCTCGAGTTGGAGACAACAGAACACGCAGACGAGCCGTCGGGAGCGATGCCGGTGGGCGCTTCCATCCGTATATGTGCTATGTGCATACTACGTCTTAATCTGGGTGGAGAGGGGTGCAGCCAGCATTTAGGAACCACCCGCGCACCCTGATTGGGAAGGTTGCAAGTTGCGATGGATGAAGCTTTTGCTGCTGGGGCTCGGGTTTACGAGTCCGACCCGATAAAAGATGTTTCTTCTTCAACCTGACCCATCTGCCTGCCATTGTCCGAATACGCGCAAATCTGGCGTGACCCCTCGGGGTTTGCGCGTTGCAACATGGCTTGCGTGCTCTGTCGCCATGGAGGTGTGACTGGATGGCGTGGGGCCGTACACCAGGTCCGGACGGTGTGGGGGGGCGTAAGGAAATCTCAACAACCGCTTGGGATCCCCTCCAACGTGTGAAGGGAGCCAGCAGCGAGGTCTCTACTCCACATAAGCCTCACATCACCGACAGTGATTTGCAGAGACTGTGATATCTCACTGGGCAGAAATTAGTGTGGTACCTCATTCCTCCCTTCCCGCAATCAAGGGAATGGCTTTGCTGCATCGCTGCTCGCGTGGAATGAATCGACGACGGCAGTATTTACCCGATAAGCTGCACAGAGTACGGTGGGAAAATGTCGAGTTACACCAAGTTGACAGTCAAACAATGACCCAGCTGGAGGTACAGCCGCAGAGTTCAATGCCATATCAGACAGAAGCAAGTGTGGCGGGATGAAGCTGCAGTAAGCGGGACTACTGAGACGAACACCAATTAGTACACGGTGCTATTGCATTAGTAAGTAGCGTTATTCGAACCCGCGCTCTCGGAATTTGGCTTGCCCCCATCTCTCTCATTCTTCTACCTTTCTGTGACTTTGTACGACGGTGCCTCGAAGAATGCAAATCAAGCAGCTGTCCGTCGGGACCCACCGACGATAGCTGATTCCCAAATCGCAGTGCAGATACCCGGGCCGCAGGCATGTCTGCCAATCGTAACTAACAAGGATTGCTGGTCACGACCTAGGAAAACCTCCGTAGCCGCAAACCCCACCCACCCCTCCATCTACCAACCCATGGAAATTCAAAGGTGATGGCAATTCCCCGTCAGCTGCACACCTCTGCATCACGGATGCGTATATAAGTTATTATTGATGACTCTCTGGCATGACCAATCATCACTGGTCAGCACCAACAGACGGTGCGCTGGCGCAATGGTAGCGCGTAGTCCTCCTAAGACTAAGGCTCAGGGTTCGAGTCCCTGGTGTACCGGCCCAAGTTGGGGTTCCTTTTTGCGTTCTTTTTGCATTTGAACTCAACAGTCTGAGGTGACTCATTCGCTCACAGCTCACAGCATGACAAGTTTGGGGGCATCTTTTTGCATCTCACTAAACTGCCATAAAGTGGTAGCAGGTGCTTAGCTTTGTTGTCACGGTCTTGTATTAACCCACACTGAGTGTATTTGTGGCGTATAGTTTCCCCATCGTCTCCATCACTATTAATCGCACTACAGAGACTGAACTGAATGCCTGCCCAGCTTACTTCTTGCCGTCGCTTCTATTTGGCTCGTGCCCTAGGCAAACTGCCGTCGCGTAATCGCCGTCATGACTAATCGAAATCATGGCACTCTCATCCGCCTCGGAGCCTTCATCACTGCTTCTGATCCGTGCCACTGGCGGTCCGCTCCCCAAGCGTTCCCCTTCAAAGGCCCGTCGCTCAATCAGCACATCGTGAAGCGACAGCCTTCGAGAATGATGGGCCTTGATGGCCGCTTCCTTGGCCGCAAACCTGGTTGCTATCGTTAGCCTCAATCCCCTATTCAGCCACCAAGTATACTGTCTAGAGCATACCTCCCAGCGATGAACGCTGCACACTTCCACAGCTCGGGGTTTTGAGATGCTAAATTTTCATGGATTGGCAGATCTGCTCCCACGCATGCTGCCCGCGAGGGTGTGTCCCTTGTGCTCTGGCCGCTTGATGCGCTTCGCGCTTGCTTCAAGACCTGAAGCCGCGCATCGTTGCTTGCCAGCTCTTCCGGAGCGAGAATTCGGTTTACGAAGCGTGTCGCCCGCGGGCTGGCCAGGATACGATAGATGCGAGATATCTGGCAAATATCGGTTCCAATATTCAATGGAAATGGAAAAGCACGTAGAGGCTTCATCCCCTATTCCTTACGCAGCGCCTAGAGGTAAGCAGGCCTTTGGCTAAACAAGGGAGTCACAAGCTCACTTTGATTGTCCTCTCGTCCACTTCCGCATTTGACGTACATTGGTTCTTGGGTAAGGTGTCCAAATGCCGGGAACTTATCGATACGGAGCGGATCTTGTGTCAAGTGGGGCTCTAAGCTAGCCGCCACAGGACGTCATGGATGACGACTGGACTAGTTTCACAGCTGGGCATGAAGTCACTCTTTACGGAACATGGGAACAATGGTTCATGAAATGACTTGGTTGAATTGAGGACTACCTAGGCAAATGATTGAATGAAGCATAAAAATTATACCCGGAATTTCAGCGACGCCATCCCGGCCATGTTCCACATGGCAAAGTGGATTGATCGAGTGCGAAAACAAGCTAGGGCACGCGATCAGATCCTCTTTCTGGTCAAATCATTACATCCTTCACTGGCATACGGTTGTGAATGTGGAGAGGGGATTGGTACAAATTGAACCTCCTCGAACGAGGCGCCTCTCAAGGCTGGGTACCGGCGGTTTACTCATTGAGGAGGGGCGCGCGCTCCTGGTCAGCCGATTGAGTTCGTCTCCAGGAGATATCCTTCCCAGTCCAAGCAGGGACCGCAATGAGAAGGGTGAAAATGAAAAGAATTGCCATGATGATGAAGGCAAAGATCCACTGGAAGGCAATAACTTGGCGAAGGAACTGAGCGACACCGAGGGAAGCAGAGAGCACGCTGAGAGAAAAGCCCATCGTGTAGTCCTACAATTGCATTAGTGTATTGATCAATTGAGAATTTGTGCGCAATCTCACCTTGTAAATGAAGATGAAAAAGAGTCCGTAGACAAGAATGGCCCAAACGAAGATGTTTCCAAAGATGCGGGGCACCAGGTGATCAGGGTGAGGAATCATCAGAGCACCATTCCAGTAAATGGCCACAAAGGTCCATGATAGAGGGCCAGAGGCCACGGGAGCGTGGATGAATCGGGGATAGGTGTTGTGGCGGAAGTAAAGGGACGAAAGGTTGAAGAAGTTGAGCACCAGAATCACCTCGGCCCAGTGAAAGTGAGACCTGACAAAGAGCATGACGAAGGCAAAATGGAAGAGGTTGTTGAAAATGAAGTGGCTGCCAACGCTTGCTGCAGCATGGACAATGTCGGTGTTGCTCGAGAACAGGTGACTAACGTAGCCGACTTGGAGGATGAAGAGAACAACCCTGATGAAAAAGTTATTAGCATTTCAACATGACCACCAGAGAGTGATACGATCGACGACGCACCAGTAGATGTCAACAATGGTAGAGTTGAGGGTGAAGGCGGTAGGGTAAAGGTCATTCTGGTCCCAAATGCGCTTGCGAATGGTCTCGCCATCATGAGGCGCGTAGGTGGTGTAGTAGACAGTGACGACAACTGAGAGCAGCCAGGTGAGAACAGTCAGGAGCTTGTAGGTGAGGATAGCTCCAGAGGAGTGCGACTCCCTCTTGCTGAAGGGATTCACTGTGGTGGATTGAGTTAGAGTAACGAAAAAAAGGTCATAGAATTGTAGCGAAGGGGACGTACAATGGCTCCAGTCCGCCATGGTGAAGGTGGATGAGAGGGTCTAGCAACAAATCTTGAGCAGCAAGGCAGAGCCAGACGTGAAGCTGTTATTTGCTGGAAGCAGTGTGGGATGAATTGTGCCTGTGCAGGGCCCCAGTGGATCGTATTTACACAAGGGAGGGGTTAGTAGGAGGAGGATGGCGCAGGCGAATGTGACTGCGGGAAGGGAAAGTATTTAAAGGTCTGCCCCCGGGTCGGTATTTGCGGGGAAGCTGTGATGGGAAAAGGACTTTTAAGAGAGGGAGGGGTGTGTTCAGAAAATGGATCGTGGTGGGAGGCGGGCATGGTCAATGTCGCACTGCGAGGGGGAGGAAGGCCAAGGTAAAACAAGTAGCACCAGAGCGGCAAGCGAGGAATGGATACGGTGACGCACATGACGCCCTCGATGTACTAGTCCGGGTGTTTAGTTACTAAGGCAGGTAGTCGTTGAGGTACCTGGCGGCGGGGAAGAGCTTACTTGCTCTCTAGTGCTCTAGTGCTCTAGTGGTTGCAGATTGTGTGAGCAGAGGGCGCGTATGTATGCTCAGCTGGGAAGTCCAGCTCCAAAGCTCCAAGAGCTACCTCCCCGTTTAAACATTGTGGCAGACCAGGTGACATGTTGCTGTCAAGCCGGGTGAGACGCTTTGATGCGGGATTGGGAAATGAGGGACCATGGCTTGGCCGGGGAATTTACATAGGTGGAATGGTCTTGAAGATTTGTGGTGGTGGGTAGGCAGGGATGGAGGGAGAAGTGATGGTTTTCACCCCGGGCTGCGAAGCTGTCCATTGATTGAAGCTGGCGTAGGTCCGTGGCCAGTAGATGGTGTGCAGTGGCTGTGGGTGTGCTTGGCCACTGGCGCTGGTTGCGGCCTTGGGGGGTTTTTGGCTTTACGGATTGCATACAAGCACAAGCACAGGCGTAGGAAACAAGCCGCCACAATGTTGTTGATAAATCAGAGCACGAGGGTGGTTGCGGATACACGATCGGCCATTTTGAAATTTGCAGATTGATACACGGAGACTCCGACCAGGTGCCCGTACACTGTTTACAAAAAAGACACCGAGTGGCCTGCTTTGCCGTGTCGGTTCGTCGCCATACCTTCGTACCTCAACCCGGGTGGTGGAGGAGAACGCGTGGTGCATGCACCAACCCGTCCTTCGACCGCTGCAGGGAAGGGCATCACAGGGCCTGGGCGATTGGCTGTGGGTGATCCGCTATGACGACTACGACTTGGGTGCCCCCCCTCAGGTGGCGCTAGCTTGGAGGTGCACCAACATCAGCTCACGACGGACCGGCGGCGCCTTCCCACCTCTTTCCCGCGACTGCTGGAGGTGGTAGGGGTTCAGAGATGCCTGATGAAGCTTGTGACTATGAGGCTGTAGCCGATTCAGCATGGCAGGAACTAACCAGCAGGTCCTTCAGGTCAGCAACTTCATGTCTTAGCACATGAGGAGTAAGGGACAATGGACCCCGCACCACGTTTTCACCGAGCACCCGTCCAAATTGATCCTGAACTTCGACTCGATGCTTATTAGCTGCTTCCTAGCCTTGGTCTCGCCTCTTGGAAGCAAACCTGCTGCCATGCAGGCTGCACCACACGAGTCTTTTTTGCTGAGACACGGCAGCGGAAGCGGCCAATCAGCCACTGCAGCTCACCATCTCGACCTGTCCAACCCGCCGTCATCGAGATTCGGCATACCGCCAAGCCGAGTCTTGTGCCTGCCTGGACGGACCAAATGTCGAGTTCCGAGCGCCCAACCCAAGGTAAAAAAAAAACCGGCGGCTTAGATGGCTGTAGTTATGCGGGTGAACCACACCGCCTTGTCCCGGATCTTGTTCCTGGTCGGAGTTTGATGGCCTATTGGTTCACAAAAGTGAGATTATTACACAGCCTCTTGCGCTTTCAACTCTTGGCCTCTGTCACTCAGCATCAATAATGCGTTTCTTGACAGCTGTTTCAATAACATCTCAATATTTTCATGTGCGCCTAGTTGGCTATGCTTATAACAAGGCTTGGCTTGTTCCGTTCTTACCAGAGGTGCCCCATCTCATCTCCCATGGGCATCACCAAAAAAGCCTAGCCGCAAGGTCAACCGCTGCTTGTCGCAGAATTCTAGACTGCCCTACCTATTTTACTCACTTCACACCCTCACCCACTTTCAGTCCAACCGAACCGTTGGCCTTCCCACCAACTCCGCTCTCCCGTCGGCGCTGCCCTGGTCTTTACTTAATCACGGCTGGTGCTTGCGGCAAAATGCGTGACATTTGCGACCACCACCCAGCCCTGGAGTCCCCTCGATTGCTACCAAGGCGACCCGAATCCCATATGCCGCCAGTTCCTTAAGAGTGGACCCTGAATCAACTGGGGCCGATGAGGCTCGCTGAGGACATCGTAGGAGCAAAAATGAGGTAGAGAACGCCTCAAACTACGATGACGGAAAGAAAAGAAAATATGAGTAACATCACATTTCGTCTTAACCTGTCACTCTTACTTTTATACCGCGGCGCTCTTATGTCTTACTAAATAACGTGAGAAGGGAAGATATTCATTCTCGTCGATATGAACTTGAGCTTTCTATTGATATGCCTTGATGAAACTTATGCTGATCTAAATAAATTGCTGAATATGTATACCTCTTAATGTAGCCATTCAAGATTTCTGTCAATGCACTTGGAGAGCATGAGCTCCTGCTATGTTATCTTGAGAGAGAGAGAGAGAGAGAGAGAGAAGGGGGCGAGAAAATGGAGAATTGTTGAACTCCAGAGTTGCTCAGCATATTGCTAGCCTATGGCCGCTGTCGACTCCGAGATGGTCGAAAGAGCCTATCTCCTGCATTTTTCCAATCCTCAAAGATGGAATGTTTCGCTTGTATCCGGTCATTGTCTGATTTTAATAGATAGGGACCATTGCTCCTCCTTTGAGTTTGTGATGGAAGGATTGCTGCCCGACCACCAAAACCTCTGCCCCGAGCCAAAAGGTTATGCGAGCATGTTTTATTATGATTATGTGCAAGATGTTGTTGAGAGAACACTTTGCTTCCCTCTAACGCCATTGATCCCAGGTTTAGGCTGGGCTCACAAGGCTGGCACTGGCATTCGGCCTCAGTCTTGTCTGGTTGAATTTGTTCACTTTCAAGCCGAGGGTTTGCGCTTCGGGCACGGCCGGGCTCGTCCGGTTCAATGGGCTCATAAACATTGGGTATCAGAGGCCCCTGTTTCTTATCGAGCCGCAGGCGATTCCAGTTGACCTCCATAATATGCGATTCGATCAAGTCGTACCGGGCGTCGTGGGTGCTCATTTCTGACACGGGGTGGGGGTTGAGGATGAACACGGCAACTGTGAAGACGACGCCTTGCAAGGTCGATGTGGGCTCGCTGAAGAATTATAATTACCACAGCCATCGCTAGTGCACGCGAATACTCGGCGGCTGCATTTTGCGCGGCATCACGCGCATACATATATACGGCTGAGCAACAGCGCTGCGCCAAGTCGCGGGCAATGCCTCATCACAAGACAGCACGAAGCCGTGCAATCAGACGGCAAGAGCAAGGGCTCCATTGTAAATTCCCAAAAGAAGCACCAACATGGCTGGCCAAGTTACAAAACCCAAGACACCCAGTTGCTCGACACTTGCGGGGTTCGAAGGAGCGGTTGGACTCCCATTGGCTGATGGGCGCCATGACATCTAAATCACAATTGCCCTTTTCGACCAGACAATAGCCCAACCTGCAGATTGCCTTGCGAGGCACCCAGTGAGCAGGCGTGTCTTCCAGCGTGTTGGGGGTTCCTCGGTCCAGGACAGAGCCCATTCCCTGGCCGCAACATGCCTTCATAAGTGTACGCGCCTCCGCCACCTTGGGCCGTCGCTGTTCTAATCTCTGCCGACTTATCTGAGCCCACCGACGCTGGGCACTCTCGAGATTCGTCTGTTTCCTCCTCGCGGAAAATTGTGATGGGGGACAGAAACTTCCAACGAGCGAGGTTCATTTCGCAGACTGACAGCAGACATCGACGCTCGTCTCGCATCACCGAAGAGACATGGGACCGCTACAAACCATTGCTGTGCAAGCTGTATAGGACCTATACGCTGCAGTTTGTCATGAAATTTATGCAGAAGCAGTTCGAGTTTGCCCCGACGTAAGTCAAAAGCCACCAGCAGCTACATCTTTCTTGCCAGCACCGCTCACTCAGCTCTTCCTGGACAGAAAGCGCCAATATGGCTACCGCTTTGATAAGTGGAGAGTAAGGAAATACCGGGCTGCTGAACGGCACGGATCGGCCAGAAGCCCCCCCAGCAATGAGGAAGCGCCCTACGAGGAAATAGAAACGCGTCTCGCCACTGCCATGCCGGAATATCTCGGTCTGATGACGAGCCGCTCCAGCACTTTCCTCGGAGTCCCTGGCGCCGGACGGCCAACCCGACCTGGCAGCGTCTCATCCTCGCCATCCACTGCCTTCAACCAGGCCATGAGCCTGAGCGACGACGATACGGACCTGGAAGACTATGTCTCGCCACCGCTGACGCCGACGCATCCAATACGTTACAGATGGGGTCCAGCAGAAGACACAATGAAGCTGATTGCCGACTTTTGCTCGACCATGTCTGATGAAGAAAATGCATTTTCTCTCTACTCGAACCTCGTCGAGCACCTCCCAGACGATTCCTGCTCCATAGTAGCAAAGGCTATGATTGCGACGTCCTCTGCGCGGGTCGCCAACCAGCCTGATAATGCCAGGCGCGCACGCGAGCTTCTCTCGAATTCGAAGCTGATATACCCAAGCATGCACAGTCGAACATTTCTGTTCTCCATTTTGGACGCTTTCATGGAGGAACAAGAGAACCCCGCGAGAAAGGATGCGTCCCAACGTCGAGTTTGCGACGCCATGCGGGCGGTCCTTGTTGACGACACAACGCTTGACAGCATTCCTCATCACTTCTCGGTCATAGACCTCGTTACTTACAGCCTGCTCTCGTCAGCCCTCGACATTTACGAGAAGACGCCTGCGTCTGACAGGGGGGAAACCCCAAGGCTGTCCGTTGAAGATCTAGTATATCAGTATGTCTTGAATCAGCCACTTGCAGATACCCTCCGGAAGGGCGAATCCGCTTCCGTGCTGCGGATCTGTGTCAACTGGTGCGTTAAACAGCTGAAGCTCAGCCAACGCAAAATTCCCAACGAGATTGCCTCCATCGCCTGCGGGGCTGAACAGCGCGCCTGGAAAGACGACATTCAATTGTACTGTACACTTTGGCACTCCATGCTGATGGCGGTGCAAAATTGTACGCCGCCGCCTTGGTACATCGCTTGCGAAGAAGCCCTGGGGATTTCTCCCTCCGAACTCCTCGTCACCGTCTGCTGGGTGATTGGCGACGAAATTGACGAGGAATCGGAGAATGAGCTTCTCCAGCGCGCTTCAGCGGCGGCTGAGCGGATTAGCCGGTGGACAGAGCCCGAACTTTGGATCGTCTTTCTCAGGAGGTTCATCTGGATGAACGAGCTGGTCGACCTCGACGATGAAGACAAGGAGTTCGAGGCCGTCATTCTCCAGCACACGCGCCGCTACATCGCTGCTACTCTCGACACAAAGCTGCCGTTTCCTGCCACTGACCCAGGCGCACCCTGGGATTGCTTGTTTGAGTACGGTCACCTGGATAATATGGAACTTTATGAGGCGGAACTACTGCTGTAACGTGGGACGATGAATGATTGATATGGATGTTTGGCATGACGAAACGATGTAATATTAAGCCAGATTGGTTTTAGTCACGTTAGGAATTGATTCTTTTCTTCTCCTTTTTCTCAATCTGCTCTTGTCTTTTTCTGAAACAAAGGAGAAGCCTATGCATTCACATTCGTACCCAGTCTAGATTATCAGAACATGACTAGACGCGTTTCGGTATTACCACATTTCACTACGAAGGAGTTGAAACATTTTGAATAATTGATTGAAAAGAGATACATACAGATAGAAAAGAAAATACAGCAACAGTCTTTCATGTAAAGGGTATCAACCAATGTAATCTCCCGCAGGATAGCATTGCTTCTCCTGTTCGTTCCGTTGCGCCACCGCTGGGCATGCGAATAACACACTAATCTAAGGCGAGATGTTGCACGTCCGTGTACACGCGAATGTTCTAGTAACACACAACCTTCATATCCACTCTCCCTGTATCCCACACTAAACTTCAGTCACCAGTTGCTCCCCTTCGTCTAGCAAGTCCGTCACCTTGCGCAAGTTGGCAATAAGGCTACGGCCAAGGCCACCAAGAAGCAGCTTCTCGGCATTGGCAGGCAGGCCGAGATAGGTTGGAGGCTCACGCTCAGGCAGCTTGTGGATCCAGGCATTGAAGTCCTGCATGCTAGTGCCTGATGGGACAACAAGACCGCCATCGGGCCCTTCAACGAGTTTGTGATCGACCTCATACGCGGCGGGGGTGAGGAAATTCGTGACCAGCTGAGACAGAAGCTTGAAGTCACCTTCGTCGTCGATCTTGCCACCGTATGTCTCTGTCACCAAGTAACGCAGCATCTCCCAAGGGATGTTCTGGGGAGCAAGGTTGGTTCGGTTACCCGCCACGTTGTCAATCCAAGTATCAACGATAAAAGCCGAGCATTCGTACTAGAACAAGTTAGCGCCGGGTTCCAAATCAAAATCATTAGTATACTTACATCGCTGTCGTTGAATTCCCAGAAGCCCTTCCAACCAAGATTTGGTGCGTATCGCAATCTCTCCTGAACCACGGCATGGAGGAAAGAGAGGAGCAAGTACAGCCTGGCTCTCTCTACGGGGTTCTTGGTACCCCTGTTGGACAGGGATGACATTGAATCCTTCATGTTGGCCCTCACACCGGCAGGCTGCTCGTACATCAGCACGCGAGAGGCACGGAGGAGGTTCACTGGAATCTTGAGACTTGACTCCATGGACAGGAAAATGCGGAAGTCGGCATGGGGGTTGAGTGATTCCATGCGTTTCTCCAGGCTCTGAAGCCAAGTAGGAGCCAAATGGACGTTCTTGACCAAGACCCACGAACCTGTTTGCGCGGCATTGCTGATGGCCTTGTCGGCACTGGCAAGACCTTCGTTGGAACCCATGGCAATGTTGGTACACTTGACACGCATCCTCTCGACCAGGTTGTCAACCTTGTAACTGGCATCGAAACCAGGGCTTGAAACCAGCGAAATTGGCAGCGTGGCAGATACTTGCGTCACGGTCTCCTTCAAGTCCTCGACAATTTGGAACATCTCGGGGCCAAAGACTTGGACCACAAAGCGCTCCGCCGCAGGCACGAACCGATCCATGCGGAAGAGTTTAATAAGCAGCAAGGAGAGCAATGCTTGGTCGGTGGGCTCCGTCTTCTCGTCCCAAATCTTTGGCACGGCGTTCTCGGCCAATTCTTCGGTGAAGAATTTGTCCCAGTCTTCTGTCGAGACGGCATCGAGCTTCTCTTTGATGACGCTCATCTTCTGGGCCTGCAAGAATGCTTCATCCCTCATATCAGGATGAGAAGACAAGTCCTTGCCTTCTACTCGGTTGTCAAGAACGACATCGATCAATGACTTGTCCATCTTATAAGGAGAAGCCTGCGCAAGCAGCATGCCGAGTGTGATACGATCCTTTTGCAAGAGGCCAAGTGCGGTTCGTTGGAAGGTATTGACAAAGAGATCCTTCACAATCACATCGCGACGGATGTTATGATTCGTCTCGTTGGCCAGATTCTTGTTGCCATGCAAAACGGAGTGGAAAATGTCGAGGAAGTACTGGAGCGAGAATTGATAGAAGTGGTTGAGATAATGAAGTTGCTCCAGGACAGCGAAAACAGCACTACAAGACCGAGCAATAACACTATACTGCTGAGTAATCTCTTCGACCTCGGCCATGACGCCTTCGGTGTTGTTCATCTTGACGGAGATCTCAGCTGCTTCAGTCTTCAGGGTCTCAAGAGTCTCGATGACGTTGTCGTCATCCAAGATGTTGCCACGGGACTCGTTAAGGGCCTGAAGAAGTCGCTTCTCAAGCTGGCGAAGATGGACCTTAAATTCTCCTTGAAGTTTGATAAGGTTGGAACGTCTTTCATCAACGTCAGGACGCTCCGACTTGAGAACATCGTTAAGTGACTGTGTCTGAAGACTGCTCTGGGTAACTGTGAAGTTGACAAAGGTGGTTCGACTACAAATGTCAGGTGCAAATGTAGCCGAAGGATCTCGCGTTGACAGATAAAGTCTGAAGGCAGGCGAGAAGTCAATTTCCTGCTTTCCAAGCTGGATGAGAGTACGTCCTCCAGTCTTCTGGTATTCTTTGTTGAGAACATGGTTGAGAATAGGATCCAGATGTTCGGCGTCTTGGATGAGGATCGGGTTTCCGAATCGGAGAGAACTTTCGAGTTGTTTGGTAAATGTATCATCCAAGAAACTAGTCACCGTTAGGCGACGGTCCTTGGACTCTCTCTGCAAGAACTCAGTAATTCGCCCCGATGGGTCGATGATAAGCGGGTATCGGGTGAAGCGCTTGAGAATGATGGCATTCTCAGTGCACAGATCATCGACGGGGAGGGTATTCTCTTGCCAGCCAAGGCGCTCATCCGCTGTGGAGAGGTACTCCGTGATGGGGTTGGGTGATTTATACTGAATTCCAGAGAGGTGAAGTTGGTGGAACCAGTCGTCAATCATGGACTTTCGGAAAGTCTGATCATAAAGACCGCTGTATGCCAAGAATGCGGCACCCACGAGCGTATCTCCGACCAAGGTGCTGATTTGAGTCTCAAAAGACTTGCTTCCGTCTTCCCAACGAACTCTCTCGGACGAGAGACTATCCAGGAGTCTGACACTTCGGTCAACCTTGAACTGGACCTTGGACATCTCGGCCTTGATTGCCTGGGTCTCACTGATGAGGGCAGCATATTCGGTCTTGTAGGTATTGATGCTAGCCTCGAGTTCGGCAATGTTGTTCTCGACTGCCTTGGCATTGGCCTTGGTCTCCAAAGCCTGCTCCTCAAGCTGAGTGACCTCAATCTTGAGAGGACCAACGCGATCCAAAATGTCAGAGTAGTTGACCTGTGCAGTTGCCCACTGAACTAGAGGACCACAAGCCTTGGACGCACGGTTAACTTTTTCAAATGTGAATTCGGGGTTGGAAAGGAAATCGTTGCGCATCTTGTTCCTCAGAACCTTGGTCATCTGCTTGGCATTGTCGAACATGATGATACTGGCAATGAAATCATCTTTTCGGACCACTGCCTGCACAGCCTTCCAGTCGTTGATCTTGTGGCCAAGAAGGGTGCAGACGGCGTCAAGGGCGAGACGGACACCCTGAGGAGGGTTACCCATGGATCTGACTTCTGTCAAGTGCTGACGCTTGATGTTGCTAACACTAGCCTTGGCCTCTTCGACAGCAGGCTCGGCCTTGGCAAGATCCTCCAACACAACCTTCTTTCGTGTTGCCACTTCCGCCTCCTGTTTCTCAAGGGCAACTTGAATCTCTAGCGATGTGTTCTTCCTCTGTTCTGCTTCACGCTGGTCCGCAACCATGCGCTGCAGCTTCTCGTTTGCTTCGGCATCCTTTTGCTCCAGCTGAGCCTTCTTCTCCGCAAGACTCTTTCGAAGATCAGACACCTTGACCACGGTGTCCCTGAGCTTCTCAAGACCAACGTTGAGATGGCGCTGCTGTTCCTCAAGATCCTCGCGCTTCTCGTTGTACAGTTTGACAAATTGTGCCACAAAGTCGAGGAAGTGGCGAGGTGTGAGGAAGGTCACCTTGCCTTGTTGTTTCAGAAGCTTCTCATTGTACCGTTGGAGAGAGTAATGGACATAAACCATGGAGTTGACAACCGTCTCACGGTGGCTAGGAGGCAACTGGAGGCCACGATAGGCAACCGGGATGGTATCAGGGGAGTTAAAGTTGGGCCTGTCCAAATCGATCTTCTGGGTGAGTTCATGACTGACTTGGAAGAGAGCCTGATCAGACCAATCACCGAACCAGTTGAGCACACAACGGTTGAACAACGCGGGACTGGTGGCAGCCTTGGAACCAAGACCGTCCTCGGGGGGGTTCATGGTAAATACGACGTGAAGGTTCTTGACAATCTGCTGTGTGAACCACTTGTACAACTCCTCAGGCGAGTCTAGGTGCAGGTTTTGTCGCTGTGCACCTTCCTTGCAAGCTGTCATAAGAGCAGCGTATTCGTCTCCTTCAAACAAACCGGGAACTTCTGCGTTGGCCAGGAGCGTGTTCATTCTCTCCAGGAAACCCGAATCAAGCACGTTAGACTCGTCCATGATGAAACAAATCTTTTCGCCCTTGCAACCACATCGGCGAAGTACATCACGAAGATCATCGTCAAAGTCTTCGGCAGAGTACTTTCCGTGCACCTTGATCTGGAAAACCTTGAGGCCGTTCATCCATGCCACAAAGCGGGAAAGCGTAGTCTTTCCACTGCCACTGACACCGATAAGAATTAAATGACCCTGGGGCTGTCGGAAGACACGATCGATACGCAGCACATGCTCCAGGACATCGTTGAAGAGGATCAATGGCACATCAACCTCTTCTTCACAGAAAGTCCTCAATCGGGCCTTGACAAAGTCTCTCAGTTGGTCTCTGCTGACAGGCACGTAGTTCTTGGAAAGCCAGTTGGAGAAGAGGATGGGGCCTCCAAGAGCCTTGTCCTCCTCAATCGTGGGGAAGAATTCCATAGCAATACGTCTCACGCTGTCGTCGGTCCATTTGCGTTCATCCTCGCCAACAAGACGATCTTGGAAGAGACGAAGCGCTTCATGAGCCCAGATACGGATGAGACCCTCGAGTGAGAGGGTTTCCAGAGGACGAATAGCCTCATACACACCGCGAACCCATCGGGTCAACTCACGAGGACTGTAGACATAGTGTGGTTGAATCTTGGGTGTGAATCGCTTTTGAGATTCGAGATAGAAGCGAACCATGGCATGGGTAAGGGGCTCGGCATACCCTCGAAGCGAGGGAATGATCTTCAGCACAGCCGAGTTGAAAGTGCCGTAAATCTGGTTAAGAGAGAGCTCACCAGGGTAATCGACCATGATGAGAGGAGCATGGCGAAGGAATCTGTCACCCATGGGCGTACGACCAGCATCAGTGGGAGGGTTACAAGCTCCGACAAACTGGATTCGGTCCAGAGTGACCCAAGACTTGTCTGAAGTACGCCAGAATCCATTGTGTTCAACGAGCTGGCGGAGGAAAGAGATGGCTCGCTGGGTTCCATACTTGTCAGGTGCTGGCAAGTTGATTTCATCACAGAAGATGACCAGCCATCGGCCAATCTGAGTCGGCGAAAGCATGACACCATTGAGAGTCTTCTTGTACTCGCAGTACTGCTCGAAAGTCTTGATGAGTAGATCTGGAGTTGTCGCGCTGGAAAAGTTGAGACCGACAACTTCCATATTGGGCAGTTTACGAAGTGCGCTGAAAAGCGTCATTGTTTTACCAGAACCGGGAGGGCCGCAAAGCAGCAGAGGCTTATGCTCAGCAAGCCATGAGTAAAGCACGTCCTCGTGTCGGACAGTGTCAAGCGTAGGAATGACAACATCGGTTTGGGTAATGGAGTGCGTGTTGACTTCCACAGAGGGGACCTGGTTCTGCCATGGCGACCATTCAGCCTTGGGCAGGGTGACGTCAAAGTCAATCAGCGAGCTCGTGCCATCGAGAGGCGGGGAGCCGAAGTTGGCAAAGGCACAAATATCATCACCATATGACTTGCGGTCATTGAGAGGACAGTCACCAGTGAGTGCCCAAACTAACGCGAGTAAAAGCTTCTTGGATATGTAACCCTCAATCTGCTCACTCTCAAGTGGGAAATCTGAGTGCTGCGAATTGTACTCAATGACGTCCCGAACAGCTTTGTTGAGCAGAGAAAAGAGCGTGTTCAAAACTCGAGCCACAGTGAAGTCCATGATATGGTTATAAGTTCGCGCCTTCTCAAGGGCTTGAAGAATGAAATCCTCCTCGGTCAGGTAGACCTTAAGGTGATCAGCAAATTCCCCTTGAACAGCGAGCGCCTTTGCGGGGGTGTGTCCACTTGAGACACTGTCCTCATCAAGATCTTCAAACGGAACGCTGCGCAGGGTCATGAGGTAGTTGTCAACCAGCATGTTGGGAGAGACCGTATCTTCACTAAACCAGACCATACCACAACGAGAAACAGTGGCAAGGGTGGCGTACTTGAGGGTTTCAACTTCGAACATGATTCGAACATTGGGTGGCAAGTTGAGACGCTCACCGTTAGGCAGGGTGAGAAGTTTGTTGTCGTCGAGCACACTGTTCAAGTTTTCAACCCACTCAGGGTCGACATCACCATCAAAGACAACCCAGTGTCGCTTGGTATCCTCACCACGCAGGTTATCGACAATCTTTCGCAGGATGCTCGTGAAGAGACCGTCAGTCCATTCACGTGTGGTTGAGTCGAGGTTACCATAGAGAGCTTCCTTGGACATGACCTTGGAGTCGATGACATGGGAAACGCCCTCCACGTTTTCAACCCGTTGCAGAGCCTCGATCAAAAGTCTCCAAGCAGCAGACTTTCCGGAACCAGAGTTACCAACCATCATGACACCATGATGGATTTTCTGAATCTGGTACAGCTGGAGGACCTTGGTCATCCAGAGCTCGTTGACAACCAGGTGCCTCTCGGCAGCGATAGCTCGAATGGCATCCTCAAGGGCTTCAAGGTTGGCAGGAACATAGTGGACGCCAGGGAAGCATGCGTTCTCGATGGTGGTCATGATGTCAACATCTGACTTGATCAGCTTGGGTGCGATGGTCTCGCGAATACTCTGCACAAGAATCTCCGGCTCAACAACCTCCTCGGCACCAAGATTACCTTCGCCCAAACGTGTACGCTTGAGACCACCAGAACTGACGAGGACACTCTTCAGGGCACGCAGACCGAAATCGTAGTGAGCTTGCTTGGAAAGCTTGCCGGAACATTGATCGAAGAAGGGGACGGTTTGCTTCGACAGTTGTTTGGCCTGGTTGAAACCCTGAGAGTAAAGCATGACTTCGGCAATGAGTTCCTTGTCAGGCTTGGACATGGCAACGCTACGGAAGAGCTTCTTCAAGTTATCGGGCAGGTTGGAACGACCGGCATAGCCAGGGTTCATGGTGATGAAGATACCAGTATTCTCGTTGACATGGAGCTGGCGACCGACCAGCTCAATCTGAGCCTGGTCATCTTCAGCGCCTTGCTTGAGACCGAGCTGGATGTTCTGAATCTGCTGGGAGACAGCAGACAAAATACGTTCCTCCAGACGGTTAAACTCGTCGAAACAACCCCAAGCACCGACTTGGCAAATACCAAGGAAGATTCGGCCCATGGCCTGGAAATCGAATGTGTCGTCACAACAGAAGACAAGTGTAAATCTACCCAGTTGCACACCAAGAGCCTTGACGGATTCTGTTTTGCCTGTACCGGCAGGACCATAAGGTGAACCACCAAGACGTTGGCACAAGGCTTGAGTGAGTGTGAGGAAACACCTGTCGGTAAGCGGGGTGCGAACAAGTCGATCAGGAACACCCAAGTACTCGAAACCGTAGTTGAGCTTGGCATTGGCCATCTTGATGTGCAGGCGTTGCAAAAAGTCGCCCTCTGGGTTGTACACATAGCGCATCTGAAGTTGCCAGAGGTAGTGGCTGGGAGAAGTAGCATTGGCGGTAAGGAGCTTGTCAATTGTGTCACGCTGATGGACGCATTCAGTGATGAGCTGTTCGCACTTCTTACGCTGGATGACTTGAAGGTCTCCCAGCACGGTGTCAGCAAGAACTCGGAGGACCTGGACCTCGCGCTCAAACAAGGTCTTTAGCGTTTGGCCACCAGCGGCCAACGAGGTCTCGACAGCTGTGGTCCAGGCAACTTGTGTGGCAAGGACAACAATCTGACTAGGGAACACTTCCATGAACTCGTTGAGAGCTTCGCGGTCAATCTTCTCAGACTCAAAAATAGGTGTGTAGCGGTCGATGGCTTCGGCCAGAAGCTCAGCTAGGGTCGACTTCATACCGCCTTCCAAAAGCGCCAACCAGTCATTGATTCTCGGGGTCTTGGCCAAAGAAATTTCTTTCTTCAGTCGGACAACTTCGTCCTCCTTTGAAGTGAAGCCTGAAATAACAGTTTCGTCGTCCATGATGAGGCCTGAAAGACCAGCAAACATCTTTTTGAAGTGCTTGGCAATACGCAAAGTGTCGTTGCTGTTACCAATCATTTCCAGCAAATCTTCGTCACCCACGAAGTAGAATCGGGGGAATGATACACGTTCCTTCTCAAGATACTCACCAAGAGCCTTTTGGATCTTGTTGAGCATTTCAGCCAAACGCTCCAAAGATTTCTGAACATTGGGAATGTTCAGAACATCAAGAACATAAGGTGTCTTGTTGGCCTTCTTCATGACAGCCAAGAATTCACTGTTGATGTTCTGGAAACGTCCGGATTCAATGGGCAGGAGGTGCTTGATATCTGCATTTCCAGTGAACACACCTTCGAGGTATACCCATTGGCGCTGCACATCAATCCACACATCAAAGAGAACGTGCACACGGTTAAGCTTGTCCTCCCAAGAGACTGCCTCTTCCTCAAACTCCTTGTAATATGGCGAATGCTTCATGGCCTGCAGCGAGTTCAAGTTTTCACTACATTTGGCAAAGAGGTCATCCCAACCACGGATGAGACGGCACTTGTTCTGGTAGCCAACCATTTCCAAGGCGTAGTTTTGCCAGATTTCACGCACTTGCTTGAGGAACTCCTCCAGGGCCATTTCACCTTGAGCCTGGGCGATAATGTCCTTGACAACAACCTCAGTCCTCACCAGGTCGAGGTCCCAAACATCACCAAGAGTCATAGCACTGGGGGAGAAACGCTTCTGGGGCTTGATCTGTTTGTAAATCTTCACCCAGTGTCGTTCGCGAATAGCATCCGATTTAAGGTCAGACAGAATAGGGTTGATCTTCAACAGACCGCGAAGAATACCCTGAACGTGCTCAAAGGCAGCATATTGTCTCATCCTGCTAGGCATCTCCTTGGTGGACTTGATAAGGTCATCCACCTTGGACCTAATCTTGCGGGGCTGCACAGCTGTCCACAGCATATCTCGGGTTTCATTAAGGCTCGACCAGATCGTGGAAAGGTTGGACCAAACAGACTGGAAGTCGCGGATTTCTTCCAGGGTTGCCTCAAGGGAATTATCATTAGACACAGGAATGTCAAGAGCCTCCTTCGCCTTAGCAACCATCAAAGAGTCAGCTTGGAGCTTGGAAATGCGCTCCTCGAAGGAAGTAAGAGTTTTAGAAGCCACATCAGGCTTGATTGTACCAGAAACAGGCTTCTCTTCATTCCACTGAGCGGCAATCTCGGCAATACGTTCGTTGACGAGCTTGTCTTCGGCGACAATCTTGGCACGAAGAGCATCGGTCTGATCCTCAACGATTCGAGACTTCTTCTCGAGAATTTCCTTGAGTGCCTCCCATTGACTGTCAATCTGCTCAATGTGCAGCCAGTCGTTGGGGAACTGGTAGCGTTGGCGAACCAGAGTTGACTGTCCCTGACGGAACATGTCAATCTCAGGGGCCCAAGTCTTGACGTTGCGCTTGCAGCTCTGCACTACGGTAATAAACTGGACAGCCTGAGCAGTGGAAGAAGCATCTGAGCTCTGGCCTTCAAGGTGCTTTCGAGCCTTCTCAATGTCCGCGTTAACCTCACGCATTCGCGTTCCGAGGCGGCTGGCAAATTTCATAAGAATCTCGTGCTGCCACTGGTCATACTTGGCGTTGACCTTGGTTTGGACCTGATCATAGTCAACGGTGAGATGGCCGAATGCTCGGCTGACCTCCTGCGTATCAAAAGTAGATCGCGTTTTACGAATCTCCTGGAGCAGCTGCAACCATCGAGGAAGCTGCTCGCCAAGAGCATCGTAGACCTGCTCAGATTGAAGATCCCAGAGGGACTGGAATTGAAGCCATTTGTCTACATAGGCACCGATTTCTTGGAGCTTCTTCTCAACCGACACGTACACGCGACGAAGCAAGTCAGCGCACTCCGAGGGCAGGTCGGTGAAGCGAGGCTCATCGTTAGCAGTGGAAGTGAGGCTCATCTGGTATCGAGTGGCTTTAATCTTTCGAAGGTTGCAAACAATACCAAGCCACTCGTGGAGGTGGAGGAACCAACTAGCCCGAGCATATTCCATAGGGGGGTCAAGGTAAATAACCTGGTTGCGCATGGCGAGTTCAAGAACGAGTCGCTTCATGGTTGGGCCCTCGGGCTTCCCTTCCTCAGGATTTGCCGGTTTCTTGCGTCGCTCGTCATCGATTGTGTCATCCTCAAAAGCGGCAATCCAAGACAATACCGCACTCTGTAGTCGCTCAAGGAGGATAGACTGGATCTCGGCATTCAATCCCCGGACCCAGAAATCGAGGTTTACATATTGCTCCAGGTTCAGCTGATCAACAGCGGACTGGATGGTGTCCAGGCGAGATTGGAAAGCAGCCTCCTCGTAGTCGCAGGCGCTTAGATCTTTAAGAGCCTGCTCAACCGTTGTGTGGATATAGTTCAACGACACAGCCTTGCTTTGCAAAACAGACACGGCGGCAGCGAAACTTCGGATAAACATGCCATGCTTGCTCTCGGTGTTCTTACCCAATCCAAAGTCAGTTCCGCTAGGGAGCAGAGAACGGGCCTGTCTCGAATCAGAGTAGAAGAGCTCATGAGAGTTGATGAAGGACTCCCATCGCAATGGAACACCTTCTCCAATCAACTTGTAGACATCGTTGCGGTATCCGTTCAACAAGATGGATTCTTCTCCCATTGTGGAGATTTGTCGAAGAGTTTGCGACAGGGTTCGGACGCTCTCCATCAGACTCACAGCGTATGGGTACACTCGCTTGGCATCTTTCGACACTGTTGTGACGGCATGGGGCACGGAATACGACTGCCAGGTCAAGTTTCGCGTCTCCTTGAACAAGGTAATGATTTGAGGATCAAAGTTGACAGCCAGCTCAAGGATACCACCAGCGGATCGGATACGGGCGATTTCGAACAGTTGACCAGAGATGGAAATCTTGCGGCGGCTAACATCAGCCAGCCAGGCCTCGTAGATCCTGGCAGTATCCAGCTTCTGCTTGAAGAGCTCGCTCTCTTCCTGAAGCTTGTGACCCTCAGCGTGCAGAGTCCAGTCTGGACCAAGGACAGCCTCCACCTTCTTCATATAGCCCGAGAGCTGAAACTCGATCTGGCGCGCCCAGATAATGGCTCCGGAGACTGGAGGCAGATCACGCAGCTGAGCCATGGCGTGGGTCTCTGAGTGGCCATATTGCTGCTTGAATCGCTCGTGCAGTCCGTTAATAGCCTGCTTGACGTGATCCATCAGCTGGTTCTGGTACTCCTGGATGGCGCCACGAATCTTGGGGCGCACGAAGAGGGCGTTGAACTTGGAAAAGACGCGGAACATTTCGTTTGCAGTCTTGGCCGTGGCAAGGCGGTCTCGGAGTCTGGCGATGATGGAATTCTCGACTCTGGTCGTGCGCTCGTTGTACAAGTTCTCGGCTCGGACCCATCGCTCCTTGCCCTGGTCGGTAACATCCAAAAGGTCGACGTTCTGAAGAGCCTCCCAAGCCTGCTTGACCTCTTCAACAGCATCGACATCGCCCATCTCCTCCATAACAACGCCGTTGGTTCCGGTGGTCTCGGTAACACCGGGCATGGTAGCCTGCGGGCCAAGCACGTTGACGATGGTTCGCTGGAGCTGCTCATGGTTATCACGGAAAGTGCTAACATACTTGATTCTCGACTCGAGCTCGGAATGCTTCTTGTTGATCTTGATGGGGATGAACTTTTCGTTTCGGCGACGGGTCACTTCACGGGCTACGTTTGTAAACTCTTTCACGTTCTCCTCCCAGGTTCGGAAAATATCATCACAAGTGCCCATAATCCCCTGGAATTGCTGATAGTCAAGGTTGACCAACTCAGTTCCAGGCAGGAGACGATGGAGCACATCGTCAAGATCGGCAGAAATAGCTTCAACAAGAGGCAGGGCTCTGCGGATAGGATAGGGACAAATCCTAAGCTTCTTGTTGAGATGGCCAAAAATCTGGGCGATGGCCTCTTGAGCCTTGGAAAGCGAGGTGGCAGACAAGAGCTCATCCAGAGGGAAATCTCGCATGAGCTGGTTGTACTTCTGCACCTTGTCCATGGCCTCCTTCAATCCGGTATCGGCCGTGAAACTGACAGTGGCCTGGAATCGCTTGGCATGCTTCAGAATCTCGAGCGTCAAGAGAACTCCCTCGCTTCGAAGCTGACCTTCGATTCCTTCGAGGGCCGACTCCATGGACAACCAGAAATTGACCTCCTGGCTGGCGGTGCTGAACTCCTGGTTCGCACTCGAGGAGGGGTCCTTGGTCAACTTGGTGATGCCTTGGATCGACTTGATCCAAGTATTCACATTTGCCTGCAGTCTGTTGAGAAAGCTGCTGTCTTGAAGGAGGTTGGAGGGAATCGCTTCGATGGTGGCTCGGGAATGACTAGCGTCGGCATCGTCGAGGACGCTCTGGACGATGGTGTGAAAGGTCAGGGAGATTTCGGGGATGTCGACGTTCTGCTGCAAATGGAGCAAGCTGAGCTCCAGATCGTTCAGGCGCTTCTTGGTGACGGGGATACCCGTCTTCGCATCCACATCGGCTCGGCCCCTCGACCCGTTGGCCAGCTGCTGGCTCTTGGTGTTGGCGTCAAAGTACGGCACCAAGGCATGGTGGACGTGAGAGTGAAGGACTTCGAAAGGAGAAAGAGCCGTGCCCTGCTCGCCCACGGCAGCGAGGGAGGCAGGACCAGGCAAATTAGTAATGAATATCTGAGAAGTAAGGGATCGGGTCGGGTCGATGGGTTGCGGGGGCTTCAAGAGCACAAGCGAGGCCACGGTCGTCGGCGAAGAGGAGATTTCGGTGGAAAGCGTGTAGGTGTAGGTAGTCGGGACTGTTCAAGCAGCATTAGCACACAAAAAAAAGAGAGTTGAGACACGAACGGGCGTGCGGCGACACAAGATAAAGAGATGGCATGGCGCACCTGAAGCATCAGCTCCAACCTCAGTCAGATTTGCGATATCCTTTTGAATGTACAAGACGTTTTGGGAATCGCTGGCAAACCGGCTACAACGCGAAATGGTATCATCGTAGCGGACCTCGTGCAGGAGACTTCCCACCTGCTCCAGGTCCGGCCGCGAAGCACCAAGCGCGATCTCGCAGACAGCTGCCAAATGGTCGACCAGGCGTTCAGGCTCGATGGTCGGGAATGGGGGCGCGGTAGCAACGCCGTTGGACGCAGAGCCCTGTGCGGGAGATGTGACCTCCATGGCGGCGTGCGGAAGGAAGCAGCGGCGGCGCAGCGGGAGGAGAGAGAGAGATGAGGAGAAGCTCAGCAGCAGCAGCCAGTCATCTCCAGGTTCGTCGTCGGCTCGAGGTGGAAACGCAAGAAAAGAAAAGCCGGCGTCGTGGACGGGAGCGGAATCAGATGGATCGAGAGAGAGCTCGAAAACGGTGAGCTGCTAGCGGACGGTGCGCGTGTGCAAATAAAAAATAAAAAGCTATGGGTGAAACAAAACGAAGCTCGGCGCGGGTTGAAAAGGAGCGTGAGAGGATTTTTCGATTAATAAAGCCCGTCGAGATGGTATCGTTCGGAGAGCACGCGGCGTGTGAGTTGCAAGAGATGAGTATTATCCAGCAAAGGAGTGTTGACTTTGGATATCTTTCTTGGACCAGTTTACTACGGATACGCGACCTTCCCCCCCAAAGACCCCAAAAGCGGGACCCCCCCTGTCGCGACAGCATGTGCCAGGAGGCGTCGGCGTAGAGGCGTCGCCCACAGGCTGCAGGTTTTGGGACAGCTGTACAGGTGTGTGGTTCCACAGAAGGGGCCACAGAGAAGCAGCCCGCTGCGCAGCCGTCCACTGACAGCACTGAAACCCGCTGAAGGTAGTCCCTCTGGGGGAAAGCGCATTGAGCCAGTCCGCCACTGACCCGCCCGCAGCCAATCTGCGTGTCGAGAGCTGCCCGCCCCTGATTGGCCCTTGGCCGGCAACAGGGGGGGTTGCCCCCAGAGCGGGCCTTGCCATGCTGGCGGTTTAGATGCAGGGGTCCCAAGGGTTCATTTCCAGTCACATTGGGGTGCGATATTGGACGAATATTACCATCCATGGCATGTTCCAGATGACTGCCACTCCTCTCCGGCACTCCGTCCAGCCTTTCTTCACCAAGTCCCGCTCCGTCAAAGCCAAAAAAAAAATCATGACCACTTCCTCCAAAAATAGACCTGTCATTTCGACAAGCCCACACCGGGTAGCCGACATACATATACACAAACAGCTGCCCTGCACACAATTAACCCCGTTATAAATCACACAAGCAGTCAACCAGGTACTGACTCCTCTGTTGATGCCAGCGGGACACCACTCACTGACTACTAGGTATCCCACAACCCCCCCCCCCTCCCCACTGACGGTCCGTTCTTCCGCCCCGACATCAACCATAGTGGTTTTTTAGTTAGCCTTTACAAGCCAAACGCCCTGATGTAGACAGACACCACTTTGGTGAGCTAGTACACGCGTAAAATTAGTCCCGAGCCGACTTATTGTCGTGTCACGTTCCTTGTTCAGAGCCTCAACCACGGCTTAATAACCAGATACATCACATCGAACCTCGTTGCTCATATCTCCACACCTCTCAAGCACATGGCTATTATCGACACCCCCAAGCATCCTGGGCCCAAGGTTATTTGCTACTTGCTTCCACACGGCACTGCAGCCCATCTGCGACCTCTTTCTTTTTTTTTGTAGCATCAATATTGAAGTGCCATTGGTGCCAATCATTGCTCGAATCCTTTTTAATTTCTTCACTAATGCAATTAGCCTATCCTGGGTACCTACCGTGAGCCACACAAAAAGCTAACCTAATTCCGCCTTGGCCATTGCCGAGAGTCACGACATTCAGATATATGCGCCACTGCCGAGTAAGAACAGGTTTTAAGCTAAGGTACGATGAGATTCTTTTTGACTTTAGGATTGAGCAGACAAACATATACATTGTCGTCCTGTATTTCCCAGCGTCCGCGCGTCCCGCCAAATCGCCATCTGCGTGCCCTAAAAAGCAAGTCGTAAAAAGCCCGAATTCCATACATAAACAATGCCTCCCAGTTGTTGTGAACGTGCCAGTTTCCGAAGTAGGCTTGAAAAGGAGATGACCCAAATCCATCTTTCCCCACCAAACACATGAGAACCACAGTAACCCATAACAAGACCAACGCCCTTGTAAACCGATTGCCAAATCGACCTCGCCACACACATCCCTTGCCATGCAGACCAACAAGACCGACCGGTACGCCAGATCAAGACACTAAGCCTGGCTACCGCCGGCCCCAGCGTTCGCTGCTAGTCGCTGCCGTTGAAACATGACTCTCTCGTTGCAGATGTCGATAAACTCCTCGAATTTTTGAATAATGCCTTCCTTCTCTTCCAGTTTAGCTTTCAGCGCGTCGATTTCCTTTTGCTTCTCGTCCTCGATCTTTTTGAGATCCTCTCTGGCTTTTGCAAGCTCCCGTCGCAGATCAGCACGTATGCGATCTTCAGCAGATTGATGAGGTTTGCTGTATATTGCGGGTCGGTTTTCAGCCAACCCCGTCGCCACCTTTTGCGGATTGCGGTTGATGGCAGCCCGCGCGTTGTATATGTCTCTTGGGAGCAAGTGGCAGTCAGGGTTTTCGGTCTGCAGTATCTGCAGAGTTTCAGAAACACCAGCACCTACCGAGAGAGCGTTAGCGTCGCCGGGTGAAACCTCTTCCTTGGGACTATATTCACCATTCTCCTTGAGCTGCTTTACAGCCGCAACCATCTTGCTGTCAAGTTTCCTTGCGGCAGGATGGTGGGAAGGGCTCTCGCTGGGTCCGTGGTTGTGCTGCAGGTGGGCCGGATCCGGGCGGTAACGAATAGTCCACTGAGTCCTCTGCTCGATGGCGAAGAAGCCAAACGGGCAGTCGCACTTTCGAGATGAGGTCTTGCGCTTGCGGCACTCGGGGCTGACACGGCTCGGCGGCTTGCCAGCTCTGTCGCAGACAAACAGCACCTTCTTGAGTCCGGGAACAGTCTTCTTGGAGCGGCCAATGACGATGGCGTAGCCGACAGAGGTGCAGTATCGGAGCACGGCCTTCTGAACCGCCTCGAGCGTGGGATAGCTTCCGCCCTCAGGCGGGGGTGACATCATCTCACCCATTGGTTGTTGTGGAATATACGACGAGTCGCTGAGTAACTTGCTATCGATGCCACTTGCGTCGCTCTCTCCATTTTGACCGTCAATGTCCATGCCATCTGCTCCATGCGCTTCCTGCTTCTGCGGCTGAGGGGTCTGCTGCTGCGAGATTGGCTCTTGGGGCAATTGCGGCTGCTGTGGCTGTTGGGCCTGCTGAGCCTGCTGTGCCTGTTGCGCTTGCTGCTGCTGAGCCTGCTGCTGCTGAGCCTGCTGCTGCTGGGCCTGCTGGGCCTGCTGGGCTTGCTGCTGTTGTGCCTGTTGCTTTTGCTGCTTCTGGGCTCGAGCCTGTGGCTGAGCCTGCTGAGCCTGCTGTGCTTGCTGCTGAACTTGTTGGGCCTGCTGCTGCTGCTGTTGGGCCTGCTGCCTCTGCTGCTGCTCCTGTTGCTGAAGCTGCTGTTGATCTTGCTGCTGGTGCTGCTGAGTCTGCTGCTGCTGCTGATGATGTTGCTGTTGCTGTTGTTGGTGGTGCTGGTGTTGTTGGTGATGTTGTTGTTGGTGATGTTGTTGTTGTTGCTGCTGCTGTTGCTGCTGCTGCTGTTGTTGCTGCTGCTGCAATTGTTGCTGTTGCAGTTGTTGCTGCTGTTGCAGTTGCTGCTGCTGTTGCTGCTGTTGCTGAAGCTGCTGCTGCTGTTGCTGCTGCTGAAGTTGCTGCTGCAACTGCTGATGCTGCTGCTGGTGCTGCGAAGGCTGTTGCTGCTGCTGCTGAGGTTGAGGAGGCGATGGCGCCTGGGGTTTGGACTGAACCTGGACCTGCTGCAGTTTAGGCGTAGGTTGAGCCTGCTGAGACTGAGGACGCTGCTGGGGAGATTGCTGAGCGTGGTGGTGAGGGTGTGTTTGGCGAGATTGGTTCAGAGGATGTGAAGGGTGGCTCAGGTGCGAGTGGTGCATCTGCTGTTGATGGTGGTGCAGTTGGTTGGGCACAACCTGGCCGAGAGCCGGGAACATCATCTGGGAGCGCGGCGGAGGGACGGCGCGCGTATTTGACACGTCGAGCGGGCTCGGGACGGCGCTGGGCATGTGAGAGTTGGAGGCGCGTGAAGTGCCATTGGGAAGGTTGCCGTTGACTGGCGTCGGGTTCGCGAAGAGGTGCTGAGGATAAGCGCCTGTCGGCGGCTGCTGAGGCTGGTACTGGGCCTGGTATGGTGAGGCGGAGTGAGGCGCCGGCGACTGCTTGTTCGGCTGGTTGGAGTGCGTGGGAGGGTAGTTGCGTCGGAGGTTGGCCTGAGGGAAGTTGAGGCCAGCGTGAGGGTTGGATCCAGGTCGTAGGCTCGACATGGTGGCTCGTCAGCAACCCCGGCGGTTGAGCCGGGTCGCGGAGAAGAACGGGCGTGTCGTGGGTTCCGGGGCGGCGGGAAGTCGTGTGGAAGTCGTCGTCAAAAAACGGCGGCGGCGGCAGGAGCAGGACGCAACGCGATGATGCCGGCGACGCAACGCAGGCCGTGGCTCGATGGGCTCGAGATGGCAGCGAGAGAGCGAGAGGGTTGAGGTCGGTCGTCGTGACTCCCCACAGCCGGGCGAGGCCGAGGACAACGCGTCGGGCACAAACGAGGACCGTGAGAGAGTGCGGCGACGGCAGCGACGAGAATTAGTACCGACAGTCGACGTTGACGCCGAAAAAACAGTCGAGGGACGATGCAGTGCAGTGTGGGAGCAAGCAGCAAGCAACCCTGGACCCAGGATCTTTGGGGGTGTCGATAATGGCCGGCTTGAGAGGTGTGGAGGTGTGAGCAACGAAGAAATTCTCGTCGGGGGGGGGGCAGCAAAGCGGAAACGAGCCAAGTGAGAAGAAGGGTGGTGGCAGCAAGGGAGGGCTGGCTGTGGTGTGTGTCCTAAGGTGGGTTTATGGACCAGGGCCTCCCGAATTTAGGCGCCCTGATTTGTCAAACCAACCACAAAAAAAGCAAACCAAGCTGCGAAGGCGCGGGCGTTCTAAAGGGGGAGGGAAGGGGAGGAGCCATTATTCAGATCTCGCTGCCCCCCCAAAGGAGCAGATAGATGGAATAGCATCCGTACAGGCCATCTATTACTTTCTAATCCATCATTTCGTAGTCTTTATTGCTTCTTCTTTTTTTTCTTCCCTTCCCGCCCTCTTCATCTTGCTTTTCCTGCTCATCTTCATCTTGCATGCATCCCTTCGTCAGAGGCCACGTGACAACTTCCCCCTCCCTTGCCCCAAGGTCGTACGTGCCTTAGACACGCCCTGCGCAGAGGTGCTGCTGCTGACGGATTCGTGAACGGGCAGGCCGCTGCACTAGAGCCGTGGCAGACCTGAACCCGGCTCCTCCGCTGCGGGCCAAATGGGTACACAGCCCGCATGTTTGGCTTAGGCTACCTGCCTCTGTCCAGTGTGCTCCGTAGTGAACGAACGTTTTTGCCAGACGAGCGGATACTTGACCCAGACATGTCAATCGGTTCGGTTATTCTGGATGGGGTAGGCAGGTTAGTACTTGGGTTAGTAGTTCGTTGGGTACCAATGTGGTTCTCCTCTTTTTTTTTTCCAATCGCCTCTGTATTCTTCTACTTTTTTTCCTTCCTTTTTTCTTTACCGTTAGTCCCGATTCAATGTGCGCGGTGGAAACCCCATGGCTTGCTGCTGAGCCGATCTGGCACCAAAGCCCGCGATCGCTGCTGGAAACGGAACATACGGGTTCGTGTCAACCGGCGGGCTTCGTCATTTTCGTACCGAGCCCCCAAACCTGCTTCATCGCTCTGGCTCCTCCTCATCCTCCCCCCCCAAAGCAAGGCACGGGCGTTTTTACCCGACCACCACTGCATCAAAAGCCCAGATTGCATTGTTTCACAGACCATGTTTTCGCACTTGCTTCCCCAGGCGAAACCCTACGAGCCCCATATTCTCCCATCAAACTCAACCACTTGGCCATGTTTATTAATAGTGATTCAGGCAGCCCTCGTCATGTGGTGCCGGCGCTGAGAGACAATTGCCGCTTTCATTCAATCATGTACGCTGCATGCATGGAACTTCGTGCTATCCTGTCTTACCCAACATTCCCTCCCATTTGTCTTAAATGCCCTCCTTGCCTTATCCCCTTTTGGTTATCCCCTGCCGACCGCCAATCCCCCGTCAGGATCCAAATACCAGTCCCGCGGGTAGAGTTGGCTCCGTCCCAAGCCATAGTATGACATCGCTCATTCCATCCCACATGGCTTCTTTCTCACGTGCAATCGTTGATTCATCCACCCATCCATCTATCCAAACATCCCATTAATCCCGTGTGGTATCTTTCCAAGCAAAGAGAAAAAAAACTAAACAAAGCCATTCCAGGCCAATCCAATACAACTCCCGAAACGCCTCTTTGTGCAAGTTGAGTAGAAATGAAGGGAAAAAATTGAAGAAAAAAAAGAAAAAGAAAAAAGCAAACAGATCTTCTGAGACCTTTCAGGAGGCCGTGAGCCCAGGCCCTCTTGGGGAGAAAAAATCCGGTCAAGAAAAAATTTGACCCAAACAACAACAAAGTAGTCAGCCTCTTGTTGCGTGGTGGTTGACTCGAGTCAAGCCAAAAGGAATACATGCAGTGGTCCGGGCGAGTCACTCCACCTTCTTCCGCTTGCTCGGACGGCGCGCGCCCTCCTGACCATCCAAGAAGTGTCCCTTTTCAATCTGATGCTGGCGCAGATTGTCAGGTCGGTTCTTGTACTGGCTCGTGCATCCGGGGAACGGGCACCTGTAGATCTTGGGCGGGGTCGTGGCGTGCTGCAGCTTCTTGTGCTTGGCCATGCTGCCGCCAAACCAGCGGGGATCGCCCTTTGGTCGGTAACCGCAAATCTCGCAGCAGCTGTTCGACTCGACCTTGTTGGCGGACGAGCCCGGGGCCGGCGAAGGAGGCGAGGTTGCCGCCGTTGACGGGCCACCCATTGCCGAATCCTCGGGGGTGGGCAGCAGCTGGGGATTGCCCGTGTGGCCAGCGGCAGTATGTGCGACATCAGAAGAAGAAAAGTCAAATTGGGCTGTAGCATCGAATCCTCCGCCGCCAAAGGTTAGGTCGGTGATTTCGTCAGGTGTCATGGCATCAATGAACTCGTCGAGTGTATCCAAAGCTGGTGTGGACGACACGCCATCCGCTGCACCTGCGGTCCGATCCTGCGCCATCTGAGATGCATTGACCAGAGACTCAATCAACTTGGCGCCATGGTAATGATATACTGTCCGTGGAATCATATCCGGGACGTTTTGCGCGTACAATGCATCTATCTGCATTCTCGCGAACGAGACAAAACTATTATAATAAAGGTCCGAGGACAAGCACATCTAATCACAGCGTTAGTCCGTCACTTTGTTTTTGCTTTTGTTTTCTTTCATGATATCAAGAAGGCTCACCTTTCCAGCATTCATGATGTCCAGTTCCAGCCGTCTTGTCGTTGTGCCACAGTTTGCTCGCTGCAAGATATCATGCAAGCTAGCCAGGAGGCTAGGCGACACGCTGGAATACTGGTGGAACCCGCACCTCAGCATAAAGTCGACAGCGAGCGCATATGGTGAGTTGTTGGTGAGGTCCATGGTAATATCTCTAAAATGCTGCATATACAAGGACGAGGATTGAACCAGAGGATCGTCTGTAGTAAAGATGGTCAAGCGCTCGAGTTCTGTGACGGACAACTTGTCAACATGGCTTTGCCCTCTTGGCTACCAACAATGAGGCTAACTTACGATCTAGGAAGTACCGCGCGACAAATGCCAGCGAGTCCTTGTCGGGTTGGTAGGCGGGCATAGAAGCGGGCTCCTTGCCCTTCAGGCTGGGCAAGCGCGGTACAGAGGCAGAGGAATTAGCACGAACAAGGTTGCGCACCTCTTCATTGGTCATTGAAGGGGGCTTCCAGAGGGCGTCAACTACTTGGATATATAGCAAGCGTTCCGGGCCGGAGAACCAGTTGTGATACGATACTGCCTGGCCAAACAGGTCCGTCGACCGCGCGGACGCATCTTCGTCGTGGATAACTAGGGAGAAGGAGTAGATAAGGTGAACAAAACAGAGTAGGTTGATGGGTGACGTGGTTGGGCGGCCGCCCAGGATCTCGGTGAGAGTTTCAAGGCCGCTTATCGCCATCGAGTGTGTCGTCATGTTCCGAAGCTGGTCAGCGAGGTGGTTCTTGGTCACCTGCTGCAGCTTCTCTCTCGAGTTTACAACATGCATTTCCAGAATGTTCCAGGCGTGGTCAACCAGAGTCTGAGGGTGGTGCGAGTATGCCACAGGCTCGACAACAGGAACCTCGGGCATGGGAGGCGGCATAGTCGAGTCGTCAGTCAAGGCGAGGTTGGATTCAAGAGAGAGGACAGAGTTAGGCAGAGAAAATACGGGCTGGTCAAGGCCCAGGCCGCTGTGAAGGGGATCCGACGAGGGAATGCCGGTGTCCATCATGGGGATGTCGGCCTGAGGTTCGTGGAAGAAGGGAGCCGATGAAGCATTCTCACAGTCGTAACCTCGATGCTTGGAGGGCTTGCTCGGGACGAGGAAAGAGTCTGTCCGGAAGAGGCCACCGTCTGTAACGAGATCATCAGCAGGAGATGTCAAGGTTGACTCGAACCCCGCAGCCTTAGGCCCCCCCCAGACACCAGACCAGGTGGAGGTCATGGGAGAGATGCTATAGTTGGTGCTGTTTGTGCTGTTGGTGCTGTTTGAGCTGGCATTCGACCGGACCGACACGCTATGGGCCAGCTTGACTTGGGCCCGGTACTGGTCGACGTCGGTGTGGAGTTGGAGGACGGGCCGCTCCTGGCCTGGGTTGCCACCCTGATTGATGAGGTTCGTGGGGGCCACGGTGTCAGGCAGCGAGGGCCAGCCAAGGAAGGGCTCATTCAGGATCGGGGCTGACTCAAGCTCCACGGGGAGAGGCTCGATTGGCAACGGTGCCGCGGCGCGAGCCGGGGCCGGGGCCGGGAGGGGGTCGGGCTCTGCCTCGTCGAAGTCCTCCAGGATGGTAGGCAGCACCTCGGATGAGTCGATTTCGTGGATCTCGGTGGAAAAGAGCTCTCCCAGCTGCGGCTGCTGGGGGTCCGCCAGGAGGGAGTCATCGTAGCTTGGGGGGGCGTCGTCGGTGTCGAGTCCCAGGTCGGACAGGGACAGGTTCTTGTTCTTGTGGCCGAGGGAGCTGAAGAAGTTCTTGGCCATGGACATGATCTTCTTCCTCCTGGACGGATGCCCCAGGCACTTCTTGCACTTTGCGTCGCTGAACTTCTCTACCTTTCCGCACGAGTAGCACCAGTACTCGCCCGAGGCCAGCTCATCGCACGTGTAGAGGTGCTGGAGCATGAGCTCATGGTTGGGGAAGCGCTTCCGGCACCGCAACATAGGACACTCCCTTCTCTCCTCGGGAGTCATCTTGTCGCAGGCATTGCGCTTGACGGCAGCCCAGACGATGAAGCGGTAGAGAGCGCACTCATCCCGGGCAGTGTTACGGGTACTGGAGGGGGGGAGGCGCGCCAGTCAGCGACTAAACTTAGGAGGGATTGGCACAGCAGCAGGTGGATGAGCAGGATGAAACAGAATATGAAATATGAAATATGAAGTTACGAGAGGATGGAATTGTGTTTTGAGGCAGAGGGGGGGTTAGGACAGGCGAGTGTTGAGAGAGAGTGAGAGGGCATGGCACAGGGTGTGGTGGTGAGGGCTTACACGCATGAGGGCGACGACGGTGATGGCTGCTCACTGTCGTCCGAAGCTACCGACACGGACGAGGACGACGAGATGGAACTGGATCGCCTCAAGCTCAGGCGATGAGTAGGGCTGCGTGTAAGGCGGCGTAGGGCTGAAGGGCCTCCGCCGGAGCTGTGCCCGTCCAACGACAGGCGCTTTTTCGTTTCCATGGGATTGGGACAAGCGATGGACGGCCCTTGTGCGATATGATAGCGGCGCGCGCGCAGAAGCTCGAAACTCGGCAGCGGGGTGGGTGGGAGAGCCAGCAGCGACGAGCAGAGGGGTCAGGAAACTTGGGAGGGGCAAGGGGCGAACAAGGTGGGATAAAACAAAAAAAAAACAAGAAACTAAAATCAAATAGCTTGTTCTCTCTCTTTTTTTGTTTTAACCAGGTGGAAGGAGCCTATCCGGATCCGCCGCCATCTGCCATGATGTGTTTTTGTTTTATTTCGGTTTTGGACAAGCCAAACGTCGGGAGGCAGCTCGGGGGGCGGCCAAGCAAGCTGCCAGGTCCTAGGCGCGAATAAGAGGGTGTAGGACTCGGGCGGCGGGGACTAGGACTTGGCCGGCCTGGTGCGTGCGATGGGGATGGGGATGGGGATGGGGATGGCTATGGGCTACGGGGAATGGGGAGGAGAAACGGAGCGAGTGTGGCGGGTGCGTGTGTAGTTTTTTAGAGCGCTAACAATGCTATGCTAGCGACGGGAACGAGCCCCCTCCCCCCCAGCAGCCAGCCCACTATGATGATGATGATGATGACGGCGGTGCCCAGCGGCAGTCAGTGCAGCGCGATCTCCGGGGGGAGCAGCAGTCGCAAAGCTGTGCTGTGCTGAGCTGTGCCGCGGTGCTGTGCAGTCAGTTAGCCAGTTAGTCAGTCCTGTGCTGCCGCGCTGAGCTGAGCTGTGCGGTGCTCCGCTGTGCAGTGCGGCCTGTTGTTAGCCAAGGTAGGTAGGTACTTGGCCAAGCAGCCAGCGCGCGCGCCCTCGCCTCGGTACATTCCATGAGGTGATTCCTCGATGGGTTGGCCGGAGTTGCTTGAAGCACAGCTCGCCTGCATGCATCTCAAGAGCTTCTTTCCTCGAGCAATCCATGGTGAACGAGTGAAAATGGTTCGCAACCTGGTCTTCTGCTGGCCCACCTGCGAGCTACTGAGTTAGTGGCCGTCGACCTTTCAACGACCCTCATCCTCTCGCCCTCTCACTCACTCACTCACTCTCTCTCTCACAATCGCTCTCACACATTCCCATCCTCCTAATCCTCCTTCTCACTTCCTCCACCCCCCCATGTTCCATTTTTCTCCCCCAAGTCCCATGTCCCATGTCAGGTCCTCCCCCCTCCCCCCCTTGTTCGTCAGCAGCGAACCAAGTGCTGCCCTCGCTGGTGTGGCTTAGGCAACGAGGCGGACTGCTCGGACAAAGAACTGCGCCTGGTCCCCAAAAAACGCCCAGCCCGTCACCAGCCCTGCATGCCGACATCATGCTGCTACCAGGCACGCTGTCAGGGATCCCGCAATGGTGACCAAAAACAGCCACGAGCCAGGCATCAGAGAGGCAGCCATTGGCGCCCAGTCCCGCCGTGCGTGTGACGTACTGCCAGTCGGGTTTGTTTCTTGCATCATCCCTCCCTGGTCTCCCTTCCTTTTTCTTTTTTTTCCACTTTGTATCCTTCTGCTCGGCGTCACCTAACCCAATACCTCGCCTCCAACGAGTTATCCTCTGCCGTTAGCGCGCGGGCGTCTGTCACAGCCCGCGCCTGTGGCGTGTACTGGGCAAGGCGTTTTTTTTTTTGGTCCTCCCGGGACGAGGCGCCTTTAAAGCTTCGTATTAGATAGTGTCTCGGCTGGAGCGTTGACGTTTGGCTAATCTAGCGTCCAACATTCCTCGATGCTAGACCATGCCGGGGTGCAGAAACGGAGCCAAAGAACATTTTAGAAGAAGAATATCACGCACGCAAAGAAGGAAAAGTAAAGAACCAACGTCATATTCAACCTGTAATGTTTTTGTTTTTTTTGTCTTTTTGTTGATTTGCATCTTGCTCGGTTTACACCTCATTCGCGTATTGTAACGCTGTGATGGAAACATACATGGCTTGGCCAGCTGTGATTTGCCGAGAGTTCGGTTGCTCTGGTGGTGTATCTACAGCTCCACCTGGCTACATCGCCATGCCATGAGGTGGATTTCCACCTTGAGACGCCTTCCACGTCCCAGTGCCACCGAAAAGAAAAAAAACGTACGTAGCAACTTACACCGCAACAATGTCGCAGCACACACGCCCCCCCCCC
>NAJI01000105.1:0-307714 GCA_002179835.1 Calonectria leucothoes | reverse complement strand
CCCCCCCCCCCCCCCCCCCGTCGATCATTTTAGGGCTACAGCTCCCCTCAAGCCGTGACATGCTTCAGGGCGTCTAGGCTGAAATGCGTCATTCGCCGGCGCGCGCCAGCCCAGCTAGCCAGCCCCAAGATAAACTTTAGGGTAGTAGTGGTGGTAGAGTCAGCCACCAGAACGCCAGAGATTTCGCCCAGCCGCTGGCTAACACGGCACTTCTTCCTCTCCTGTCTCTTACCACTGACGCCAATTGCGTCGCCGTGTGATTCACCCTTGCCCGCCTGTCGCCTTGGCCGAGGGGGAATTGGTACAGTTTGCACCCCCGTGTCGGCCAGCCTTCCTTCCCAGCCTCAGGTTCGGTAGTGCAGTACAATATATACCACCTTGGCGGCTTGTCGCCCACTCGCCTGCGCCGCATGGGCCCCATGCAGGAACGTCCAGCATCTCGGAGTCACGCCTTGTAGTCCTTCGCCCATTCATCGCCTTGCGCGCCAAAGTCCTCATTGCCCTGCCTGGGACCCCCGCTCTCACCCTCTCCCCCTCTGGCAATGCATATCATACTATGTCAGACGGCTTCCCCCGGATCCCGGTCGTCTCAGCGCCAAGGCAGTCAGTGAATGGCCTCAACATCCACCGCCGGCCGAATCAGATCTCTCCCCTCGCTGCCCCTTCAGCTTTCCCAGTCTTCTGGAGGCCAGCTTGGCCACACAACCCACCCACATCTCACTGCCATGTACGGAGCGCCGAGTTCGGATTGGACCAGTTTGACGCGTCGACAAAGAAACATGGGCTTCGCTCGCTGCCCTTAGCTGTATTGTGTGTGTGTGTGTGTGTGAGTGCTAATGTACATTCGTAATCTATGATGACCCTTGCTCGGGTGTCTTGTCGTCTGCCGCCCTCGTGCTCTTCTTCCCCATGACTTCCTTGAGCACCCGCAGCTTCTCCTCCGTTACTCGGATCGCCTCTTCCACCTCCCTCTCGTCCATGCGGACCTCTCTCAGATGGCCCTCCACCGTTCGCGGCTCTACTGCCCGCTTTCGGACGCTCATCCTGTCATCCGAGCTCATCCTGTCCATCCCGACTCGCTCCTCTAACCACTCCCAGAGCTCGCTGTCTTCCCTTCGCCAGATTTCTTCGTAGGCCGCAATTCTTTCAGGTCGATACATTCCAACACCCTGCGGACTCCTGCTTGGTGTGAAACCGAATCCGAACCACGTCGCAACGAGCAGACCCACGAGCAGACCATACATGACATTGCCTGTGAGAAGAGGTTGAACAATATCGGCAAGCGGCTCCAGGAGACCCCGAACAGGCTCGAGGATGCCCCAGCTCTTCGTGTCCGGTCGCTTGGGAGCGTTGCTTTCCATGGTCCCCGCAGGCACCTGGGCTGCTTTCGCTTTCTTGCCCTTCTTCCCCTTCTTAAGCGCAGATGGCAGAGGGTTGGAGCCCGCGGCCTTGGAAGACACGGCCCCCCTGATGGCAGCAAACAGGTCCTTGCAGTACGTTATCTGGCCGTCGTTGGCGCCCTTTTCAATAGGTCCTGTGCGCAATTAGCATTTGGTCCAAAAAAAGAATCCCCAAAAAAACCGCTCTCGGTTTCGGGTTGGTTGACTTACCCTTGATCCAACTCTTGCCACTCCACTCGACGGTGCAGTTTACCTGCACACGAGTGGCATTGTTCTCGGCCCATGACAAGCAGTATTTTGTTTTGACGCAAAAGACGTTTCCGCTTGGAACGTCAGGAGTCTGGGTCGAAACGGTAATGTTGGCAGCCTTTTCGTAGTCGAGATTGTCCACAGTCTCGGTGACGATGCACTTTGTTTGCTTGGGTCCTATGGGAGCGAAGAGAGGCTTGGTGTAACTGTAGCTTCGAGTCCGGTCCTCAAGGCTCAAGCCCTTCTTGTCATCCATCTGCAGGTCGAAGCATTTTTGATCTCCGGTCAGCCACTGGGACATCCAGTTTGCTGATAATCCACCGAATAGGAGGTTGTACACTTTTCCAAGGGGCGCGGCGATGACATCGTCTCCAACCACCCTGTCGTAATGAGTCGCCGAGTCGCCGCAGTCGGTTGGGGCATGCGTAGCCGGTCCTGGGAAGTCTCCGGTGCTGCCCGGCGCGGCCGGAGCGTCCTCTGGCGGACTACCATTCGCGGGGGCCATCCCGGACGCTTTTCTTGAAGCCACCTTTTCTGTCTCCCCCTCACCACCGTTGGCTTCAGCGAGGCTAGCGTTGTGCATTTCGTCGTGCACGTCCTCGTCGTAGTACTCCTCGTCGTCGTCGTCATCGCTGTCGTCGTCTGACACGGAACCATCACGCTCCGGTTCGTCATCCAGCGCTGACGGCTCGGCGTCAACCTTTTCTGTCTTGTCGCCGCCCGTTCCTTCCAGCCGTACTCCGTTCAGTGTGCTCTTCAATGTGGGATGGCCCAGCTTCCAAATGTTGACAATTAAATCATATGTGGCATCTCTGCTCGTAAAACTAGCAAAGATGTGCTTGGCGTGTAGTGTAGTGATCATGAGACCGTTTTTGAACACGAGAGCGGTGCTTCGCTTCTCGACCGAAACGATTTCATCGAAGCTCATAACTAGAGTGGTGGTCCATCCAAAAATGTTGCTGCTGAAGCAGAGGTGGCCCTCCGAGACATAGAGGCGACCATGGGCGAGAATCTCTCTCTGCAGGGCGCAACTGTAATCCTCGATAAGGTAATCGTCGTCAGGAACGCTCTTAAACAGTTCGTGAAAATCGCGGTTTCGCTTTTTGCTGGCGATGGCAAAGCCTGTGAGTTTAGGTGCGCTGAGATTTGGATGGGCCAGAGAGGTGTTGGCAGCTGCAATAGCTGCGCTGATGGTGTTCCCCGTCGTCACAGAGCTGCCTCGTTTCCTGTGAGGCTGCTTCAGAGCGCTCCGGAGACTCGAGGTTCGCTGCACCCCGCTGGCTTCGCCTGGAGGGGGGCTTTGGTCGCCGTTGGCGCCTTCGTACAGCGATCTAGGGCGGCTGGACGACTCGTCCAGGCCGGTATCTGGCGGGGTCACGGGCGAGTCGACTGGGGCCGACTCGGATCGGGCCCGCGTGTCGATGGCATCGGGGAACCTGGCACTCATTGGTGTTGCCATGTTGCTGGGAGGATCGGCGAGGCCTAGTTGACTAAGGCTCAACTCGCCAGCACCGAGTGTTGATACTGCGGATTGTCTGTGGTCTTTTCTATCTTCCATGGGTGTTTGTGATTGTGTTTGTGATGTAGGTGCAGGGGGCTCCGTCTTCTCCTCAGTCTCCACCGGATCTGGAACCTTTGGTGTCGCGGCCCTGCTCTTATTTCCACCGAGACTTATGCCCGTGTTTTGTATGTTTGTCAGGGTGCTTGCAGCGTTTTGTGCAACCGAAAACACAGACGAGAAGAAGCCGGTCGCTTGCGGTTGGTTTGGGGTCGGAACGTTTGGTGTGATCTCACCACTCTCCGCTGTCGGCGTAAGAGGAGCAGTGACGATGTTGGAGAGCTTGCTGGGGACGATGGAGCCAGATCCAGACTGGCTTCTTCGGTGGTTGCTCAAGGTCCGCGTAGGAGGACTGCCATTTGATGTGGCTCCGGGGCCCGAACCATTCCAAAACGATGACCTCCGTTCAGGGGACGACTGGTCCGATCTCTCCCTGGGCTCCGTCGGCGTCGGAGGTGTGTTGACGATGAGAGGGGCAGGTTTGTCGCCGGTGGGCGGCGTTCGAGGAGGCGGTCCCGTGTCGACCTTTGGCTGGACCCTCGACCGCCTGTCAAGAGGAGCAGCTTTGGCAGCTGCAGGTGGCTCGATTATGGGCGGGACCGGTACAGGGTCCACGTCCGCACTTGGGATGGTCTGGTGCTGACTGGGCAAGCTGGGCACAGGCGGTGGGAGAGAGTCGGCGGGTGTCAGTCGCTCTGGACTCGAGGTGCTGGAGCTCTTCCTTCCCTTGAAGATTCCCTTGAATTTGCCACCCGGTGATGGTGATCGACGGTTCGGATTGTGGGGTGGTAGCAGCCCGGTTCTGCTGCGGCTGATCTTGCGATCCTTTGGATCTCTATCCTTGGGCTCGACCGACTTGGACCGTTTCGAGGGGAAGGTGGATGATTTTGATGCGGTGCTGTTGGAGTCGCTGTTAGTAACTGGTGGCTGCGTTTCTGCCAGATGCGTGGCTTGGACCACCGCAGAAGAGGTGCTCAGGTGGCCGATCTGTGATGGGTGGGTAGAAGGGACTGGTCGAGGCTGTGATGCAGGTGACGTTGCCTTGTTAGAGGGGCGAGAGGCAGGGAACAGTGGCTAAGCGATAATAGCGAAGTGAAATAGCGACGACAGCAATGTCGTTTCTGGATGCAAGAAGGCTCCTGGCAGCATGAACGCATAGCAGCGACCTGAGAAAACACATGTATACATTGCATGGCACGTGGGTGATAGCGGAATGCTAGCACAGTGGTTGACTGGGATCTGCCGTCCTGTCGGTCGCAGCCAGGGGAAATGCGAGGCTGAACTCACCCGCAGACCAGAGGTCCACCTAACAACCACAACCCACCACGGCAGCATGTGGCAGAAGAAGGGACTCGGAGGGGCGGGATTGAAGAGCAAGGAGAAGAAAAAAGCTGGCAGACTTACGAGTCGCGGTCGGATTCGTACGAGGCGAAGCTCTTCGATTCCTCGTCGTCGGCTAGGTTGGTCGACAGCGAGTGCGAACCATCGCTGTCGAGAGTATCGCGGCTCCCGAGAGAGCGGCCACGGAGGCCATCTTCGTCCTGGCCCGGGCCTTCCGAGTCGCGCTTTTGTTTCTGACGCAGGCGCTTCGAGGATATCGACTTCGGCAGGAGTTTGTTCAGCCCGTTGTTGTTTTCCATCGTCGGCCGTTGAGGAACTGGAGTATGGCAATGTGAAGGAGGGGGAGATGGTGGGTGGGATTAAGATCCCTCAAAAAGGCACAGCAAGCACTGGCCACGGTTGCGCGGGATGAGGCGGCGTCCGGCGTAGTGATGGGTCGCGAGAGCGACTAAGTGTGAGAGACGGCGACTCGTAATGATTATCGTATTACTTTCGCAAGCCGGCGGGTCCGGGCCGGGCACGCTTGTGAGCTCTTCAAAGCTTCCAGTGCAGCTTGGATCCAGGCTGACGTTGTCGAGCTTGATGCCCCCCGAAAGGCCCGTGATTTGAGCGCGATAGCCAAGACTATATGATCGAGGGGTCGAGACAGGTGGGCAGCGCTCGCGGTAATTGGCAGGGCGCTGGCTTTTCTACAGAGGCTCCGTGCTAGGCCTGAAGGTGTCACAAAAAGCAGGAGACCAAGCCAAGTTGTTTCAAGGGGAGTTGCTGACGAAATAAGGCTCAATGGTTTGCGACACTCAAAACCATCCGGCACCGCAACCCACAACGCTCCAGACCCGGGTTGCTAAGCCCCCAAGTTACCTGGCCTAGTGGGGGCGCCACGGGGGGCCGACTGGGCGATCCTTGTTGAAGCCGTCGCCAGCCCGCCTGGACCTTTAGGATCCTCCCGATTGTCGTCCTGACTTTGCGCGTACAGTGCACAGTGCGGCGGGCGCCGAGGCCAGTCGTCTTAAGCGAACACGCGGACCTGGGTTTAGCTCGGCTATGTTATTTTCGGTGCCGACGTCCCCTATTTTGTTCGCCGCATCAAAGCCAGGGTGCTGGTCAACGAAGGCTATCGCCACGGCGACTTGGAAGGATGTTTGTGGAGAGGGCTGAGGTTTGCTATAAAAAGACGCCGTGGCCTGTGGTAATATACCGGACTGGCTAAAAGTCAATGACGAGTTACGGCGCTGGCATCCAGATTGGGTAAGGCTCTTCAATATTTAGAGACCCCCAGACTATTCAGCTCCATCTCTGACAGGGCGCAAAGTGGGTGGCACAAAACACGGCATACCCTGTAGATTTCGGTATCGGCAAGAATGGGCCAAATAAGAACAAATAAGCAATTTTTTAAACGAAATGTTTGATAGCTACATGATCTGACTTGTCCGTCAGGGTCGCACGGGTTACTGGCGCTATTCTTAGTCCAATGAGAGAAGGGGAATCTACGTGCGCCATGGTTTCTCCCACTTGGTCGAACCACCCATAATTAGACCCAGGTCAGTTCGGTGTGAGGCACATGCGTACATAATCCCACCGTAAAGCCCGCTTCACAAGCAAAAGTCCGGGGCATCTCCACAGTATTATGGAACTGACAGATGAATTAATGTATCACTGCGCGCCAACAGCCGCGGTGCATATCCACTGCGCAAGCGCTGTATTGTGTCTAAGCACAATAGTGTGTGTGTGTGTGTGTGTGTGTGCACGACGCTCTGGGACACTTGGTCAGTCTTGGATTTGGGCGAGGAATGGTGGCATTTGTCTTGTGACCGACCGCATGCGTCAAACTCCCGTGTCCACAGCAGAGCAGCACGAGACAGGTGCGTCAGCTTCAGCATATGGAAGCGATGTGGATGAAGAATTCACAAGCATACGAAATTAGATGCTGTTCATCAAGTGTGAAAGCAGAAATACCATGATTGGGCAAAACACTTTAAAATTAATTGCCTGGGCTCCTTGACAGACTTCCCGCGCCCTGCCCGCCCATCTCCACCCCACTTCTCCCACCCATCGTCATCGGGTCTCTGTCAACGCAACCTCCGTCTAGCACGGCCCCCGACACTTCCGCTTGAGTCCGTACGGTCATTTCCAACGCTCCGTACGGCACCATGGATTCCTCACCGCTCGCCAAGGCCCACGATCATGCGCGTGCCGCCGCCGTTGCAACCCGCCAGGCCTCCGACACCGTTGTCGCCATCAACGAGCATACCCAGGCCGCCGGCGAGTTTGCCAACGCTGCGAGATCCACGTCCAGCCTCGAGGCCCTCCGCACTCTGAAGCTCCTCGAGGAGCATCACCGAAAGCTCGCCGAAATCCTCAAAATCCCTGCCGAACCCACCTCGCAATCCAGCGACGCTGACCAGGCCGAGAAGCTCTCCGAGAAGGAGCAGGCCGACTCCCAGGATGACGGTGTGAGGAAGGACTCGGCCTCGGCCTCGGACTCGGCTGTGTCCAAGACGACTCAGAAGCCGGGCCCTCCTACCCAGCGCCGATATGCCTCCCGTGAAATGTCGTCCTCCATCGCGAGCAACTTGGCCACAGCCAGAGGCATTCGATCCAAGTACCGGGGCCAGCCACTCGCGCCCAGTGTCTCCAATGACCAGGCCCCCGGGAACCTCGATGCCCTCTCTCGCCAGCATGGCCCCAAAGCCAAGATGCAAAACATCATCGACCATCAATCTGGAAAGCCAACCTGGGTCCCACCGGCACCATCTGCCCAGCGGTCCGATAGCCACGGCAAGGGCACGGCGTCTCCCAGGCCCGACCAAGTACCGGCCGCGGACGATGGGGGATATACTCGCTTCTACAACACATTTGGTAGCCTAATCAACAAGATTTCAGCCCCTTTGGCCTTTGCGGGACTCCCACTGATCCAGGAGGAGTCCTCCCTGTCGGAGTCCGCCGAGACTCCGGAGGTATCACCAACCAAGCGCAGCCACCTCAAGGCCTCGCCGTCCAAGATTTTGGAACCGGACCTGTCCAAGATATACTCCAAGGCAACAATGCAAGCGCTAGCTCGGGAGGGACATGCACCAAACGACTCCTTTTACGTAGTACCAACCACGGGCCACACTATGTCGTATGCCAATATTCTAACATTTGCCGAGAAGGAGAAGAGACGCCACGAGGCTTCGTCGCACAGCGATCTCCTCAACATGCCCGACGAGGACGAGGACGACTTTGTTGATGCCAGGGAGGCGGCCCCCCTCTCTGCAGGGGCAAGACGCCGCGTTGGCCGCGCCCGCACAGACGGTGAACTGAACACCATCATCGAGGAATTGCACATGGAAAACAAGTCACTCAAGGATACTCTGGACAAACTAACCAAACGCCTCCACGCCTTTGAAGCAAGTGCTCAAACATCAGCCATGGCCCTCGCCGAAAGCTACCGTCTTATGCGCCCAGGATCACCAAACGCAGTCACAAAAGCAGGCGACGAAGCCATGCGTAGGAAGAACCTTGAAATGGAAGAGAAGCTCACGGCTGCGGCGAAGCGGATAGAGCGCCTGGAGAAGGACAAGGAAAAGATGCACAAGACGCTAGACAGGTATCGTGACAAGTGGGAACAGCTCAAGGCCGGGGCAAAGGCCAGGCGGGAGGCTCAAGGAGCAGGTACCGAAAGCTTGGAGGATACGGGTGCTGCTTCAGGACAAGGTTAGGTTTTGATGTCTGTTTTGAATCGAATTATATCCATTCGTCATATACGAGAAAGCAATCATTTTTTTTTTTCAAAGACGCAAACAATCTTGCCGTCGCTACCAAGTTGATGCTGCAGTCTCTGTCGAAATGTGAATCACAATAGACTCACCGTCCATGTCTCGTCATTGTTAATTACGGCCGTACAATTCATGACTTGATTCTTGATTCCCCCAAGATGAACCCCCCCCCATTCCCAACTAATTCCACCAGAAGCTTACACTGAAGCTCACGCTCAAGCTGCGGACATAGTGCCACCAGCCTATGGGGATGACGAGGGTATCGCCAGGCTCCAGAATGCACTCGCGATACTCGACACCCTCGAGGTCGTCCCTCATCCTGGCCACGTCGGCCTCGCTGACGCCCTCGGGCAGCGGGTCCCAGCCCTCGAGGACGCCGACGTCGAGGGCGCTAGTGTTGCTCATGTCGACGCCGTGCTCCGGGTCCCGGGGCCGCATGTGCGGGGCCGCGGCGGGCGGGTACAGGCGCAGGTACTTTGCGCCGACGGCCTGGCACAGCAGGTTGTGGTAGGCGTCGGTGTGCAGCGGCGTGATGGTGCGGGCGGGGCCGAACCAGGCGTTGAGCTGCGGCACGTCGACGGGCGCCTGGTCGAGCGAGGCCGAGACCGGGTGGCCCGGCACGTCGACCCAGCAGAAGTCCGGGACGCGGATGTCGTTGCGCAGCGACGGGATCTGCCCGAAGAGGTTGTGCTGCGCGAGGTATCCCACTGCAGACGGCCCCGGCGGCCTGTCGACGTGCCGGGAGAGGAACTCGCGGAAGTGTATCAGCTCCTGTCCCCATCCCTCGTCGACGTAGCTCCGCCCGATCTCGACGGGCACCAGCCGCCTGCCCCCAAACGTCTTCGCCAGCAGGTAGTCCGGGCTCTTCCACGGGCAGTCGGTCAGGGCCGGCCAGTCCCGCATCAGGTCCGTAAAGACGACGGGCCAGGGAGCGCCGTCGTTGCTGCTCATGTATTCCTCAAACTGCTCCATGGTCCATCCAGAATACCGCGGGCACGCCCACTCGGACGACAGCGATGGTCTTTCGTACGGCTCTGCCGCCGAGAAGGTCCTGTCAAACACTGCTTCTTTCCTTTGCCGCTTCAGGGGCCGCGTCTCGTCCTCGTCGTCCTTGGTGGCAAGCCATGTCTCCTCGAGCAGCTGCAGCGTCTTTTCCACCCACGCCTGCCGACCGCCGCCGCCGGCGGTGATGAGGGCTCTGTCGAGCTTCTCCACGACAACGTCGAGCAAGCCATCGGGGAGAAGGCCGCACGCGAGCAGGGGCCGCAGGAGGAGGTGGTGAGTCTCGAGGATGAGCGCATCCGCGTAGATCTGACGCCAGACGGCGGGGAGGAGGTCGTAGCGGTAAGCATAGAACTTTGACGATGCGATGCACGTCAAATCCGCCATTCTCTTCTTGAATATGTCCTCGTCCATCTCACGTGCCGCATCCCGGCCCGACGAAAGCGCCGTGTGAAGCTTGATGAGCGCATGAGCCTGCCGCTCGAGCAGACCCTTGATGGCTGTCAGCTCAGGCTCCTCCAGAGCCTCATCTGCTTGCGGCGCCGAGCCATCGTTTCCCGCCGAGCTGCTGCCCTTATCCTCGATCTCTGTAGCTGCTTTTCCCGTTGTGTGACCCCGGCCAGGCCCGTGAGCATAAGCCGCATCCAGGTATCTGGCGAGCAGCTGCCCATGCGCTCCGGAACCCATGTTTGTTCAATGCAACGCCGCCTCGGTAATGAGCCGTCAGTTCATGCACCGGCACAATGCACGCCGCGCTATGCTATGCCTGTTCCTGTTTTCTGGAGACGCAGCTGACCCAACCCTGTTTCTGTTGGACGCGACGGTGCGAAGGGGAGGTGAGAGGTCCATAAGAAGGCAAATGAGTGTTTGTGGTCCCAGGTTTGGTGGTGAGGCCACTTCCTTACAATGTTCCCACCCTCGCGCTTATCTCGTCCATTCATTTTCATCTAGATAACAAGAAAACGGTTGCTTGAGCCTTGTGCTCTCAGCTTGAGTGGTCCTTGCATTTAGCAATCAAAGATTGGTGTTTGTATCAATTCGGCATGGCCTTTTGTTCGAGCAAATAAGATGTAGTGGGGATGAATTTACATGGTGGTCGGTCCATGCCAGTTATCGATACCTAGGAACTGCCATCAATATTGAGTTCGCTACATTGCACAAGCAACAAAAAAATAAAGAACATATTCATTCACAAGAGCGTATATATCTTTATTTCATTTCATTTCTAAACATTCCAGCACCGGGCAGCCCCCAACACTGGCTGATGTAATTAGAAATCTTCCTACCCTAAATGGGATCCTTCATAGCCTGGGCATAAATGTGTACATTAGACTGTTTCCCTTCCGTCAAATCGCCTTGAGTGGATTTTTACATGGTACATATGTGCTCTAACATGTCCATACGCCGACAGTGCCATCCCGTCTGCCCTCGACGAGATAACCGTCCCTTACACGTACACGCTCCACGATGGATGGAGTCTTGCCCTCTTCGGCTGCACTGATGCCAGCGCCGCAGTTCCATTGTCGTCCCTCGACCTTATCGTACACCTTGACCACGTCCTCACCAGCCGCACTTACAATCCTTCGTGCGTCAAACATCATGCTGGTGACGGGGTTGTCGTATGCATATGCGTCATAGATGGATCCTGTTCGGAGATCCCAGATCTGAAACCCAAAGTTAGCCTGCGGGGCCCCAACCGCCAATGGTCGCATGAACTTACTCGAATACTTCTGTCTGCGCTACCGGTAACCAAATGAACGTCATCAAACTGTAAGCACGTCACAGCGTCCGTGTGCCCGACCAGGCTTCGGTGCACCTGTCCGCTTCGGAGATCCCACAGACGGACCATGCCATCAGCCGTGCCGCACGCAAGCGCTGTTTCGAACACCTGCAGAGCGCCCACGAAATCTGCTGAGCTGGACTGCGATCGTCCGGTAGGTCTCCAGGTGCTTTCGGTGCTGCCCAGTGTGGCGGCGGCCGCCCACATGACGTCCAATGTTTGCACGCAGCGACCCTTTTCTAGATCCCAGTGTCGAATGGTCTTGTCTGCGGAGCCGGATACCAGAGTGTCTGAGCGGAAGTGTAGTGCTGTAATCTCGTCCAAGTGGGCTTCAAGCGTGTAGAGCGGGCATTCGGCCATGCTGCCCTCGGGGGGCTCCAGGTGATCGTCAGCACCGAACGCAATGGCGTCCTCGTCCTCGTCGTCCTTGGCAAGCCCGCCGTGAGGGTCGTATTGCGCCCTGCTGAGATCCCACAGTCTGATGGTCGCGTCCACGGAACCAGTTGCGAGGATGTTGTCCTCGACTTGCAGGGCGCGGACCGATGCCGTGTGTCCCTCCAAGAAGCCCATACATCTGCCCGCGTTCAGATCCCACACCTTGACGGTGTCATCGAGCGCGGCAGTGACCATGGTGCCAAAGGGGGCATCGAAATCGACAGTGGTGATGGTGTCGCCGTGAGCGCGGATTTCGCGAATGGCGGTTCCAGCCTCGAAATGCTCGTGAAGAATGGGCATAGACTTCTTTCGGAGCACCTTCTTGCTTTTCCTGGTGGGCGTGCTGCCGGATGAGTTTGGCAGCTTTTGGTAAACAGATTGGGACATAAACTCTTCATCATGATAATCAGCATCGCCGACGAGATCCTGTTCGTCTTTGGTGCGCGTGTTTCGTGCAATTTCTTCCTCCTCGTCAACCAGAACCTGCGCCTCCTCTATACGCGCCTCCATCTCGACAACTGTCTGCGTTAGCTCTGGGTTCTTTGCCTCTGGTCGTCACGCACGTACTGTCATGCTCCAGCAGGGCCTCGTCCTGCTCCAGCCCCGCCAGCCTCTCCAGGATGATTCTACGCATGCCGTGGAGGTTGGCAATCTTGTTGTCGATTTCCCGAATCTCGTAGCTGGCCATGCTCTTCCGGGTGCCCAGCAGGCCAAACTCGTGCAGCATGGCGGCCCTCTCTTTTTTTAGCTGAGTGAGTCGCTTCGGGCTACCGGGTGTCGCATCGGCATCCTCGAGCATTTTGCGGCCGCGGGACACTCGCCGGCGAAGTTTCTTGCCCTCGTCAGTCAGCTCGGGGAAGCTCGCCTGGAAGCCCTGGAAGAGGGAGTAGGCGTGCTCATGTTCGGGGATGTTGGCGAGAAGGTCATCAGGAAGGTAGGTCAGAGCACGGTGGCGAATCTCGTGGGAGGAGAGCTTGGAGCGCATGAGGTCGGTAGGAGTGGTTCTCGCCATGGCGAACATGCTTCGCTGGACCGTGGGCCGCTTCATCTGCTTCTGGACCTCGGCCATTGCCGTCTGATAGTGGAGAGCGGCGGCCTCGGCATTGGGGCCCATCAGATGGCTGGCGGTGGTGGTGACTTTGCGGCCAAAGGCTTCGAGTCCACGGGTCTGGTTCCGATCAGTGTTGCTCGCATTGGGTGGTCACGAGGTGGCAATGGATGGAGGGGACGGGGTGTGCGAGTGAAGAGATTGGCGGAGCGACATACCGAGACAATGGATTGGTCGTCATCACCGCCCATGTCATCGGGGAAGCCATAATTGTTGTTCTCTGCGTCAGCCATGGCCGGGGCGACTGCAGGAACGCAGAGCCAGAGGGGAGAGGGTCGGAGGGCTGATCGGTGAGAGGTTGGATGGGGAAGTTTTTTGATACGGATAAGTCAAAAAGAATCGGTTGGCACATTCAAGGATGACGCGCCCGGGCTGGCCTGCGAGACGCTAATGTGACCTGGACCGGCTGCAACACACAAGGCACAATTGTGTTGTGGGAGCCGGAGCCGCCCATAACCGTCGACGGCGCTGGAGATTACAGTGGACCGCTGAGACTGCCGGGGCCCTGAGCCAGGCGCGCAGCCACTAACAGCCTCCGAGTTAGGCCGTTGGTCCAAAAATCCCGGCGCCCAAGCCAAGGAGGGGAGGGGAGGGGCGAGGGGTAATAGTCGACCATTTTTTTTCTGATGCGGGCCATCTCAATGGCTGGCCAAAAAGCATCAGTCCGAATGCGCTCGCCCACGGCAGAGTCATTATTAGTTCAGGTCCTAATTGGAAGCCTTTGCCTTACTTTAACCTCGTCACACGCGCACTTCTATCTCTTTCCCTCTGCTTCTTTGTACTTTTTTTTCTCTCGACTTATCTTCCAGCCAAGTGGATCCTTTGAAGTTCGACCTTAATACCCCGTATACTTGTTCTCGCCTGCGAAAATCGGCATGGATTCTGTTATCGACATGGCCGATCCCGCTGATGCCCTCGACCTCGCCCGGATTCGCTTCCAGCTGATGTGTGTTGATGCCATTTATTTCAGATCGAGAGCGCCATGCTGATTTTTCGATAGCCGCCTGGAGGACACAATCACCTTCCATCTCATCGAGCGCGTGCAGTTTGCCCTGAACAGTGTAAGTTGGCCCAAGCTACCCAAACAACCCCTCCCCCGCCTGCCAAACTGGTGGTTAACGGCTGGCCTCTGCCGCAACTAGAAAATTTACGTCCCTGGCGCACTCGATCTTCCAGAGGATAACCTGAGCTTCCTCGACTGGTACTTCCGGGAGCAGGAGAAGCTTCAGTCTTTGATCCGTCGCTTTGAGTCGCCCGACGAGTATCCCTTCTTCCCGCAGCACCTGCAGCAACCCATCCTCAACCCCCTCAACTACCCCAGAGTCCTCCACCCAAACAATGTGAACGTCAACGACAAGATCAAGCAGTTTTATATTGACAAGTTCCTCCCTGCCGTGACCCCAGACTTTGGCCGCCCCGAGCGTGGGGAGTCGCAGGAAAACTATGGCTCAACAGCCACTTGCGACATCGCGTGTCTGCAAGCCCTGTCTCGGAGAATCCATTTCGGCAAGTTTGTCGCAGAGTCCAAGTTTCAGTCAGACCAAGAAAAGTACATTCGCCTAATCAAGGCCGAGGACCGGGAGGGCATTGCCGAGTCTATTACCAACAAGGCTGTGGAGAAGAAGGTTCTCGATCGCCTCCGGCTCAAGGCCCAGACCTACGGCAAGGACCCGTCCATCCAGGAGGACGGGACTAGGGACCACGCCAAGATTAACGTTGACGCCGTGGTATCAATGTACGAGGACTTCGTTATTCCCTTGACTAAGGATGTGGAGGTGGAGTACTTGATGCAGCGGCTGGTGCCTGCCCCTTGATGTCATTTATTGCGGTGCCTTCAAATATTCACCAACGGCCTTTACTGCCCCCTGGAACTTGCTTGCCTCAATGAGAATAAGGTGTCCCTGCGATTTTATGCCCATTTCTTGAAACGCCCTCTTGCTGTCCGCCACTGCCTCATCCTCCTTTGTGTAGTTGAAGTTGCCGTAAGCCAGTGCGTGCTTTTGTAGTACCTCATCCTCCGGGTGGAAGTAGTAAATCTCTGCCACTTCCTTCGCCTTCTTGCGCTTTTGGCTCTCAACATCCAGTTTTGACTCTAGCTCCTGATACGTCTTGGATAGAATCAGGTAGTGCGTGAATTCGTAAGGCTCCTTATCTTCCACGGCCGCCTCGATTTCCTCAATCAACATCGAGTACAGCGGGGGCGCCAGCTCGGACGGCATGTTGACGAGACGCTCAGAGAAAACCAGACCAACGTGTTTGCCAGCATTGATAAGCTCTGGGATCACAGCCAGTGAAGGGTTGGTCCGCGCTTTTTGAACAATGTATTCCAGCAACCCCTTCAGGGCTGCATGGTCTCGATGCACGGATGTATTGAGGGCAGTAAGCATCGCATAGGGGTCGTTTTCCTTTCCCTCGACCTTAATGGTCGAGCCGATCGTTGGCTGGGAGAGGATGAGATCGGAGAGCCCGGAAATATCGAACTGCGGCGCATCGATGTCGAGAAGTTGTCGCAAGAGGGTTTTGGTGCCGTGGAAATCGATTTCGGGGTCAAAGTTGAACCATTCAAATTCCACATTGACCATATCAAAATCCTGCCGGAGATGGTTAGTCTTCTGCTCAATGCGAAACGTTGCGACCAAGAACTTGCCTCGTCGTCAGAGCTATCCTCGTCCATCTTGTCAACGGAGTTGTCGACAGGCGGGGCACCGTCTGCCTCTCTCGCTCTCTTTTTACCCATTGTGATGTATCGGGGTGGTAAAAAAACAAAGTCCAAATAACTCCTCCGTGCTAGAAAAGATCAAAATCCTCCTAGCAGGTTATAATAAAAATTCAAGTTGCCAAGTTCGCAGGCGCACACATTTGGGCTGCTGGGTGGTGCCTTTGGTAAATTTTGAGCCCCGCGCCCCACATCCTCGCTTGAGCGATTATCGCGGCAAGCCGAGGTGCTATCGTCGCGATTATTTAGCCAATGAGAAGCTTCATGCTGATTGGAAGGAGCCATTCAAGGTTGGCTCCTTCCCCGACCATCGCCGCAGCAGCCTGAAGTCGCACACTGGATAATTGAGATAGAGCACATAGCTACAGGCTATATCTCAACGATATCATCATAATCACCCGTCCTTTATGACCATGGTTGGCGCGCGCGCTACCTGATTGCTTATTCCCTCTAATTGTTCATCGCCTTTATCGACGGTTCCGCCTCTGCCGACTGGAGCGCAACGTCACCAGCCTCCCCCCAGCTCGCCGCCTCCTAACATACGACACCAACACCAACCACCAGCGAACCGCAATCCGCCATGGATTACAGCTCAACAATCAACGAGCACGAAGACCCCGGAGCCTCGCCATGGGGCAACTCGCCGACCGTGTCCCCATCTCGAAATCCCCCGACCTTCAGCCCCCTCACCGGCGATCCTCCGCCCTTTCAATACACCCCTCAGACATCCAATGGCCTTTCTCAGGACCACCCGCATCCCGAAGCTGAGGGCTTTCATCGGCCAGATACCGCCACGACAACTTCGGAGGCAGAAGGAGAATCGCAAGCTTCTACGACGCTAGATGCCCCCGAATCCGCCTCCACAACACAGCCTCCGGTTGCCAACCCTGAGCAACAGCGCACCCAGCCAGCTGGAACGGAAGTGCAACCCCCCCAGGGACAACAGAACCAGAAGCCGCAGCACCCCCAGTATCGCCTCCAGGCCAAGATTACTGGCCTTGAGCGTACCGGAAAGAAGGATCCCATCCTACGATTCGATGTTCACGTACGATAACACCGGTATCCCCTACAGCTACTGACGCTGACGTAACACGCATAGACCAATATTCCAAGATTCCGAACCACCCAGTTTCGTGATGTTCGACGGCTTCACTCCGAATTCGTCAAGCTCGCCGAGCACTTGATATCCGCCAATCCCGAGGCACTTGTTCCCGCAGTCCCCCCTCCCTTGACCTCTGCTGGGGCAGGCACAGACGAGGATGAGGCTCGAGTCAAGGCTCTAATGCAGCGATGGTTCAACTACGTCTGTAGCAACGAGGTTCTTATGAAGGACGACGAAATGGTGCTCTTCGTGGAGAGTGATTTTGGCTACAGCCCAATGGTCAAGCGAAAGCAGCCGGCAACCGGCGTGCGCAGGAAGATTTTGAAGCAGTTTGCTCCTCCTCCGGATGATACCCCCGAGCTTGCGGATGCGCGACCAGCGGTGAAGCTGTTTTATCTTGGTACCATGGATGCCGGGCACAAGGTTGACAAGCTGGTAAAAGCACGAAGAGGTACGTTCTACGAAATCAGATTTCCCACGACGAACACTGACGCAATATAGGTCTTGGTCTCAGTGAAGCGGACTACGGTGCCAAGCTTGCGGCCATGCATGTTCAAGAGCCGCACCCTGGCCTGGCCAACGCTTACCGCAAGCTCGGAAAGATTGTCCAAGCTGTAGGCGACTACCACGCTGCTCAGGCTACTGCAGAAGCTACAACTCTCGGTGATCCGTTCCAGTATCACTCTCAGGACTCGTTTATCGTCAAGGAGTCTCTTACCAACCGTCAGATTTTGATCCGCGAGTTTCTACAGGCACAAGAGGCTACGCGAAGCAAGCTGAACTCGGCCGACAGACTCAAGGCCAGTTCAAGTGTCCGACGAGAAAAGGTCGACGAGGCCATTTCTGCTCTTGACGAGGCTCGTCAACACGAGACCTACTTGTATAACAAGACCAACCGCGTCACACAGAACCTTGTTCAGGAGCGCCGCAAATGGTTCTCGAGGACCGCTCAGGACCTGCGCATGAGTATTCGTGAGTATGTCCTTCGCGAGATCGAGTCTGAGCGACGTACCCTGTCACTCCTGGAGACTGTCCGACCTGATATTCGCTCTATCGATGCTTCAGGTGGTCTGAGCCGCCTTGGCCGAGAATCCCACCCAACTACCCGTCGCTCGAACCTCGCTGCCAGCCAGGGCCCCAAGGGCGACTCTTGGAGCGGCGTCCCACGTCGTTCGGATGCTACTAGCCGCAGTGTGTCGGGCAGCTTCATGAGCAAGGCGTCGGAGGAGACGGAAGTGGACGAGAGCTCGGAGGCAGCACGGTTGGGTGCAGGAAGTCGCGCGGGTCTGAAAGGTGTAAACGAGGAGGATGATGAGGATCGGGTGGACGCCAGGAATGCAGCAAGTCGGCTGGCAGCCAGTACTTTTTAGGATTGTTGCAGAATGGTGGTGGGATGGCAAATGTATTGTTGGCTGATGGATGGACACACGGTTCGCCTCATTTTCCTCGTCTCCCCTGGTACCTTAGCATCGCTCAAAAACACACAATCATATGTAAATGTCATCTATTTTCGTTGACTTGGTCCGCTGTGCGGCGCGCATGAGTCGCATGTGAAAGCGAAGGGGAAGCAATGCGATGCGATGCGATGCATCCGTGGTGTGCTGTTGCGTCACTCGACAGCACACGGACGCAACCGGATACAAGCCCGGTGGTGTGCGTCAGGGAAGCATGCATCTGCGGTTCGACGCGGCAACGAGCCCTGCCATGCCGGCGACCTGTTGCAGGTAGATTCTCACACCCCATCACCAGCTGGGCCTCGATCTGAGCTAATTAGCGGTGAGGGGCAAAGTCCTATGGCGTGCTCCGTGGCAAGAATCTGTGACTGTGACTGTGACTGTGTGTGTGTGTGTGTGTCTGGATGGCAACGGCTGCCGGCAATCCTGAAGGCATCCTTTCTTTATACGGCGGCGGCGGGCGCTTGAAACTCATCGACTACGTTTGTTGTCAGCCACTTGCGTTCGAAGCCTGCAGTTGGAGCCACGACATTGGCATGTTTCCCCCGTAGTTGTAGCCACACTGCACATTCGCATGGGGTTACTGATATGATATGAACCCAACGGTGAGTCGACGAGATAAGCCGTCTCGGAGTCATTGGCCCGCGATATACCAAACAAAGAACCGGTCTGAGCTCGACGCCTTTGCTCGGGTTGACCGGTGACATGTGGGATTGTCCCAGATTCGATAGTTGGAAACGACTGTTTGATAATGTGAACCGGTCATGATGCAATGTAATGGTGTCTGACGGTGAAAAATGCTGGTCTAGGATCATTGGGTTGCGGGGTGCCGCCAATATAATGGGTTGCATCTTGAACTAATCTGATGGAGATGGGCAGCTCCATAGGAAAAAACACCAAGAAGCTTCTGGCTCGATTGGACTGCAACGTGTATACATAGAATCGGCGGTAAATACACTATGGAATCCTGTGATTGATTCGGCGAGAACTGACACACCGCACTGTCTCCTCACATGTACTGGCTATGTACCGGTATGTGAGAAGAAAAAGAAGGGGGACATCAACCAGATCACTGATCAAAACCTGTTGACCGAATGTGAATTATGATACAGCCGTCCTATCATGGCCAGATCGGATGGCACATGCTGGGCTCGTTGGGTTGCGGTGACACCAAGGCCTTATTCCGGAAATTCCAGTCAAGGCAGGCAACGGGCCAGCCAAAATGGCAGACGCGGGAAGTTGAGCGAGATACGAAGCCGCTAAGACGATTGTGATATCGGATCCGATGAGAAACCTGCAGGACAAGAGCGCCTCTGGACTGGCCACACAAGGCCCGAACTGTATCCAGACCGCTCTAGCCTTTAGATCATCTACTATGTAGGGAACTGTGAGTAATGGAATTCCCCAGTGCATTAGCCTGGCGGGTCACAGCAGTCCGGACTTTCGCTTGTGGCTAAATTCTCTTAATGCACAAATGTGGGTGCTCGAGGCTATGTGGTGAGACGAACCCTGCACTAGCCATGTCGCAGTGCGTTAGATATTTTCAGCGTAGTTGGCAATTGTGTAGGTGGTACCGCTGTGGACGAATTGTTCTCCTCATCTGGCTGGCTGTTCAACTTGCGAGCCACGGCAAATTGGCCACATGGTTGTTGCGTGGCTAAATTGGTTGATCTTTGCCCGCCGATTGCTACTCTCTGGAATGGAGGCCTGCCCTGCCTACGTAAAGGTGCCGCCATTATGTAAATCATAACATAGACACGCGTCTTTTACCCCGTGCCCCAATGCGGGCCAACCCGATTCGGAAGAGGGCAGGGCGATGCGGCATGCCTCATTGCGCAAATATTGATACCCACTGATTGATTAACGAGCCTCCTAGGGCCAATTTAACCATGGGCCGAGGACGTCATTGCCGTTGGTTAAAAAAAAATCATAGTACGCTGTCGGTTGGGCAGAGTTCTTTGACTTCGACCAGGGGGGCCAGTAGAGCGGTGGAGCTCAGAGTTACAAGGATCTCGTCACTCCTGCGTCTTCTCCGCTGCTTCGAATGATGGTTGGGTTGGGGACCAAAGACAATTGCCGCGAGGCACCGGCAGACTTACACTTCATGTGAGGGGCCAAGTTCAGGGGAAGAACGACCTCGGGCCGCTCCAGGGATTGCTTCATACGAATGCAGCCGAAGAATTCTCGGCGGTTTGAATGCTTGGGGTCCGTCTGCTCAACACTCTTGAACTGTTACAAAAAACCTTGCCGGACAGGGCTGGCCCTGTAGGTTTGCCATAAACGGCGTCATGGCCTCGGGTGAGCGCAAGGGATGTGCAGCTGAGGCACGATGACTTGTGAATCACCAGCATGCAAGGCCATATTCGTTTGGAAATAGCTAGCGGCGATGCGCATGAGCGAAAAAATAGTTGATGGCGTTCTGTCAGCCCTTGGCATTGGGCAATATCGACGGCTGGCTTGTTGGGTATCTTTCTTCCCTTCCACACTGGCCGTGAAATGCCGAGTTGGATGGAAGCTCCGGCTCTCGTCGTGGCTAGCCCAAGACGGAGATGTGATTCCAGCGAAGTTGTAAGTTAGCTCGAGAGCTGATCATGTGGATAGCTGAAATGAGCGTCGGATCAGATAAGGAGAGATACCCACAAAGCTGCATCAAAAACTACGACGGGGCCCGCTGTCAGTGGGAACTCAAAGATGGATCATGGACCCTCGGGGATAGTTTTGTGACCATTCCTCTTGTCCTTGTCCATGCTTCAGAGTCTGGGGTCTGGGGACCTGAAATAACCCCTGTCTGTCGCTCATAGGCCCGGTTTCCGTGGCGGTTTCCGAGACGTTGCCTTTGAACAGGGCGGACGGACAATCTAACAACGCACCAGTCAGGATCTGATCCGGAGAGGCCAATCGTTTTGGGGTCCCGAGTCTTAAAGAGAAAAGAGACATCATCGATCATGGCGAGCCGCCAATGCTTGTGATACATCACGGGTGAACGAGATACATGCTTCTGATCGTCGTTGCCATTGCGGCTCCAGCCCCGCTTGGGGTAGGTTTGTGAAGCGATGGGTGGAATCGTTCACCGTCTCCATTTCCCGGGTTGACAGGGAAGAGGCTCACACCGCAGTTCTCTGACAATCTAATCTTCGGGTAACTGAAATATGATTTGCCAAGGGAGATTTTAGAGGAGAGAAAAAATGGCCGATGGCTTGAGCTGAGGAGGAGCCCTAAGCTCCAAAGTCAATGGAGGAGCCGTATGTGGGGAGACGGTTGGTGATTGGAGCTGGGCCCCAAAAAAAAATAATAAGCCCTACCACTTTTCCCGAGGTAGTGCCTTGAGGCTTGTTGATGAGAAGAAAAAAATTTAACCTCAGACTTGACAGGCATTGATTGACTGTACGGTAGTAGGTACTCGGATCGCTGGCAGATACCTTGATCAAATGCAAAACCATGTAGCTGTGACTTACACGGCTCCTAAACGTGCCGTCAACGCCTGCCGCACGTTAGTTCCTCGCGCTACCAACGTAGGCACCTTGACGGGCACCGCATTCCCACTTAATTCCTGCTGTGCTTCCCTTCCGCATCCACATACACCCGAAGTAGTGAATATACATGCGCACCAAAGCGCCCACCTCGCATGTGCTACCATTGTTTTTCATCCCCTTGTCCGAGTGGGTGTGGCCTTCTCTCTTTGGCGCCGAAAGACGTCTATGGCGTCCATACCTGCGTGTACAGTCATGTATCTAATTGGCATCGCACACGCTAATGTGATGGGTACCGCCGCGGGCTCCGACCTTATACCCAAGCGCTTGGAGCACACCACCTTAACTGGGCCTCCACTTGGCCTGCAACTTTGGAAACTTACTTGGCTTCTCGAAATTGTAGCTGCATCCGCCAACCCCGAACTTCGGACGCAAACTGAGTCTTCCGGCTTTGGGCTGCGTCCCGCCTCGGGATGGAACTTCCGGCTTCACCTAGCAGGGCATCCCAAGTTTTCCAGGTTTCCGCCTTCTGCTTGTCTCTCCCCACCATGACGATGACTTCAGCTTTCCCAGGCTGCGCAGCCGAGACCGCTCCTCGGTAGTCATTCCCTGCCGTCTCGTGGCTACGGGGTATTTCTCTCGTCTGTCTGAGCTGCTGCTGTGGCCCTGCACAACCCACCGGAACTCGACAGGGCGCGTCATACGAACAATGGGTGCGCTTGTTTTCTCACCGCACCACGGTGTCGGGTAGGTTAGGAGCCACATCCGTCGCCGCGACCATCCTCTTGATGCTCCCCAGCATCTGGCGGCTTGACAATCAAGACGTGATAATCAAGGTCCTCTTCGTCACATTCGTTGATCTGTTGTCTCGCTGGAGCGGGCACCAGTCGCAGCTGGTTCTCACATCTGTCCACCCCTCCTCCCTCAGCACCACGGCAGATTCTGACAGAGATTTATCCATGACACCCCTCCTCCATGAGCTCGCCCTGAGCCTCGTGGTGGGCGGGATCTTGAGCTTAGACGTCCCGATCCCAGCAAACAGTCCCAGCCGCCGGGAGACCCTGGAACATGGCGGGCCTTTGGGGCTTGCATGGGTGCTTCGTTAAGGCGCCCCATCTGTGCATGCAGAGCGCCCGCTCTCGAAACAAACGCGTTTGCTACCTCCACTCTGGTCCGGTTCCGGCTCAGGTACACAGCCAAGGATGGCATCTTTTGCAAGGTACCTAGGCGTAGTCCCTCAATGACCAGCTGGCCCAGGCCCTGCAGACGGTTTGCGAGATTGCAATGCCTAAGAGAATGCTCGAAACCCACCGGAGATAACTCGTCGTTCCCTGACTGGACCAGGTCCCTCACCCAGCTCTACGCCTCCTAGACGCCGGGGCAGCTTGGCGTTGGGTAATTGTTGATGAAGACACGCCCTTGGTTTGCGTCTCCTCTTCGCTTCCCAAGCTGCTCACACTGCTCTGGCCATGTAGGATGGTCAAGGTTGCCACCTACTTAAGGGGTGGGGGCCCAGCTCGTCTTTCCCTCCCCGAAGTTCTCTATTCAGAGATAGGCCCAGCACCCTTCTTGACTTTAAACATCCCACGTCCTAGCAAGCTCCATATCCCACGCTTTTGACAATCTATTTCTTCTGCCAACCCAACACTAGCACCTTCAAGGACGCCTCCAACTTTCATCCTAGCCCGCAACCCCCACGCTGCTGGACTGCTCCCACTCACCAGTCACTCCACCAGCCAATCCCATTCACCCAGCACGCCCCAAAAGGCAATTGCCCAAGCCATAGACTGAGCTTGAGTCTCCATCTCCGGCATCATCCCACCTTCATCCCACGCTCCCAGCGTTACCATCGTTCGCCATGACCCCAGTTGCGACAGGAGAAATTGCGTCAACGCACCTACCCGCTCGTCTTTCAAAGCCGTTGACAATCAGTGCCTCGGTCTTGCATGGTCCCCGGGATCTTCGATTGGTAAGTACTCCATCTGCCAGGCTGCATAGCGTCTTGTTTCAGCCCTACCCGGAGGAATTGTTTCTGACATGGTTTACAACAGGAATCGCGGACCATCGAGGCACCAGGAGCGGGTGAGCTGCAGATTGCCGTCAAAGCCACCGGTATCTGTGGGTCGGATGTTTCTTATTACAAGAAGTTCGCCAATGGTGACCTCTGCGCTTGTCATCCCCTTTCGCTTGGCCATGAGTCGGCCGGCGAGGTAGTGGCCATTGGCTCCCAGGTCACTGGCTTTAAGCTCGGCGACCGAGTTGCTCTCGAGGTCGGTGTTGCCTGTGGACAATGCGGCATCTGCCGCAAGGGCCGATATAACCTTTGCAAGAAGCTGCGATTCAGGAGCAGCGCCAAAACATATCCCCATTATCAGGGTACGCTGCAGGAGAGAATCAACCACCCGGCCGTCTGGTGCCACAAGTAGGTTTCCACAGTATTCTAGCACGACAAGCGAAGCGTACTGACGATAATAGGCTGCCCGAAAACGTTTCCTACGACGCCGCAGCGCTCCTGGAGCCGCTGTCTGTTGCCATCCACGCCGTCAACCGTGCCCAACCGGAACCTGGTTCCACTGCGCTGGTTATCGGAGCCGGCACCGTTGGTCTGCTTACCGCGGCCATGGCACGCCAGTCTGGCTGCACTTCTGTCACCATCACGGACATTGATGCTGGTCGTGTGAACTACGCGATTGAAAATGGGTTCGCAACTCACGGATATGTCACACCGGTGTCGTATCTGACCCCTTCCAACGCCCCCTCTGGAGCCTCCACCCCCGACTCTGGCGTCATGACCCCTGCCAGCACCTTCTCTGCTAGCAGTAGGTTCGACAACGCCAAGATGCTGGCTGCTGAGATCCTTTCCGTGAGCAGCGGCTCAGACGGTTTCATGCTAGAAGAAGACGAGGATGGCGTTGATGTCACCTTCGAGTGTACCGGCAAGGAGGCCTGTATGCACACCAGCCTTTACGCAACGAGGTCTGGAGGAAAGGTGATCATGGTTGGCATGGGCACTCCCATTCAGACTCTCCCCTTGTCGGTTGCCCACCTGAGGGAAATTGACATTTTGGGTATTTTCCGCTATGCCAACACGTACGCCACCGGCATTCGCCTCCTCTGCTCTCAGGCTCGCAACGGGCCCAGCTTCTCTCTACCCCAATTGGACAAGATGGTCACTCATCGCTTCAAGGGCCTTGACAAGGCCCACGGTGCCTTTGAGCTTGCATCCCGCACCAGCGACGATAATGGCGACTTGGTCATCAAGGTTGTGATCGAAGCCTAAATCGGAGTGGGATTTGTGTGCGGAACGCGTTGTGATTGGTAGACTGGAGCGATTTACGATATCCCGGCAGCTGAAATCAAGCTGCTAAACATGAATTGGTTTTTGGAAATAGTTGGGTGGCATGGATTTTGACTGGGGGTTTTTTTTTGGGCAGTATTTGTGTTTTTTGGGTCAGCATTTTAAAGGGAAACAAAAAGAAGAAACAAAAAGTAAAAAGGAGTAATGGTGGGGTAGGACTCGGGCTCGTTTGTTGATAAAATTTGTTGGTACTTGGAGAATAGTCACATCTTATAGATAAAACTTCGAATGATCATTTTGGTTGGAATGAATTCTTTATTTGAGTTCCTCGACAAAACTCATGATCTATGATGCATATGGAGCTTTACCTTAACTCCCAACGCCGGGCTAAAAGCGAAACAAGCAATAATGACCCTGCTCCAAATTGGCAAAGCCAGCTCGGAAGCTTGTCCTTGACAAGCGGCGACTTTTACATGAGAATATCGCCAGCTGCTCGGAGACTGAATGTAGTGGGGTCAACGGGAAAGTCTTGGCCACGGCGGCTTGTTGCCTTGGCCGTTTCGACAACGTTGAACTTCTTGCCCACGTCTCGGGCCTGGTTGACACTTTGCATGATGCCATTGAGGAGGTCGATGAGATTCACATCGTTGGTCTCATGTAGTATTTCCTTCTCAAAAGACGCTTGGTCGGAGGGAATGACTAAGTCGAGGCGGCCGATAAGAGCTTGAATCTGGCGGAGGATCCTGTGAGATGGGGCTGTGGAGTCTGTATCCATGTCTTCGGGCGCGGACTTGTCGCCACTGACATATGATGGTGGCAGACGCTCGAGGTAGGCGGTGAGAAGCTGGATTCTTGAATGCAACATCTTAATGGCATTGGCCTTGGCGGTGAGGGCAGCAATCATCTCGTCTTCGTCGACTGTGAGAGGGACCTCCTCCTCCGCTTCTCTCCGGTCCTCATCCTGGCTTTCCACCAGCCGCCGCTTCCCCTTGCCATTCGATTCAATAGATCGCGAGGGCTTCTCCTCTTTGGTGGCAGCGGCTGCAGCGTTTCCACCTGCGCCGGAAACGTAGTTCATGCTGATCATCTCGGTCTCGTCGGTCTCGACGGAGTAAGGGAGCTCCCTAAACTTGAGCTTGAGTGGCGGCTCACCGTCGTCCATCTTCTTGTCCTCTCCATCGTTATCGGCTTTGGGATCGTCGACTTCGTAATTGCTTTCGTAGATGGTGAGGGGAAGCTTTCCGCCGACGGAATGATCGAGGACCTGTCCGGGGTGGAATCCGAGAAGGATTGCGGACTCGTTCCACCCCTCAAGGATCTGGTTGTGGATTGGGAGAATCGTGTTTGTCGGCCCGGAGGAGGGGAGCAGCGTGTACCAACCGACAAAGTCAAGCTGACGGTCTTTGTGAACCAGAATCACTGCGAAGCTGGGTTAGCAGGTGGTGCATTTTGCAAGAGCAATGGAAAGGACCGACTTTGTTCCAGGCGTGAACCAAACTTGTCGGCATCTAAGAGATAACCCCCCTGGACTTCAGGAGCCTCTCGCATATGTGCCTCAAAGGCATGCTCGATGGTGATCTCACGGCCATTCTGCTGGCCCAGCAGAGCACCCACTATAGGGCCCTTTTGCTCACGGAGAGTGTGGCGGGTGATGTAATCGGAGATGGTGAGGAGGACGAGAGGATGCAGGATAGCCTGGAGCTCGGAGCTCTTCTGGCTGGAAATGAGAGGGTTGGGAGTTGAGGCAGTCATGATGCCGCCGATGAGGGTGGACGTGATGGTAGGGCTGGCTGCCTTGGAGGAGTTTGGCGGGGAGCCGTTAAGTGTGTCCGGAGCCTAGACAAGAGCTGAGGTGTGGTCGGCCCCGCGTCGTTGCCGTGCTGTGACGGCGGGGTGTCAGATGACTAAGCGCGGAGCCAATAGGGAGACAGCTGCACCATCTCAGATTGATTATTGCAACCCTGGAATTTTCAGCCGTTGGGCGAGATGGACTGATGCTTCATCCAACTTTGTGGACATTGATTGATTGCTCTTATTTTCGGGATTGCTTCGTGAGGGACGTTTCCATCGTTTGCGCACACGCCTGCCCCTGCACCTCCCTTTGCCACCCGGCTCTCGCTCGCTGCAACCCCTGGATTTAGCTTCCTGGCGCGCGCGGCTGCGGGAAGTTTGCACACTCCCCGGGCGACGTTGCCAAGGTTGTGCAGCACGCCCAACTCGCATCACCTTTCTTGCTTGCGATCCGACATGGCCAGAGGCCTTTCGACTACAGACGGAATTCTCTCTCTCCCGGTACGCTATTTTACTGCCCATTTTATTGCTGCATCCACCTTGGCTTGCCCGCGCCAGCAGTGTCCAACAAAGGGGTAGCAGTCTGGCCAGATCCTGTGCACCGAGGAACACGACAATACAAAGGCCGCTACGCCGGAATCTCATTTCCTTTGTATCCCTCGCATTATTCCCTCTTCTCGGCCGTCTCTTCCCTGTACATTGAGCTCGCCCGCGACTTCAAATCTCACTCTTCCCCTCATCACCCGCCTCTCGCCAAAAACGCGACCCCTGAGACAACCAAGCGTGTGCTGGTTGGTCGACCCTCTAACAGGGATCCCGCCATTCGCAAATTACCCGGGATTTGAAGACAGAAAAAAACACCATTTTAACATCTAATCCATCAACTTTGGCGCATTTGGTATCAGAACACACTGGTCGTTGAAGCCATTGACAGGCCTCAAACCCGCCCTCACAGCTGTGAAGAGAAAATGAACTCATCCATGGGGAAGCGTCACCTGAGTGACCACTCGTCTGATTGCTGCCCTGTGCCCAGCAAGAAGTCCAAGCAGGCAACCTCAATTGGATCAGATGCCTCATCATCATCAACCTCATCATATGGGAGACCCGTCGATATGGACTACTTGCCCCGACTGCGGCTTGAACCATTTGGGCCCACATTTCGAGAGATTCACTACAGCGAATCAAGGTCACGCTCAAAATCTCCACAGCCTCCATCACCAAAATCCCTATAATGGTTTCTTGCAATCGCTCGATCCCGCTCCGTTGTGTTGATTTGCAACATGGAGTTATCGTGTATACACCTTTTCGACATGCCAGGGTGTGGAGTTTTCGGGCCTACCGGACAGGAATAATAATTGTTTCCCTATTATGTATGATTTGATGAAGGCTGAGATAAGTCCCCGAACTTGGGCATCAGCAGTTGGGATACTGGGGTATTTTGTATATTTTTTTCGAGCTGGCGTTGAGGGAATCATAGAAAGATGGAATGCGGTAGACAGAACCGACTGGTTCCTGGGATCGGCATGAAGGCGATACTTATACATTCGGGTAATCCAGGTCAATTTTTATACGATGCTATGAATTTGTGACTACGTCATATTTATACTATCATCCCGTCATCTCGTCATACACTGATACGAGCCCAATTGCTGGCTCTCTCGGTGTCTCTGCATCTAACGATTGCAATGGATCCTTTAAGCTTATAGCGAATCCTTAACCCTCTGCCACTTTTCATCCGCAAGACACTGCGCGGAGTCGTTAGCAGAGGATAATCTTTGTATAGGACCGAGGCCTACTGGATGTTCCAGTTTGTCACTCGCATAGCCCAATGTGAGTGAGCATGCCGCGATATGTTGAGATGCCAGCTCAGTCTTTAGTTTCGATGACCTGTCGAAACATGCTGGGAAACCTGTCCCACCCTCTTCCCTCCCTTTTAAACGCCAAGAGCAGCGAATGACACTGGCTGTGCCTGCACCGGGGTCATTGGAACGGCTCAGAGATGGCCTTTGGTCTACCACAGCCAATCTGTCGAATCATCCAGATAGAATTGGACATCTGGGTCTCGTCTCACGCGGCTGGCTTCAAAGTTCCTTACTCTCGTGTCATACGTATTCTTCATGATCAAATCCTCCCACTGCTTCATGACCCGCTTGTCGCCAGACTTCTTGGCCTCCATGTACCCGTACATGAGGCGGGCGTGGCAGTAGTCGTACTCCTCCTTCACCTGGCGGCGACGCGCTTCCGGGTCGCATATGGCGCATGTGTCATTGAGAAAGCGGCGCCGGGAGTCTGGGCTGCCGCGAGGCGAACTGGAGGGGCTGTCCGCATCGTCCAGGTTGCTGATCAAGGCGTGGCCGCAGGCCAAGGTGGTGGTGGTGACGGGCTTGGCTGACATGTCTGCGCGGCGTCTCGAATACCTCCTATGGTCTATAGACGACACCATTCCCGACGGTTAGAAAGAAGGGCCTTTTTTTTTATAAATGGGAATGAGGCGAGCCAGCTGGGTCGCGCGCGTTCTGCAGCTTCCAGGACAGGGCTTCCATGTACTCACACCGATCCTTTGTTCTGGACAAGCGCCAGCGCTTCCAAAGAGAGCAACAAGCCATTGCGATCCATTCGCAGCCTATTTCCCTCTATTTTTTTTTTCTTCCTCTCTTTCTTTTGCAGTTTTGGAAGTGTTTTAATCGGAGGGTTTTTTTTACGTCAGGGAGACGGGCTCGGTGTTTTATGGCGGCTGGTGGTCTTCCTTTTTTTAGTTGCTAGTGTTGACCGCCACATGATCCCTGTTGCCCTGCACCAGTGAAACCAGCACAGTTTCTCCAAGTGGTGGCAGGGTGTGTTGCCATCTGATGACAAACGGTTCTGCAAGACACGTAGCGTGCATGGCCTGACTCGTCCCATTAATTTACACTGTTTGGGGGGGAGACTTGGTGTATGTTCTGATCGAAGGACCACTTGGGTGCGTCTGAACTACTTCGCGTCATCCGAATGTTCCGCATCATGACATGCTTGCGTTGGTCCAAACGATTTATTTGCCCGCATCATCTACAAGCACGACCACCACCATTAACATAAATTGAACATGCACGCACATGGATTTAGTGTGAATGAAGAATTCATGATTGTTTGAGTTGGATTTGTCTATCTAGGTATTATACAACGACTGGGGTGAGATCTTTTTTTCGCTGGCTTCATGAATGCCGATCCTTCTATCTAGTAAAACTCCAGAACTCCTGCGGCAAAATATTATATGTATCAATTAGTTCTCCTACTGCTTAGCCTCCTCTTCCTGGGGGGCGGCTGGGGGCTGTCCCTTGGGCTTCTTGATGCTCCTCCATTCCATGCACACTGCGCATAGTAGCTGCGCAATCGACAGCCCGACTGCGGACAAGAAAATCCGGGTAGTGGCGTTGTTGTATGCTCCCACAACTTGGGGAATGTACTCTGTGGGCACTACGTCGCGAAGATGCGTAGCACCAGTGTCAATGACAGACTTGGGGTCGAGTCCGGGGATGCCCTGAAGATTGTCGATGAGCAGGCTGTTGAGGATAGTCTGGCCGACAGACACGAAAACGGCGCCACCAAGTTGCTGGGTGAAGAAAGTCATGGCCATTCCGGTCGAAACATCCTCCTTGGGGAGAGTGGCCTGGACGGCGAGGCCGACGGTCTGCATGCCCAAACCCAGGCCAAACCCGACGAGAAATTGGTACGCGATCCAGTGAGCGTGGCCCGTGGTTGGCGTGAAGGTGCTCAGAAGGCCTTCGCCCACAGTCATGATGCAGGGGCAGAGAATCATGACTGGGACATAGTATCCGATCTTCTGCGTGGTGCCGGCGCCGATGAAGAGCGACACGACCATGCTGGCGAGCAGGGGAATAGTGTAGATGCCTGAGTTGACGGGGCTGACGCCCTTGGTGGCTTGGACTGTTACCGCGTTGTTAGCATATTTCTTGGATATAGTTCAGCAGAGCTTGACTCACACCACAGGGGGATGTAATAGACAAGGAGCATCATGGCTCCGGCAACGAAAAACATGTACAGCGTGCCCGCGAGAATCGTTCGCTGCCTGATGATTCGGAGGGGGATGGTGGCAGTCTCAGGCATCATGACCTGAACGGTACAGAATGCAATCGCGGTGATGCCAAAGATGACAAACAAGACAATGATGCGCCAGTTGCTCCAGCTGTACTTTGAGCCACCCCATTCAAGAGCGAGGAGCAGGCAGACCATGGATGGGACGAAGAAGAAGGTTCCAAGGGGGTCGAGGCGAGTAAAGTGCTTCCACACGGAGATGTCTTCCTTGGGCTTGTTCGAAGGCTTCTGGAAAAAGTACTGGCACGCGATAGCAACGGCGCCGATGGGAAGGTTCATGTAGAAACACCATCGCCAAGTCACTCGCTCGGTAAAGGCGCCACCGACAAGGGGACCGCAAATTGACGAGATGCCGAAGACCATGCCAAACATGGCTATAAAAGAAAAGTCAGCTAACACGCGAACGAATCAAAAGGAGGGCTCATTGACACATACACTGGAACATGGGGCGCTTGTGAAGCGGGACAATCGGGATAATGGTCATCATGCAGCCGGTGAAGATGCCTGCGGAACCGAGACCGGCGATGGCACGTCCGACGATGAAGGTGGTCGAGTTGGGAGCTGCGCCGCAAATGGCAGAACCGATTTCGAAAAGAAGAATACAGATGATGAAGGTGTTTCGCAAGTCGTAAAACTTGTAGATGCGTCCGAAAACCAGCTGGAAGGCGGCCGTGGTAAGCATGTAGGCTGATCCGTACCAGCCAATGTCTCCCAGGCTGTTGAAGTCGTCTGTGATGGCGGGGATGGCGGTGGAGAGGATGGTGCGGTCGAGCGCAACGATGAACATGGACACAAACGCGGACAAGACGATGGACCAAAACTTGAAAGTCTTGGGCTTGTAATTCTCCTCTGCCTCCTTGTCAAAGGCTGGTCCCTGGGGCACCGTCTTTTCCACGGCGGGCTCGTCGTGTGGCTCAGCGTTGGTTGAAACGTCGTGTTGGTCTTGCTTTTCGCCCTTTGAGGAAGGTCGGCTCTGGGAGTTTGCCACGGCGTGGGTTTCTGAAGATGAGAGTGACATTGTCGATTTACTGTCGCTGGGCTGGGCACCCGAAGGATCGCGAGGTGACATTGTGGGCATGGGTCGGTCAATGGGTCAGTGGAATGGCGATCAGCATCCAGAGTGTTGAAGCAAGCCAAGAAGAGCAGGAGCAACTCGTGCGAGCTAGGATATTAGATGGGGAAACAAAACCAGGGATGATCCCACTGATATCTCCAAATGATTGCCGATGGAACAGAACAGATTGGCAGTTGTGGCTTGGGCAGACAGCCATGGTGGACGGGAACGGAGGATATATACGTTGGTGTTAGTGAGTCAGGACCCAGACACCTGAACCGCTACTTTGCATAAGGCTGTCACTCGGAGATTTCTCGATGCGAAACTAATGCTACAAACAACCAAGCGGGAGCGAAAAATTCATGGGGTTTCCGACGGAGATAGCGAGAAGCAGAGCACGCACATCTGTCGGGGGCCGATGAGTCTGGGCTCTCGGGGACGAGGCCGTGTAGTCGGATCCGGGCCACGGGCGCGCTAGGCCTCTTTGGGAACACGTGGGAGTGATGCTACCCATGGGCCATGGCAGAAGGAGCGAGGGGTCCCCCGCTCGGGCATTTCGGGACCGACGGGTATCTCCAACCCACAGCGTACAGCCCGAGAAGGACGCAGCAACATCTAGCACCCGACAACCAGCACGCTTCGACGCAGCGGGAGTCGTTTCATCTACCCGTTGCAAAGAGCCTCAACGCCTTGCCCAGCCCTGGTGCCTGGACCCAGATGAGTCGCGGGTTAGTTGCTCATCACCCGTTCCCACAGTGCCTGTCACAACCAGAAACCCTCCCCCCAGACATCATAGCCTGCCCATTTACTACGACTGCTCCAGTAGTCAATACTACCCGCTCGCCCTCATTTCCGACTCCTTTATTTCCTCCCCTTTCCCTCGGGTGCGAACGAGACATTGCTGGTTACGCTACCGCTCCAAGGCACGCGCAACGCATACTGTGACCGGACCAGACCCAGCCAATCGCCCGCCCAACCCATTGTCATCAAGCCACCACCTGCCTGGCCAGCAAGCCATCGTTCGGACCCGAAATTGCATCCCTCGCCGTCCTCGTCGCCCACCGTCACCGCTACTGGTCTGGTCGCGCCAGCTGCTGCATGGTAGCCGTGCCCACGGTGCTACCGCACGACGGGCCCGAGGAGCTGATCGTTAATCTCCCCAACCAACCATACGCACCTGGCCTCAGCCCTACGGCTGGAGACACCCAAGCAAGACGCTCGTCCGAGGTTTCGATCCACGCACGGCAGACCGGGTCCCCACGGCGCCCCATGTAGCCGCGTCCACCACGTACATACACTGACCGACCCGAAACGGCTGCTCGCCACCCATCGCTACCATCACCGCCAATACGGCCCCCGCATCGTCAGCTGATTTTCCGCGACACCCCTGGCAGAGCCTCCCAGAAGTCTCTTGGCATCCCTACCCTACTTCCCGCTCGCTAGGAGATTCCCATCATGTCGTCCGATATGCCCATCGATGCCGTCCCGGGCACGGCCCCGCAGCACCCGGCGCCGTATCATCAGGGCCAGGGCCCCTACGCACAGTACCCGCCACTTGACCCTGCAGCTGTGAAACTTACCCGCGGTACTAGCTGTGTCCTTTGCCAGCAGCGCAAGGTCCGTTGCGATAAAAACAAGCCCTGCGCCAACTGCGTCAAGGCCAAGGTTGAGTGCCGCATCATTCCCCCTCAACCACCCCGCCGTCGCAAGAAGCGGCTCCAGGAAAAGGACCTCATAGACCGCCTCAAGAAATACGAAAACCTTCTTGCCGAGCATGGCGTCAAGGTGGATGCTATCGGCCACGAGCTCCGGCCTGATGGACCCCAAACAGATGACGTCGAAGAATTGAACGATGACTTTGAAGGTCTCAAGACAACCCCGGAAGCTAGTGTCTCTCCCGCTGCTTCACAACGCGGGAGGTATGTCTCACACATTCCCCGTGCCAGCTTATTCTAACCACCGTCCAGGACTGGGGATCAGTGGTTCTCATTACACAGAGAGGTAGGTTCCACCCTTGATATCCAAACTAAGTCATATGCCCAGAAGGGGTTTTGATAAACTGACTTGACGCACAGTTTCGAGCCAGCGAGGAGCTACTTCAGGACTCATCAGATGAAGAAGTAGACGGAGTGTCGGCCATTCATCGTGCCTTTGATACAATGTTTGCCACTGATGGCTTCCCATTCATCATAGGAGGACAGCCTGGCTCGACTGCCTCGTACCACCCTCCCACAATCCAGATATTTCAGCTGTGGCAAATATACATTGACAATATTAACCCTCTGCTCAAAATAACACACGTACCCAGCGTACAGGCCCAGATAATCGAGGCCAGCACAAACATCGAAAAGGCCCCGAAGAATATTGAGGCTCTCATGTTCTCTATTTATTTCATGGCCATCACATCTCTCGAGGAGGGCGATGTTCGAAAGATGTTCAACCAACCTAGGCAAGAGTTACTTGGGAGGTATCATACTGCCACACAGCAAGCCCTTACCAATGCAGGTTTCATGCGTGTCAATGACCCGATCCTCCTCCAGGCATACCTCCTATACTGCGTAAGTGTGCAACCTCTCGCTCTGCTTCGCTCACAAACACTGACCTCCATAGTTTTCGGTGCGATGGTTCGTGGATCCTCGGCAAGTCTTCTGTCTTGTTGGCATTGGCGTTCGAATCGCTCAGCGGATGGGCCTACACCAAGACCCAGGTCAATTTGGCCTGCCCCCCTTTGAAGTCGAGCAACGCCGACGCCTTTGGTGGACGTTGGTTGGATACGACCGCCGGATAGGAGAAATGACAGGATCAACAGTCACCGCACTCTCGAGTGGAGGCGATTGCAAGATTCCTCTAAATGTCAACGACTCAGATCTTCACGTTGACGGAAAGGAGCTGCCTACCCCGCACAACGGCCCTACCGAGATGCTCTTTTCTCTCACCAGAATTGAACTCGCCATGGCGGTAGCCACTAACAGTAATCGGGATAGCCACAAGCTGAGCGTGTCCGAAAAGAGTCCATCAAACCAACGCCCCCCAACCATGATCAAGCTCATGGGCCAAGATGGACCTGGTTATACACTGGAAGGGTTTTGTGCACATATCGAAGGCACCTACCTCAGCCATTGCGACCCAAAGATTCCCCTGCATTTCTTCACCCTTACCATGACCCGCCAGGCGCTTTGCAAAATGCGCATCATCGGCTTCCTGGTTCGCAAGTACAACGGGGAGCCGATCCCGCTCAAGGAAGTTGAGCGTGACAACCTCTTCCTCCAAGCCACACAAATGATCGAGTACGACAACGTTGTACAGTCATCAGAATCACTGCGAGCCTTTAAGTGGTATTCCATGCACCACTTCCCCTTCCCAGCCTACATGTTCCTCGTCCAAGAGCTACGACACCGTGTCTCGGGCCATATGGTCGAACGGGCCTGGGACGCCATAGCCAAGAACCACACGTACAGGGGAATGCTCAACCACTACCACAATCCCATGCACGCTGCATTTGGCAACCATTTCGTCAAGGCATGGGACGCTCACGAGGCCGCCAGCATCAGCGCCGGCAGGCCCGTTGAGCGGCCCCGCTTCATTGATATGCTCCGCTCACGAGCCGAGGAGCGCCGCAAGGCCCGTGCCGAGAACCTCCCGGACCCTGGCCTTTCGATAGCCAAGTTCCCAGTTCCGCGGTCTTCTGTGCCGCCGAGCGAATCCAGTGCCATGATGACGCCACCAACCGATCCAGCAGTAGGCGGCCCAGGTCTCGCGTCTGGGTCCATTAGCTCCCCCGACGATACCGGCGAGATGGATTGGTCCTATCTCATTGCTGGGTACGGCGACGCGGGTTCTTTCCCCCCCATAGGGGGTTTCGGTTCCTTTGGCCCGTTCCCCGGCGGTATGGGTCCTCCCATGCCAGGTCCGCATGGCATGCCTCCTATGGGCGGCATGGGCGGCATGGGAAGCCCTCCCGGTAGGGGCAACATGTTTGGCAACTGAGCGCCTCACGCTAAGGATACGGAGGCTTGTTTTTTTTTTTTGGAAATGCAAGAAAGAGATCTGGGAATTGGGAAGTGGAGATTGCGGGAATGTGAATGGGGGCCGCATGCTTCAGATGTTGCCTTGGCAGGTGTTGGTCGGATGTGAATGGCGATCTATGGGTACGGCGAGGCGTGAAATGCACATATGCACAAGCTCATTTCGAATGTACGTTTATGAATACAAAAGTAGAATATTAGATACTCCTCTCAGTTGGAATGCGAGATCCCAACTCAATACACTGTAGGATGCATTGGAGCTGCTCCGAAGCAAAGAGGTGGGAGCGAGCACGCATCCGTATTGGTAATTAAAAATAACAAAAAAAAAACCCCCCATTATCTATCCTCTATCATCATCCATACAAAACTGCCAAAAGCCACGAATCGTGTGGCGGTGGCAGAGCGCGCCCATTCTAACCCGTGACCCTCTGTATGCCCGACTCAGCTCACCGATATTTATGAACATGCAGACTCGAGGCACTCGTGGCCATGATTGGATTTTGCGAACGGAAATAAGTGAACAACAAAGGACCCCCCCCCCCTCCCCTACCCTCTCGTCTCGTCTCGCGCTCGGCTCCAGTAGGTTGCCGCTGCGTGCGTTGGTCCACTTCAGGCCGTAGCGTCCTGGTGGTGGCTCACCGGTTCTCGCGAGATGACTGGTCATTGAGAGAGACAGGAGGAATGTCCATCTGTTCTCTTGTCCCGTCTTTTGTTCACACAGCGAGCTGCGGGCCGAAGCTTTATGCAAGCTTGTTGTCGCTGATGTCATGCATCCATCTGTGTGGATGATGGAGTCGCTCCTTCGTTGGGTCGTATTGCGCGAGGTGGTGGATGGCAACACAGCTGTGTGGACGCAGCTGCGCTCTGATTTTTTCGCTCAAGTGACTGATCAGCCCGCGAAGAGCCTGTTTGGCTGACGGTATGGCTGTCGAGCCACTCTGTTGGGTCTGTCTAAGACAGTGGCTTTTGCGCCAGGAAATCCACCCAATCCAGCCGAGCGTGAATGCGGGGGTCGTTGAACGCATGGAATACCTCGTGGCCAATACCGTTGGCTTCTTCCTCCTCTAACCCCATTGTCTCGTATCGGGCCAACATGGCCGTGACCCAATCCTCGCAGATGTTCTGGCAAAACATGCCAATCTCCCTCATCTTGGGTTCGCTGTGCCACCGTCCGAGTGGAACTTTGCTGTGTCGTTCCTCGACATTGACGAAGCCGACTTCTCGTAGAATGTCGGCCAGGACAAGCGGGAAACGTAGGTTCCAGCCATATCTCTGTGTAAAGGGGCCCTCGACAAGCCGATAGAATTTGTCATAGGGATGCGTGTCGTAATTCTTTTCGTCCTCGGTAGCCACAAAGGGCATGATTTCATGGATCTCAATCCATCCTCCCGGTTTTAGAGCACTACAAGTACGGTTAGGTCTCAAGGCGGCTTACTATACTAAACGTGAAGGGGAGGGGGGCATTACCCAAATGCTCGCTCTATTAGCTGTCGTGGATTCCGCAGAGTTTGAAGCAGCGCTCGGATGTGTATAAGATCAGCATCGATATAAATGCTCGTCCAAGGGCGGAACTCGTCTTCAAGATCTTCAACACGAAATTCCACGTTGGGGGGTGTCCAGTGAGGCTGGATTGGAGAGAGATCGGACCCTATGACCCGCGCACTGGGGAAGTTCTCAGCCACTGAGCCGACGGTTAGTAGTGGTGCCGATAGATTGACAAGGCATACTGACTATCCTGAGCCCAAAAGCCCACTCCCGTCCCAAGGTCAACGATTTTTTGCGGATGGTCTCCAATGGGCGCTATGAAGAGTTTGCCATCCAAGAGATAATCGAGGTACAACTTGTGTTTTAAACCTTCACGGAACTGCTCGACGTCGTCGTTGGGAAGACCGTATCTTCCTTGAAGGAAACCTTGGTATCTCCTACCACATGTTAGCTTGACCTGTTTCGACAATAGACAGAAACGGCTCTGCAAACCTTCCATGCTCGTATGAATGCAGGTCCTTGGAGTTGACAGAGGTGAACTCAGATGTCCCCGCCGATTCCCCATAGTCGGATGTGGGGTCATCCTCGGGGTCACCGTCCATTGCTCTGGGATTTAAAGACTGCGAGGGGCTGCGAGAAGGATTTTCAGTTTGTGGGGGTTTTTTTTTTGCAGCAAGAGAATGCGAGGCGAGGCGATGCAGGGGGGAGGCGAGGGGCGATCAATGGCAAAGATAGACCGGCAAAGATACATCCACGAAGAGGCGTTTGAGGTGCAAAAGGGTAAAGAGGGAGGATATCAGAAACGAGATGACCCAAGGGACTGGGTGGGCCGTGGCCGAGTGCCGGGACCGGGCAAAAATAAGCCGGTCCCAGCTGAAGGGAACTGGCGGATGGGATGGGATGGCGCCGAGGAGGGGGAAGAGCTCAAGGAGCAGCAGAGTCCAACCAGTGCGGGACGTTGTTTGATGGAAACTGGCACAAGCTCCAGGACCCAGCAACCTGGGTTGTGTGGAGTGGAGGGTATTGGTGGATTGGCCAATGTGTGGCGCGCTCCAGGAGGGACCGCTTCCAGAAGAACGGGAGCAGCGTCGGTCAGCCCCAGGAATCCGGGACAGCTACGAGGCGACGATCGGCAACCACACGGCGGCCGCACTGCAACCCGTCGTGACGTGGTCCAACGACTGAGGCCAATACCCAGAGACGGTGCGAGCACTGCAAGTCAGCTAATGCACTGCGACGGATAGAGAGGGGCACACCCAGACTATCCAAGCCTACTTGGTAGACGAGGCCCGTTTTGTCTCATCAAAAAAAAATGTCAAATTGGGGTCCAGCCTCCGGAGATCCACACGGGGAACTGACGCAAAAGATTATGGCCCTCGAAGCGACATGGCGACGTCGCTACGCACCAGGGCTCGCTTGGGCAATCCTCTCGCCTGTCGCATCTCGCATGTTGCCTCTCGCCTCTCGGCATAGCTAAACCGTGGGAATGACGCGCCGCCCCAAACGCCCGCGACAAAGACGCCTCGCTCGCCCCCAAAATGCGAGGCCCAAAGTAGAATCACGTTCCCAGCAATCTGGTAAGCCATTAACGCCCGGTACGAGCCGGGGCACTGCCCGCTGTATGTTGGTGGGTGTTCGAAGCTAGCCCTGACTGCACAACACTCCCGCGGGTGCAGCATCAGCCAGACCACCATGCTGCTTTCAGGTCGCACTTATGTCACCCTCTTACTTTGGAACCAACGCTTGATACCCGCTCAGAGCAGGGCGCCGCCCCTCTTCCACCCCCTCTTGAGGTGCAATCCCCTGGCACTCGGCATCGACCTCGTCTGCCCGCGATGCCCTCCATGGACCTAGAGCAGTGTCCCAAGACACTGTACCGCCTGGCTGGAAATGGCATAGGGCTGGTCGCCAGGAGATTTGCAACCTGATTCGGCCACTTGGCGTTGTCAGGATTGCCTAGGTGTATGCGGCGTGCTTGGACACGAAGGGCTTTTCTGCGACCGTCTTGCTGAGTAGCTGTCCTGCGCTCTCCTCCACCGGCGCTCTCCCCTGCTTCAACCCTGACGGGTATTTCGTCGGGGAAGTCGACCGATTCCGAGAGGGGCCTCGCACTATGGCTGCAGCGATTGGGCGAGTCTTGACAGCAACTAGCAGTGTGGTGCGTCTCTAGTGGTGTGCGTGAGAGCAGCAGGTCGGCATTCAGCAATCAACCGGTCCACATTATCGCATTATCAGCGACGAGGTGCGGATAAACAGCCCAAGGGCCCTTTGTCCGACCCTGTAAGGTTGACCAGGGCATCGGCGCGGGGTGTTGCGGTCTTGCCTCGCTTGCATGGGCATTGGTTCGGGGCAGGCATTAGCAAAATCGGTGAAGGCAGCATTGTTGATTTGGCGACCTTGCTGAGATGGCACCAATGCGAAGGGCCCCGCGATGAATGGCGGCGTGGTCGGGCAGCCCTTGATCGTCACCACACCCTCATACAGCATGGTGCAGTATGCGAAGCCCTCAGTCGATATCCGAAAATAGGGCGCTTCGATCGATATGTCGTTCAGTCAAAACAAGCGGGCTCGGCTAGATGCTGAATCGTCGATGAGGCGGAGAAAAATAAGGAAGAAAAATATGTGTCAAACACGGGGATGTACGTGTTAGCCTTGTACCTTTGACTTTCCTTGTTGTTTCTTTTTGGGGCTCACCAGAAGTGTCATCATGCCTGACAAGTGCACTGAAACCCTCCAATTCAACATTGCCGTCAGTCAACCACGACCGAAGCGAAAATGGAACATGAAACGGGAATAATGGGGACACCGAGGAAATAAACAAGTCGATGTAACCATTATCTAATACTACCATGACTTTCCTTCCGGGAGTGTAGGCAATGCTTAAAAAAATGAAAGCTGAACTGTCTTCTGAGGTAGGTGCTTGGACTAATTTCCACCCCTCACACTAATTGCTCCATGGCCAAACTGAGAGACCAAACAGCCGTCCAATGTGACCTCCAAGTGTGGACAGACGGGTAGAGCCAGCCAAAATACTCAATAGTGGTTTCATTTTTTTCTCAGACTCAGCGTGTTGCAATTATCTTTTAGCTGACTTAGTCCTGACACCAAAATCGCTCTCATAACCTGTCAGCCTGCTCATCTTATCCACCAGCGAAGCGCGATGCCGCGAACGAGTGGTTAGACAAACTAAACCCAGCCCAACGCCTCCCTAGGGGCAACCGGCTTAATGAGAGACGGTGAAACATGAACTTTAGCGAGGGGAATAGTTGGAGTGACATTTTCAATGTTGTGACTGAGATCTAGAACTCATCTGTTCCACTGCGTTGCATCTCTCCATACCAAGACATAATAATTGACTAGGTTTAAAAAAAAAAAATTCAAATTCAAGGAAGATGCACCCATGAAGATGTATCTCGGTCAAATAGCATGATGCTGACTGGCGATGAGAATCCAACATGGTCGTCGTTCTTGACATGTGACTCCCCCGGGTGTCGGATCGGCGGGGCAATGCGATATCCATATAGCACGCAGGTAGGTATATACATAAAACATGGGCAGATTGGAGCTGCAAACACCTAATTAACTGGTCCAATGGCAATTTTATCTCTTCAGAGCTGCCCGCACGGAAATTTTAGCAGCTTAGACGCGGCGGCGAGCCCATGCGAGGGATGGAGGGGAGCGGCTTGCGCCCATTCGCCAGGCGCGTAAAGGGCACCGCGTCGCCAAAAACACGGTCCATTAAAGTGGCCCTTGTACTTCTGTACCTCCTGGTCGACTCCCACTCCAACACCTCGACCCGTTGCCCGCTTCCACCGCCGTATACATATTTTTTGTTCGAGACGACTGAGGACGCTGCATTTTACCAGGGCCATTTGCTTTGTTTCTCCAGCATTGGCTCGGGGACGTAGTATACTGCCCTTCCCCCCACCCCTTAACCGCTTCACCTCGACCGCCTCCTTTCTCACGGCACTTTACGCGACCTGCCCACGCCCATCGCGTCCGAATTCCTTGCCGGTCGCCCTGTTCATGATCGGCAAAACGCTCCTACTTGCTCCATGAATTCGAAAGCAAACATCGGCCCAAACGTCTGCAGCCAGTCGACGCAATGCATCTCCCACGCTCGCTAATATCAAACCTCTACGTCCACCTCCAAAACACCCGCCACCCTCTCTCTCCGCCTGTTCTCATCCTCGTCGCCCTTGAACCCGACGCTCTCTGCGCATGCCGTATTCTGACGAGATTGCTGAAACATGACTATATTCCACACAAGATCCAGCCCGTGTCGGGGTACACGGATCTTGAAAGGGCTGGCAGGGAACTTGTTGTACCCATGATGGAGTCTCAAGGTGGCAGCGGTGGTATTGTTGTCTGTCTCGGCGTCGGAGGCATGGTAGATCTTGGTCCTCTCTTGGGATTAGAACCCGAAGGGGAAGAAGTCCCATACAGCGGTGTTGAAGTTTGGATCATGGATGCCCATAGGCCGTGGAATTTGGGCAACGTTTTTGGTGGTTTCCCCCTTGACCCAACTACGGAGATATCATCTTCTTACCAGTCAAGGAGCCCGCCTGGTGTTGTTGGCGGGCAGATCACTCGATCGTTTAAACCAGGGAAAGGAGGCATCGTTGTCTTTGACGATGGCGACATTGAAGACGAACTGTCAGCCGAAAGAGAGGCGTATCTTGCGCTAGTTGACATGCCTGACATTGACGACAATGGTGAAGATTTAGGTGACACGGATGACGAGGATGACGAAGATGAGCCCAGGCATGAAACTGTGCATGCAGGTCAAAAACGAAAGAGTTGGTCAGATGCAGACGAGAATGAGTTTAGCGACGATGACAGACCACGACAACGACGAAGGAGTAACTCGGTATGTACCTGTTTAAGCGCTGGTGCGAAAATCACTAACAAGACCCAGTCGAGTTCTATCGCAGCATCTCCTCAACGCCCACAACCGAGAGGTCTCATCTCTCTCCGAGAACCCGACCTCGGCCTTTCAAGTGATCCAATTGAACCTCCATCCGGTGCCCAGGAGCCACGAGCGCCCTCAGCAGGGGCTCTTCGACGACGGCTCCTTCGAATGCGACGAGAGAAAGAGGCAGTATTGCAGAAATACTACAAGGTCGGCTCATCCTTTTCCGAACCTTTGTCCTCTATGATGTACTCCCTAGCGTCCGAGCTCGGTCGAGACGACAATGACATGCTCTGGCTCACCATTGTCGGGGTCACTTCGATGGAGCTTTATGGTCGCACATCGGCTGGCACCGCAGCCCCGGTGAGACAGACTGACAAGAGCCGACCCATGGGATGGCTGGGTGTACGAGGCGCCAGGATACGCCAGCTACTACGGGATGAGGTTCGACGTCTAAATCCACCAGAGATCGCCAATGGGCGAGTCGCGCCGGAAAATACAGGAGTGATCCCCACCACCGCCAGAAATCCAGAGGATACGGGAATTCGACTTTCTCCAGAGCCCCGGTTCTTGCTTATCCGTCACTGGAGTCTGTATGACAGTATGCTACACTCGCCATACCTCTTTTCCCGCCTCAAGACGTGGAGCGAGAGTGGTATCAAGCGATTGCATAAGCTCCTTGCCAAGATGGGCGTTAGTCTCGCGCAGTGCAAGCAGAGTTACACACACATGGATATGATGCTGAAACGAGAGCTGAGGGCTAAGCTTTTGAAATATGGCTCGCTTTATAACCTCGATGAGATGGTGCCATCCGTGGACACAGATGGAAAGGATCGCGCCGGCGCCAAAGATGGCTGGGGGTTTGTCCGCAGCTGGGGCTGGAGGGCAACTCTGAGCGCCCAGGATGTGGGCGTGGTCATCGGTGCACTCCTTGAAGTGGGCAAGCACGCTCGCAGCGCAGAAGCACCTCAAGCAGCAAGCCAAATGAGTAGGGAGGTAGAGGAAGAGGTCGAATATGCTGCTGAAGGGGAAGAGTGGGTGGGCCGGTTTTGGGAAGCCTATGATGCACTGGAAGAGTGAGTAATTTCAACACAAGCACAAGACACGAATATGCTAACGCGACTCGGCAGTATCGATGCACTTAAAGCTGGTCTTCCCACAGCTCAATTCCTGCACCGAGCTATTTACCGCACTGGCACCTCCCTCATCAATAAGAAGCAGATCAAGCATCTTCGCGCATTCCGCATGTGCGTGGTCAAGGAAGGACCCGATGTTGGCCTCTTCACCCACCCAGCAGCGCTGACCAAGCTATCTCTCTGGATTGGAGAGGCGCTCGCCGAGCAGGAACGCGAGTCCCATGGCAAGCTATCCCACGGCGGACGCGGCACTCCGCTTGTGGTGGCAGGCTTAAATGAGAAGCGCGGTGTCTACATTGTTGTTGGCACTGGTGGTGGTGGCGGCCCCGACACAACTCTCCTGGACAGAGAAGCAGCAAAGAAGCGACAGGTCGAGAGAGAAGCGAAGCTCAAGAAAAAGGAAGAGTCAAGACGAGCCAAACAAAAGGTTCGGGAAGACAAGTTGGCAGCCCGACGAGACGCAGGCGAGGATGACGAGCTGGAAACCGAATCCGAAGGTTCTGACAGCTCTGACGAAGATGACGATTCTGATGAAGATGATGTTGAGCGCGAAAAGGGATACGGCTTCAACAAGTTCGGTAGCGCTTTCCAAGAAGTTGTCCAAGAGACGAGCGCACGAGTCCGCATCGACAGCTTTGAGCACTGCGTTGTGGAAGTAAAAAAGGAAGATCTGGGAGGCTTCCTGGAGAGCCTCAGCATGAAGGCCGTTGTTGGGTAAATGCCCAAAGGTAAAAGATATTAACAGCCTAAATAATCAATCCAGTCATCCTTTCGTTTATCATGGTGTAAGTCGGTAATGGGCATGGACAGCGGGGTGGGACTTTTCAGCACTAGTGTTTATTGCTGTTGGAACGATTCTCTACATGGGTTTTACAGCAGGAGTACGAGAGCATTCATGAGGAGCATGTATCGGCAGTATTGTGCCAAAGGGTGTTGTAGGATAGCAGATACCAAAAAAGATGACATTGAATTTCTTGACCTGGCCCAACGTTTTTGGCGCCTGGCTTAGCGTGCCGCTGCGATCATTAATCAGGGTTAAGGCTGACAACGTGCCCAGGTGTCCCCAAATATTGATTACTGACGTGAGACGGATGTCCGGTATCCGCCCTGGACACGGTCCAGCAGCAATGCGCCGGCGAATCAGGGCGCGAGTATTGCGAAGCTGGGCAGGCTCAAGGCCAGCCTAATGCTGGGGTAGTGACGTGGTGCCCTGACCCTTTTCGCTTGGGATGGATGAGTTGGGCCAAAGCCGACACTGGGTCATGCCACGGTTCGCTCTGATTAGTTTAGGGCTGAGTGTCAGCATGCATCAAGGAATGGATCTTTGATCTGTTAGGGCCGATGATGACAATGGTAGATAAGGCGACTACTATAAAGGCAAGCGAGAAGGATGAGAGGAGCGTATAAGAGTCTCGCTGGAGCCGGCCTGGGTTAAGCGAAAATTCCTCGGGCAGTACAACGAGGTCCTGATAACTGCTTCTTATTCCATCTAATAGCTTTTTTTTTCTCACTGCTTATTCTCTCTGGGTGCTGTCTCGCTTGGACAGAAACCACGTTATCATCATGACCGAGTCCAAGGTTTGGGTTGACGGCCCGTTCAAGCTGATTCCAAGCTCCAAGACCGGGGCCAAGGTGAGTTCCATCAGCTGAGATCTCATGTATGAGCGCCCAGTGTTCTGACCTCTTTGCCAGGTCGGGGTCAAGCTCGAAGGATCCAAACAATTAGCCGGTGAGATGACGCTGGTCCACAACGCCCTAATCCGCGGTCTCAACGCCATTTACAACCAAGCCCGCAACGTGGGGGCCAAGGGGACAGCCAAGGACAAGGCCGATTTTGTGAGCTTTGCGTACCACTGGGCCAAGATGCTGGAGGAGCACCACGAAACGGAGGAGACAAAGGTGTTTCCGGAAATCAACCAGATCGTCGGGGTGCCAGGGCTCATGGACCCCAATGTCGACGAGCACAAGGCGTTTCACGGCGGTTTCGAGGACTACTTCACGTACCTAGACAAGGTGCAAAACGGCGAACAAGAGTTTGATGGCGACAAGCTTGTGTCCATCATTGATTCGTTCGCCCCAGTCTTGCAGGTCCACCTAGAAAATGAGATTGACACGCTGCTGGATCTCCAGAAGTACGAGGACAAGTGCGATTGGGCAGCGTGGTTCAAGAAAATGGTGGATGGGATTGTCAGCGCTGGTATGAAAAAGTCCGAGTATCGAGTGAGTCAAGCTGCCAAATACGGCCCCCCTCAAATGAATATCGAGGATGAGAAGGAGCAAAAGGAACTAACTCGGATAAATAGCACAATATATTTCCCATGGCCATCATCTTCCACGACAAGACCTTTGACGGCGGCGTGTGGCAGGATTTCCCGCCGATTCCCTGGGTAGTCGGCTTGATTCTACGGTGGCTGTTCATGAACACGCACAAGGACTGGTGGAGGTTTTCGGGGTGCGACTTCGATTCGATGCCCAAGGAGCTTCCGTTTGCATAAGTGCAGAGGAAAGCCAGCGGGGTTGTGCAAGAGGCGGGGAAATGTGTCGGTTTAGCGTTTCTTTTTCGTATACCAAACATGTCACCAAGACTTTCTGCTAGCCAGCACAGGCAGTGTGTATGACGCTCGCACATATACCACTCCCAAACAAGCAGGTGAAGCTACATGCAGCCTCAGCCTTGGACCCTGAAATTCGGAATAATGATTGAGTTTGGACCAGGGTGAGAAAGGAGCTCCTCCCTCCATCGAAATTGGTTCACGTACGTTACAAAACACCAAAAGGGCTTCTTTTGTGCCGCGCGGGACGTGTCAATTGCTCCGTAGCTGCGGCATGATGCACGAGGCAGTGCTCACAAGCGAAGCCAGAGGCCCACGGCGGCGGGCGTCCACATGGTAATAGGGCCACCAGCCCAAAACGCATATGGGGGGGGCTGTCATGTGGGCGCAGCAGAAGCTTAACACCGATAGAGTCGCCTGGTTCCGACTTGGCACACGGGCCTGGGTGCCGTAGCTGTGGCGTTGTTTCGCCGTGTTTTGAAGCCGTGGCGGTTTATTTGTCACGCCGTAAAAAAGGCGAAGACGAGGAAAGCAAGGGGTGGAGGGTCGGAGGAAAGCGGGATTTCATTTTATTTTTCTTTTATTTCGTTTTTGAACTCTGTCCTCAAAGTTTAGCATCCCGTGGGAGGGTCTCCAAAGCTTGTGCGCATGCCCATCTTGTCTACTTGCAATCAAGAGGCCTCAAGGTAAAGTGTATAAACCTGGCACATGCTGCCTTGAACTGGGTGTGGCGTCGCCCGTTGAGGGCGCCCGCCCTTCTCTGCCGGTTGGCGAGGAAAGGTGGCTTGGGCGAAGCCGGAAGTGGGGGGTTGTCTCGAGGCCCCGCAGGCACCATTCATGACCCTTCACCCCTCTCCAAAGGGCAGCCAGTATTATTCGCAGGGCGTCTGTGATGCGTCATGAGTGGTCGTCCTGACGGCCCATGAGGCACCCCATCTGTAAGCGGCGAGAGCTTGATTGGTTGATCGACCAGTTGGTTGGTTGGTTCCTCAAACCTGCCGCCCCCCTACCATGCTACCCATTTCACACGAGGCTTACCGATCATGGCACCGCTCCGTCCATCCACCCGCGGATAAATACAGACACGGTTCCCAGTGTCCATAGGTAAGTAAGCAAGCAAGCACGCGTGGTGTCAATTCTCCGCGTCCCTTGGGAATGGCAGCAGCGCAATCGGACAGCAATCCCTGGTTTGCAGAGCATGGCTGCTTTGACACCCTTCCAGCCACGATGCGGATATACACCTTTCTATATATACTTGCAGTCGCCTGTAGGGATGACCCATGGCCAGATCCGCGGCCACGTCGTCTCCACGTACCCCTATACTAAGGGAGAGAGAGAGAAAACGTCTACGCGGCGGCGGTCCAGGTCTGGGTCTGGGTCCCGTATCCTTCACCTGGACCTTCGCCGGACCCTGACCTCTCTCATCTTCCAACCCCCCCACCATCACTCCGTACCCTATGATCCATTTCATCATCTAGAGTACCTAAGCTGGTGCAGGTACGAACTTAAGATTGCCTTTTTCACTAGCCACCCAAAATACGCAACTGTCACGCTGGGGGGGATCCCGCAAACTCCGCAAGCCGACCGAAAACCAAGTGAACCCGCCCACAGCCGTAAACATTCGCTGCTCGTGCACTAAGAGCCCCTAGCGCTCAACTGGCATCGCACCACGCCGGCGCCTAAACGCGGCCACAAACGTCACTGGCGCTCAGCGGAACAGCACCGGCCCTGTGGCCCTCCGCGCGCTGCAGTGTATGTAGCCCACTTGCAACCTTCGGCCTTATCCCACAGGTACCTAGCAGGTGGCACCCCAGTGGCCTGTCTCCTCTCCAGCGCACTTCCCTGCCTGCCTATTCGAGCAATGCGGCGGCGGTGCTTCAAGTCTCAGACATCAGCGGCCCCCAGATCTGGCATTCATCCATCCTTTTCTTACCTCCAGCATCCGCCATCCTCCCAACGTCTCTCTTCTTTCTCTTCTTTTCTTTTTAATACATGCCATCCCAATACCGTGTACTGGGAATTTCGTGACCCTTGATTTGTCCCCCGCCCTTCCTTCCCAATTTCCCCACTACGCTCCGTCTCCGCCGGCTCGATCTCTACCACGCCCCCTCCCCCGAAACGCCGACCGCCGACAACGCCCTGGAGTCGTGCCGCCACCTCGTCCCACGATCTGAAGCGGCGCCCCCCCCTCCTTCTCATTCAAACACACCTGGGTTCCGCACTCTCCCGCACACTTTTGCCTCTCACCTTATCTTCATCAACAAACGACCTGACGACGACTAACATCGCCAACCGCGAATTCTCACCTCTTGGCAAACGAGTCGTCATTTGCCCGTTTGCGCGACAGAACGCTCCGAAGCCACACCAAACCGGTTGCGCAATTCGCGCTCTGTGTCCCATCTCCCTCGACACCACCGTACCGGCCTCGATTCACCATGGGCAAATCGTGAGTCCATCCTCTACTCCAACCGTCACCCCAGCGCTTTTTTTTTTTTTTTTTCTTTTTCTTTTCTCCCCTCCGCCTCCGCTGCCGCCGCTAGGTCAAAGCCGTTGAAGCAACCATGCCAACTGTCCATCTACCCGTCCAGAGCCTCGTTTGGCTTTGGCGCAGGTACGGGCGCGCATGCTCATCGGATCCCCGCTTGACCTTGGCGACGTCATTGTGCCTTCGTTGATATCTCCCAACCAAGCCCTCGCTGACGCGTCCAATCTCTTTGTAGTCAGTCAAAGCTCTCACAGGATCAACTTGCTGAGCTTCAGAAGTCGACCCATTTCGATAAGAAGGAGTTGCAGCAATGGTACAAGGGTAAGAACGCCTCCCGCGTGCCCCCCTCATCTCGCGTGCCCCTCATCGAGAAGCAAGGCGGTCGGCCCCTCGTTGAACAAGGATTTCTTTTTTTTTCTAACGCAAACCAACCACCAGGCTTCCTCAAGGATTGCCCGTCGGGCATGCTCACCAAGGAGGAGTTCCAGAAGATTTACCGACAGTTTTTTCCCTTTGGAGACCCCAGTTCATTCGCCGATTATGTCTTCAACGTGTTTGACAGCGACAAGTCTGGCACCATTGATTTTAAGGAGTTTATTTGCGCACTAAGCGTAACCAGCAGAGGCAAGATGGAGGACAAACTAGACTGGGCCTTCCAGTTGTATGACATTGACGGAGACGGCAAGATTAGCTACGACGAGATGCTAAAAATTGTCGAGGCTATCTACAAAATGGTGCGTGGAAACCCGTCCCCGCCCCGGCTCTGTTGCTTCGCGTTGAGTTGCTGACAAATAATGACAAATAGGTTGGCTCCATGGTAAAGCTCCCCGAAGACGAAGATACCCCCGAGAAGCGAGTAAGGAAGATCTTCAACATGATGGACAAGGACGAGAACGGCAGTTTGGATATGGAAGAGTTCAAGGAGGGCAGCAAGCGGGACGAGACTATCGTTTCGGCGCTTTCCCTGTACGATGGCTTGGTGTAGACCATGGCCCGGTGCTCTTGGTATACAAGCATGAAAAACAGAAGACGGACGCTGTACAGGACGTTTACGTGTTGGGATCGGGAGTGCGGAGCCATATCCTTTGTTTTTTGCGTTTCCCTATATTTTTTTTCCTCCGCGGGGCGCGTCCTTTGATTCCCAAGGTTCGCAAAGACGGAGCATGGCTTAAACAAGGAAAGAATAGCATGTTACGTTTTTTATGAGGCCCTCAATCCGTTATTTCTAGTTGTGAAGCTTATCCGTCGCATCTCAATGGTTTCGGGACAGCCGGGCCAGGTCCGAGCAGGGCCCGAGTCGATACCACCCGACACACCCAGGTCCTGGTGGATATATCTCCATTGAATTAATGTATAATTATCCAGTGACCAAATCTACAACAGGGCCAGGTGGAGTTTGTCGAAAGCTAGAACAGACCCTCCAACTACGGTCAAGTCCGCGTCGTCGGATGACTCGGCCACCGATTTCATCCCGGCGGAATGGAAAGCTGCCACTGGGACACGAGCCTTGGGGTGAAATTTTGCTGACCATTGTTACGTACTAGTGCTAATTTTGGGCCAGAAGAATATACGGCATGGGCAGGGCACTTTCGAGCCTTCTAGAAAAGCGTCATGGTCCATGGATCTACGCGAAGCCGAACCTTGTACAAGGGTGATGAGGGTCCATGGGAGCAACCAGGACGCCTTGGAAGGATGCCAAGATGTTCAGATGGTCATTTCTCCCTTTGGGGCGTTGGTGCGAATACGGGCGGGCCAAGCCACCGTTGCGTTTTTTCCCCGACGTAGAAATAAACTACGCTACAAACATCGTGTGTTTGGCCAAGGCTTCAATGGGCAATGCCAATGGCCTCCACATATTCGTTAGCCCCCCCAGATGGTGAAAAGTGGGGCCAACACAGATATCTCATTCCTCGTCTGTCACCTTAACCTCCAAACCCTCTTACGTACATATCACAGCATCCTCCTCGACTCGACGCCCGTCTACACTTAACGGGGTTTCAGCCCCTCCCCCCTTGTTTAACTGGGAGCCATGGACTCACTTTCCCATCTCACAAAGCATCTCGAGCAGGAGATTGAGGACCCTGAAGAAGGTATCTACCTAAATATATATATCCCTCAGAAACAAGATGTATAAGCCATGCGAATGCCTTCACATCACCTGCATGGCCTCTCCGCGATGCACAAAGGAAGAAGGGAATGAAATAAGCGGCCCGGATCACTAACATGGGCAAAAACAAAAAAAGAAACATTTTTATTGTATTCTCAGCAAATTCCGTCTCTCAGCCTCGGCTTCATCGATCCCCGCGCCTCCGAAGTCGAGGTTTCGGTTGCAGGCCACGACTTCACTATTCACCAGTCACCCTCCGTCCTCTCATCCAACCGCGCGGGCGGTACCACCGGAGCAGGTAAGAATCTGACCACCATGCCTTCCTCTTGAACCGTCACCCCCGCTTCTTTTTCTTCCTCTTCTTCGCTGCCTCCTCTCTCTACTCCCTTCTTTGGGCAACAAGGATTGCAGATGAAGACTAGGAAGAACAGGGGAGGAACAACATTTCACAAGCTCATTATTGCTCCTACTCACAGTAATATGGAAAATCACTCCCGCTTTTGCCTCCTGGCTGGCCTCCCCTTCCAACCCGCTCTTTACTTCAGGCGCTCTGAGCAGCGAACCGCATTCATCCACCTTCCTTGAACTCGGCTGCGGCATCTCCCCCCTGAGCGCCCTGGGCCTCGCCTCGCGCGCTGCACGATACGTTCTAACGGATCAACCCTATGTCCAGCGCCTTCTGCAACGCAACTTGGATGAGAACCTCCCCTCGGCTGCCTCCATCTCCGCTTCAGCCTCTGGCTCTGGCGCCCGTTCACGGGGGAAGAAACGTGGCGGTGCATCAACTCGCGGGGGAGCCTCTCCGCAGGCAAGCATCAGCTTTGCCACGCTTGACTGGGAAACGGACCAAGTGACGCCGTCCCTCACGGGCTCTGACTCGGTTCACAGCTTCGACGCCGTGGTTGCCTGCGACTGCGTCTACAACTACGCCCTCGTCGCTCCCTTTGTTCAGACCTGCGCCGACGCATGTCGTTTGAGAATTCAGGACTCGAGCCACGATGGTCGCCCTTGTCTTTGTGTCATCGGTCAGCAGCTCCGCAACGATGAAGTCTTTGAATCGTGGCTGAAGGCGTTTCATGCTTCGTTTCACGTCTGGCGTGTTCCCGATGCCGCCTTGCCTCAAGAACTTCGATCCACAGCCGGATTCGTTGTGCACGTTGGCATCTTGCGCGATGACATGAAATCCTGACCAGAGAGACTTGTTCCATCATTATTGAAGAGGAATTGATCTTTAAAAGAGAAAAGTCTGCAATCACAACATGCAACACACTTAATTATCAGGCAACACCTGTTTCTCATGTATAACGCGTAAATTCGTTTAGATTCATGGCCTGTAATCAACACCGAGTCGATCCATGGCTTCGATTAGATCTCGTGTAATCCTATCTGAGACTAGATGCTTTGCTTTTCCAACCACGGGCTACCGGGGTAGAAACCCTTTCGCCGCCATCCCAAAGAAAAAATTCAGAAAATGCTGATGATGTCCTTAGTTAACCAGAAACTGCTCCCTTCGCCGTAAAAAGAACACTGAACCAACTCCGTATCCTGCCTCGCCGGTTTTACCAGTCGAGGGGCTCAGTCTTCTCCTCGCCCCGGTTCGTCTTGGGGATGGGGACAGCCTTGGCGGCGAGCTTGCCACCCTGGCCAGGGCGCTTCAGGTAGGCAGTGCCATCCAACCAGGGGGTGTTCTCGGTCATGCGCCTCTCAAAGTCGGCAATCTTGTCATCGAGCTGCATGGTCAGGCCAATGTCGTCAAGGCCGTTGACCAAGCAGTGCTTTCGGAACTCTTCCACGTCAAAGGAGCAGATGGTCTCGCCAGCCTCGTTCTTGATGAGCTGGTTGGGGAGATCGATCTCGATATCTCGTCCAGCACGACCCTCGTTGGCAATGGTCTCGATGTCATCCTTGTTGTCGATGCGGATGGGAAGCATGCCGTTCTTGAAGGTGTTGTTGAAGAAGATGTCGGCAAACGAGGGGGCGATGATGGCCTTGATGCCAAAGTCGAGGAGGGCCCAAGGGGCGTGCTCTCGAGAGCTACCGCAGCCAAAGTTGGGGCCAGTGCACACCAGGATCTTGGCGTTTCGGTAGGGCTCCTTGTTCAGAACAAAGTCGGGGTTCTCGCTGTTGTCAGGGTTGTATCGGAGGGCGTGGAAAGCGGCCGAGCCAAGACCAGTTCGCTTGATGGTCTTGAGGAACTGCTTGGGAATGATGGCGTCGGTGTCGACGTTGGACATTTCCAGAACAGCAGTGATACCCTTCCAGATGGTGAACTTGGGCAGACCGGTGGACTCGCCGGCCTGGGCCTCGGTGTTGGTGTGAGGCTGGTCATCCTTGGGCTGATCTGCAATTCTCTCCTTGGCATCCGCATCGTCCTTGACCTTCTCATCGACTTGGGGCTCCTCGACAGGAAGCTCACGGGCCTTGAAGGTGGAGTCGTGAGTGTAGTGGTGCAGCTTTCGCACGTCAGTGAGCTTACCGACGATGGCGGCGGCGGCAGCCATGACGGGGGACATCAAGTGGGTTCGGGAGCCGGCACCCTGGCGACCCTCGAAGTTTCGGTTGGAGGTACTGGCGCATCGCTCCTTGGCAGCAAGAATGTCGGGGTTCATGCCCAGGCACATACTGCATCCAGCCTCGCGCCACTCGAAGCCAGCATCAACGAAGATTTGGTCTAGACCCTCCTCCTCGGCCTGCGTCTTAACCAGACCGGATCCGGGGACGACCATGGCACGCTTGATGTTCTCGGCAATCTTCTTTCCCTTGACAACATCGGCAGCGGCACGCAGATCCTCAATTCGAGAGTTGGTGCAGGAACCGATGAAGACCTTGTCAACAACGATGTCCTCCATAGGGGTACCGGCTGTCAGGCCCATGTACTCGAGCATTCGTCGGCCGGTGGCCTTCTTGGCCTCAGTGGCGAAGGTCTCAGGGTCAGGGACGGTTCCAGTAATAGGGATAACATCCTCAGGGCTGGTACCCCAGGTAACGGTGGGGATGATGTCCTTGGCATCAATGAAGACATCGATGTCATACTTGGCGTCGGCATCGGACTGGAGAGACTTCCAGTAGGCCGTGGCCTTGTCCCAAATCTCAGAGCCATACTTGGGAGCCAGAGGTCGACCCTTGAGGTACTCAAAGGTAACCTCGTCAGGAGCGACCATACCGGCACGAGCACCACCCTCGATGGACATGTTGCAGATGGACATGCGTGCTTCCATGCTCAGGCTGCGAATGACAGAACCAGAGAACTCAATGACGGCACCAGTACCGCCGGCAGTACCAATCTTGCCAATGGCATGGAGAACAACATCCTTGGAGCTGACACCAGGGGACAGCTCACCCTCAACCTGTATTCTCATGTTCTTGCTGCGCTTGGTGATGAGACACTGGGTGGCCAAGACGTGCTCGACCTCACTGGTACCGATACCGAAGGCCAGGGCACCAAAGGCACCATGTGTCGAGGTGTGACTGTCACCGCACACGACGGTGGTACCGGGGAGAGTAAAACCCTGCTCAGGACCAATGACATGGACAATACCTTGTCGCTTGTCGCCGAGGCCAAAGTATGTAAGACCGAAATCCTTGACATTCTCCTCGAGAGTAACACATTGCGTTCGGGAATCATCTTCCTGGATGAAGGTTGCGATATCCTTCATGCCTTTGCGGGAGGAGGTGGGGACATTCTGCAGAAAAATGCGTGTTAGTGGATTTTCCAACCAACGAGCATCAAGCTATAACAAAGAAGCCAGCGGCAGCAACATACGTGATCAGTGGTGGCCAGAGTGCAGTCCGGTCGTCGGACTCCTCTGCCGGCGTTCTTGAGGCCCTCGAAGGCTTGCTATTTGCAGTTTTGTCAGCCAATGAACGCAGATGGTCGCAGGATCAAAGGATGGGCTTACTGGTGATGTCACTTCATGGACCAAATGTCGGTCTGCCAATCATGAAAGGCCTCTGGTCAGCACACGGTTCGCAGGATATTGCGGCAGCGAATCAGGGTTAATTAACGCACCGATGTACAGAAGGATGGTGCCATCAAGCTTCTCGTCGACGATGTGTGCCGACAGAACCTTGTCGTAAAGGGTCTGGGGGTTTCCTACGGGAGCAGGCATGGTGATACTTGTGCGGCGAAATGTGAGGGGGGAAAGAAGAGAAGCTGAGGAATAGAAAAGCGGGAGAAAGTAGGACGGGCCCAAGTATGTTACAACTTGTGACGGCGGGCCAGTGGGGTGTTTGTTTTTCCTGGTGTAAAAATTTAGGGTGTCGCGGTGGCGGGGTGTAGTATGAGGCGGGATGAAGGACAGGATAGAGGAGGAATTGAGTCGCGCTCCGAGCCCTTGACGAACAGCAGATGGCTCTCAAGGAATAAACGAGCTCTCGAGACGAAAGATGAGAAGAGGCAAAAGAATAAAAAGTTTCCGCTCGGCCCCTGGATTTATTAACAAAATTTCAGTCCCCTCCGAAAGTTGAGCTTCACGCCGCTGTGTGGTCCGATGATCGGAGAACCATCAGCATTCCGGGCACCATCAGAGGCCAGCGCGGGGTAGACCCACTCGCCGCTCCTGCACTGATTGCTAAATGCCGGGCGACCATTGGCCCTGGGTCGATCCAGCCTGGCCGATCGCTTTGGCCGCAGCGCTCCGATGCCATGCGAGGTCATCAGCAGGACTCCCGCTGTCCGCCATTTTCTAGTGCGCATCCAGGTACCCAGTACGTACCTGCCGCTCCCTACAGCTTTTTTGGAGGGGAAGGGACGTCGTCACTCCCTATCACGCTTTCCACCGGGCCGTTGTCGAGGGGCTCCGTTCCCGCCGAGAATGGACCAAAACGCTGGTGCTCGCCAATACGAGATCAACATCTGGACAACTTACCTCGGACGCCTAGCCAACTTACGCCCCCTCCCTTCTCCAAGACAAACTAGGTTATCCGGAATAAAAAATGCAAAACCCGCCGTTGCGCCCGCAACCGGAGCCACCGCCGCCGCCAACTTTCGAAATCATCACATCACGTCTCATCACATCCAGGTGTTTCCACAACCACAGTCCCTCATGACACGGGAGAGAGGGAAAAAATTGCCTCAGAGCGCTAGCATTTACGTACTCCTTTCGTTCGCTCGTCACCAAAAGAGAGAAAGAGAGAGAAAACCACCACTGCTTGGCCCCGTCGCAAACTCTGTCTCTGGGTCTTGTCCAGAACAAAAACCCCTGCATCTGATATCCATCGCAACGCATCCGAAACCTACGCCGCCAATGGTCCAAGCGATATTCCCTCTCATCCGTCGCCAACCGGCCTCACGCCAGAAGTGCCCGAGGCCATCCCAACTAGTCTGCCAGCCAACCATTGACCGCCAATGTGTCGCTCCGCCCAGGCTCAAGCAACAAATGACACTCCCCTCCTCAGCCGCGTTTTTCTCTTGCTTGGTACGTAATATGCCACATTGGCCTATTCTCCAATGCCCCCCATGTCCCCGCCACCGCCTCAAAGTCCCCGGGACCGGGGGCCGGGGCCCTCCGGTCACTCTCCGTGCTTGTGCCACCCACCCAGCCTCCGCCCGAACGCCATCCCAAGCTTGTCCCCTGCAATCTCAAAGCCTTGTCCAACTCGAGCTTCCGCCATCGCTGTCACTATGATCCCCCACAGTACCCCTGTCGTCATGATAACTGCCACAGGGATTGCCGGAACAGTATAACCACAGTCCCATCACGTCATGTCGTCCTAGGCACTCCTCGCCTGCTCTGATTCGAACCATCCGGCTGCTCGCCAGTACAATCCATTACTTGAACAATGATGGGTATATTTCTCTACTGCGGTTACAACACTGAACGTATCAGATGAAACTCCAAAATGATGGCTCAAAAATAATTTCTCAAAATATTCCCTTGGTAGGATATTCCTTAGATGACATGCTTATTCTTTTTAGCCACAAAAATCTTGCAAAACACATGATTCACAATATTCCACACCCCACCAAGTCTCTTTTGATCGCCGCTACTGCCGCCAAGACGATCCAGAGTATCTTCGCTCTCGCTTTCTCCGTCCAGGTGCGCGGGGTACATGCCTGGAACGTGTAACTCCGGATGCGTCGTTCTCAGCGAACAATTTTGCCCCGACTTCATCTTGCTGGCGCCGGCAGCAACGGCAATCTCTTGGGTATTGTCTATCCACGAGCTTGTCCTTTTCTTGCGCGCTGCCACGAGCCCTTGTTCTGTGTCCTCGTTCGCGTTTGTCCAAGTCATTCTACAAGCGGCCTCGCTTGATCCGCTACACAAAGGCTGAGACTCAGTCCTCCCAGCAGGCGGAGTCTCCTCTGGATCGCATGTACGTGACGCTAAAATATGACTTGAACCTGCATCTTGGCAACGTGACCATTGCCTTGAGTGCCTTTTCCATTTGATACAGTTCTGCGCCTGTCGAATCTCGTCTTTTGCCTGCTCTCGTCGCAATGCTCTCTCATATTCCTTCTCCAGCAATAGCCTTTTCATCTCCTTTTCTGCTTTTGTCCTGGTGGGCATTGACGGTGCAGTGTTCGTCTTACGTTTAAGAACTGCGAGTCTCTTCTCTCTTTCCAGACTTCTAACGCTCTGCTCGCTGCTCGAGGGCGTGAGGATATCCAGTACGCCGGTCTGGGGGTTGAATCCTTGAACGCCGAGGTAGTCGCCTCTCTCCTTGAGCCTTCTTCTCCGCCGACGCTCTTCTTGCTTTGCCAGCAAAGAAGGGAGAGAGTGCGACGTGTGCGGGCGTGAGGGTGACCCGTCGTGCGAGTGTTCTTTCGCACTCGCTTCGCGTCCGTGTTCCCCCAGGGGCTCTCTCTGGCGTTCAACATGGACGCCATGTAAAGGAGTTTGGGCGCATTTGTTTTTCGAGTCGAACTCTTCCCAAAATCCCATCTTGCAGATGGTTCCTCCCCGTTCAGCGCGATGACTTGGGAGAATCCTTTTTACCCAGTCGCCCAGTGACGATTTTCGGCGCCGTTGAAAACCCATTTCGACTCTTGTGTGCTTGGATTATGCATTTGAACTGTGCTTGTTTAGATGGTGAGTCAAGTTGAATTGCATGATGAGCGCTGGGGCTGCCTGGCAGTCATACGTTATTGGAGATATCATGGGTTCGAACCCTGTAGGAAAATTGCAGCCTAGATCGGTGCTCTAACACATCTACCTGCTTGGTTTTTCTATGGAGAGCTTATTGCGCCAACTCAAATCACGGTTCCGATACCGCTCTGAGCGAAAGATTTTCACACTTGAGGTCCAACGGAGAAGATGTCGGAGAAATGTCTTTTTTTTCAAGAGCTTCCGATTTCCATTATTTTTTGTTCCCTGGCGGTACTGAAAAGACCTGGTCACAATGCTTGGATAAATGCGTCGAGTCTCCTCACAGGAAGCCATATTACGCTTCTATCAATGGATATTGATAACATACTTCTATGAGTATAAACTAGCTGGCCGAGTATTCAATCTCACATGGCTATATTAATATAAGAGGTAGTTATTTGGATGCAACGTAGTTTTTGATGATGTTGCCGACAAGCATTTAGAGGTGTTGGTTGGCCCGTTTGTTACAGATCTTATACTACAACCATCGCAAATTTTTTTTTATGGAATTTCCCACGATATGAGATGATTTTGGGGAACAAAGAAAGAAAATTAGACGCAATAGCTTACAGACAGGAAAGAGACATCTTTTTCTTTTCTTTAAAAGTGCCAATAGGCTCAAATATGAAGTTGCGCCACACCATTTCTCCAAGTTTGCTCATAATTCCTCACATACCCTATACACCACCCATGCCACTTAGCTCTAAGCTGCATGTCATTTTGGGCTACAAGCCTGACAGGAATATCACGAAGGGCTTGGGGCGTGTTTTGGTAAGGTTTCCTATTTGGATCACCACAGACAAACGTGGCATTAATTCTAAAACGTACGGTGAATCAACCGTACAGCGCCTACCCGCGAGGGTGGCGAGGCATTACGCATATACATAGTGGCGGGCATTATCTACATACAATACAACCAAGCAAATAAACAGGAGGAGAGTAGAGAATACACTTAGAACCTCTTGATAAACGTCTCCTGGGTCCCCGACTTCTTATTCAAATTGGCGAAAGGATTACCGCTGCCGCGCAGATTTGACCCTGTCAATCTCCTACCATCACTGACTCTGGAGGGAGTTCCTTGTTGCCCCCAGTTTCTTTGTTCAAAGGCGGCCATCTCCCTCGAGTTCCGCGGGGAATGTGTTTCTTGGGGGTTTAATTCGTTCAAACTTGTGGCTTTCTTAAGCGGCGACTTGTTGTGGGTGTGAATGCCCATGCTGCCACCAAAGTTTGTGCTTGGGGCGGCCGAGGTCGCCGAGCTGTATGATGTTCCTGAAGATGTGTAGCCGGCTGGCATGCTATGGCGAGGCGCGGTGCTTCGTTGGCTGAGCCCCGGCTTGAACAGCTCAGAACGTCGTGTAGCCGTAGGCGGTGTGAACATTTGGGGCTTCATGGTGTTGCTTGGAGTGAATACGTGCTCGTCCTGGGTTGTGGTAGATTGCACGTAGGGGTTGGCGTGGGCGTTGAAGGTGCGGTGGATCTGGGTTGTAGGGGTGCCGGTCTGTACAAATTCCCGAAACTCTCGGGGTTGATCTTCAGAGAATTGAGTGCCGGCATCTCTCACAACGGCATGCAATCGCGGATGCACAAACTTAGTGTCGTACTCGTGCATGACCTCCTTCTGGATGAGGGCCGTGTCCCTGGCTTGCTGCTTGAACCGCGAACAAAAGAAAAGCAGCTGGCCAGAGATGATGACCTGTAGGACGAGCGTGTTGAAAACCGTCATGCTCGGGCGAGGGTCAAGCGGAGCAAGGGGTAAGAAGAGCAGATACACAAGCACATGACCGGGTCCGAAGAGGCAGAACAACCGCAGCGAGATTGGGAGAGGGTCCCAGACGGAGAGTTCCCAGACATCAGCCGTCTTATCAGGATGCGCCCGCGACTCTGGAGTCTCTGGCGTAATGAACTTGGCGAGATATCGCAAGGGGGTGGAGGGAGAGGCGCTGGATTGGTCGACCTTGACACGTCGGACAGATGGCGTCGTGGGTTTGTTTTCGATACTAGCCCCGAAAAGTCGGTATTTACGGGTTCGAGTAATGGTGTAAAACGCATTCGTGGCCGAAAAGGATACAAGAATCCAAATCAGGGGATGGATCTGGCATGGCTGTGTGAGTTTGTGGGAGGCGAGCGCGACAGCGACAGAACTTACAAAGAAGGACAACCATCCCGAGCCACCATCTTCGCCAAAGACATCGTCGCCGGTTGAGGGACTAGCCGAATTGGCGCGAGCGATCAGGAACAAAAAGTTGAGCCCCAAGCCTAGCTGCGTCCCGGCCGAAGACGAATCCCAGTCCCTGGTCTCGAGCTCCTCTGACAGCCACAGGAGAAAGTCCATGGGGTTCAGGGCAGACATGATGCGCTCAGAGAGCGGCGCCTTGCGAACCAACCGCGGCATCTTGGGCGACGAGCAAAGTATCGACTGTCGAAAATGTGCTTTGATGGTTGCGCAGCCGGCTAGAGCGCAGATGGCCCCTGTGGGGGAGAGGGAATGGGAGGAAAAAGGCGGAGGAGTGCACAATTTGTTTACTTTGCCGGCGGTTGCGAGGGCAAAGCCAGTTTTGACTGTGAACCAGCGGCTGAAGGACAGGGGTAGCCAGCCCGGCGCGGGGCGGTGGACCGTGCCTGAGCTTCGCCGGAGCGGAGCCTCAGGCGTCTGTCTGCCGCTCCTCGCCTGCGAAACCCCCCAGCTTCACCTTTCCATCAAGGGCTTCGGATCTATCCTTGGGCCCTCTTGATTCTGCCATCAACCGACGAGATGGCATCGCACGCGGATTTCAAAGACCGCCAGTTTCTCGCCGTCATCGGCGACGAGGTGAGTGCTGCACAGGCCCTAGGGAGTCGCCAACTCGTGCGCTGACGTAGCCTGTTCCCAGGACTCCGTGACGGGCTTGCTTCTTGCAGGCATCGGTGTGAGTATTTTTGATGATTCGACAACACTAGGAGCCGTCTAACCTCTGTCAACAGCATGTCTCTGCTGGCGCCGATGCTCAGAAGAACTTTCTTGTTGTCGACGGCAAGACAGACACTGCCGCTATCGAGGCCGTCTTTGAGCAGTTCACCGAGGAGCGCAAGGATATTGGCATTGTGTTGATCAACCAGCATGTCCGTTGAGACACAGTCTTCATTTTGGTGGCTACAAATTTCTGACCCGTGACAGGTCGCCGATCGCATTCGACACCGAATCGACAACTACACCGCGGCATTCCCAACCGTCCTGGAGATTCCGAGCAAGGACCACCCATATGACCCCGAGAAGGACAGTGTGTTGCGAAGAGTGCGACGTCTTTTCGGAGAGTAAGCGGCGGCATGGCTCTGGGAGATGAGATGGGCGACGTCGAGACCAATGTCGAAGTGTTGGGGTGGCTGGGTATGATGATACATACACCTTGGCGCGATGCGAGGACGAAGGAAGCACTTGTACGTTGAATTTGATATTGAGGGATAAATCGATAGATAATGCTATGGGCTACCCACAGTCCATTCGTATTCCCATCGGTTTGCGTTGATTGCAGATCCACTGTGAAGTGCTACGAAATAGGATAATCAAAATGCCAAACTGATACAGTCCCAACCACGCCCTATGTAACTAATGCTCCGAAACAAACCAATTCCAGACTGAGTACAACCATGCCACAAATGATTAGAGGTCACCACCGAAGAATCGTCGACCGAAAGCAACGCTCGCTTTTAGGCAAGTAATGGGCTCATCGTCGACAGTGTAGACGTCGGCCTGCACGTTGTACGTGCCCTGGATTCCGCGTTAGATTACGGAATAAGTAAAGGGAGGGGGGGGCATCTTACTGGGGGAATTTCCTTGGGAATGTCGACCTTCTTGACAACTTCAAGCTTGCCATCCTTGATAGGACACTCGAGGTCTACGTTTCCGATTTGCTCGCACAGATCGAAATCCTGGCTGAGGATCTGGATAAGACCATACTTGACGGTCACATGGAGATAGGCACCCTGCTCGATGGTCTTCTTTACAATGCCCTCGGCAAAGATGCTCAACTCCTCACCACTATCGCTGGTTAGTTTCACGGCCTTCTTGTTATGATTTGGCTCAGAGGGAATAGGCGTACGGGATGGGGGGATTGGGCGCCAGGTCTACACGCTTGATTTCAACGACATCTTTGTCATGAACGGCGCTGCAAAACTCCAAAGGCGATGCTCCTGGAACCTCGGTCTCAGGATTAGCGGCGACCTGCGGTGCCTTGCCGTTGAAGACGCTCAGGGCGGTCGCAGGCGTCAGGCTGGCAGCGAGGCAGGCGGTAACGGCTGAGAACTTCATTGCGGAATCCTTGCGCTGGTCGGATCGTTGCGTCGATGAATCGAGGGAATCGCCAAAGGTTGGAAAGTTGGTGGGAGTTGGGGCGAGGCAATATGGTTATCAAGGTCGTAGCGATGACGGCGATGGCGAGCTCGCTAAGCCGTATCATGGGACCAACGTTTTGAGGGGCTTGGTGCTGGGGGTGGTTTGATGCCTTAGCGCCTTGCGTTCATGCGGTAGAATTCGCTGCAATCTGCTAGTACCAAGGCAGAAAGTCCGGGGTACGTACTATCCAAGCCCCAACCACCCTGGTGCTCAGGAGGGACGCTCGGGTATCATCAATCACGTCCTGGGACTGACCCTGGCTTTATCGCTTTTTTCTGGGCTTTATCTTTTGGGAATGTGGTCCGGCGCGGCAGCCCCCCCCCAAAATGTTGTGATAAGTAAGGGCCAAATGGGGCTGATGTGAGCCATGCATGACGCGCGCTGTCTTATCCATCAGCCACCTGAATGACGTTCTGCACGGGTATGTACTTAGGCAGGCACGGATCCACCAGCTCCGTTAGCTCCTGTCCCTTTGGGTGCGGTAAAACTGCATTGAGGTACCAGGCAAAGTTCATTGCTGGCTACAGACCCATGAGCCTAAAATATGTATTTCCCAATGAAATCATATCACAGCAATATTGTCACTATTGTTTTTTTTTGTTCAAACAGTGTTATATTTGGGTTTGAAACTCCATTATTTTGCGCTCATGAACGTGGTGGGGTACGCGTTTGTAGTTATACCGCACTCAAAGGGACTGTCTGTTTGAGCGCTCCTCGCGCCTCGTAATCCGATCGGTCTTTGGCCAACAAGTCTGGTGAGGTTGAACATCTGTATCCAACAACATGCAAGCACTGCATTTTTGTATATGCATATCTCTCTGTCACATCGCGAATGGGAGATTGGGACATGCATGTAAAGCGTCCTGATTTGCACCAGTCCATCACCTTTCAGTTGGGTTTCCAGACTGAACGTTAACTTCAAACTGTGTGGGATTATCCAATATAAATGATCACTAATGGATATTCGCCGATATTTCTTGTGGCTTGATATCAGGTTCGTGGTTTTGCTCCAAAATTCATGACCAACGAGGCTTCACGGGTCGGAGACGGCCAGGAATGAGCGCACGGACCACACGAACATAGCCTATAAATTTTCTTCGCTACAGAACTCATCGCTTCACTGCGCACCTGTTGGAGCTTTTTCCACTGATACTTGTTCTACTTGGGAAACTTCCGTCCTCATTTTCAATTTACCTCTCTTCTCGTTCCTCTCTCCTCTCTCTCCCCCTCCTCGTTTCTTCTACTCTCAGGCTGCCCCAATTCTTGCTCGACCTTCACAATGCTGGCCATTCGAGCTTTCTCTAGCCCTGTCACCAGGCAGGCCCTGCGCGCAGCGCCCCGCGCTGCCACATCTTGGGCTTTCTACGTGCGCAATGCCTTCGTCGCAACAGTACACCTGCCAATGCTAACATTCTCACTGCAGAACCGATGCTACTCGACTGGCGGCGAGCGAGTCGCCAAGTATGAAGGCACCAAAGACGCCAGTGTATGTTTGCGCCCGACCACATTTTCTCATGCCTCGTACATACGGGGCCCCGCATCGGCTGGCCCGAGCAAAGACGACGGAGATAATAAAATCACTCAGTCGCAGGGCTCGGCTTGGACCTCAGTTGATCCTTAGCTTTCTAACATGATCTCTAGGGCAACTACCTCGTTAGCTTGATCGAGGGTGACGGTATTGGCCCTGAGATCGCTCAATCCGTCAAGGACATCTTCGCCGCCGCCAAGGTATGCTCCACAACGAACCCATTCCGTGTAAGCCGCCCATGCACTAACACGCCTCGCAGACTCCCATTGCCTGGGAACCCGTCGATGTCACCCCCATCATCAAGGACGGCAAGACCGCCATCCCCGATGCTGCCATTGAGAACATCCAGAAGAACAAGATCGCCCTGAAGGGTCCCCTTGCAGTATGTGCGCCCCAGCGCGGCATCCTCGGTGCCTCCGGCATGGTTTCTAACGTCTCTGTTTAATAGACCCCCGTTGGCAAGGGCCACGTCTCTCTCAACCTTACCCTCCGACGAACCTTCAACCTCTTCGCTAACCTGCGACCTTGCCGTTCCGTCGCCGGTTACGAGACCCCATACGACAATGTCGACACCGTCCTGATCCGAGAGAACACCGAGGGTGAATACTCTGGTATTGAGCACGTTGTCGTCGACGGTGTTGTTCAGAGCATCAAGCTCATCACTCGCGAGGCTAGCGAGCGTGTCCTCCGATTCGCCTTCCAGCACGCCGAGTCCATCGGCCGCAAGAAGGTCCGTGTTGTGCACAAGGCCACCATCATGAAGCTGTCCGACGGTCTCTTCCTCAAGGTTGCCCAGGAGGTCGCCAAGGACTTCCCCGGTATCGAGTTCGACGCCGAGCTGCTCGACAACAGCTGCCTCAAGATGGTTACCGACCCCACTCCTTACAACGACAAGGTCCTTGTCATGCCCAACCTCTACGGTGACATTCTCTCCGACATGTGCGCCGGTCTCATTGGTGGTCTGGGTCTCACCCCCTCTGGCAACATTGGTGATGAGTGCTCCATCTTCGAGGCTGTCCACGGTTCCGCTCCCGATATTGCTGGCAAGGGCCTGGCCAACCCCACTGCCCTCCTTCTCAGCTCCATCATGATGCTGCGACACATGGGCCTGACCGAGCACGCCTCTCGCATTGAGACGGCCATCTTTGATACCCTGGCCGAGGGCAAGGCTCTCACTGGCGACTTGGGCGGCAAGGCCAAGACCAACGAGTACGCCCAGGCCATCATTTCTAGGCTGTAAATAATTATTAGATACCTGCTGCTTGCGCGTTTTTGTTTAAGGGTAGTATTTATGTAATTGTACTGATCCTAGATTAAGGCACGATGAAATGATCATTTGAACCCGTATTTTATTGTTTTCTCCGGTGAATGAATCATTGTGTGTCAAGTCCAACAATATTGACTCCCATTTTGGGAGGTTTGCCGTCTTTCCTTCTCCGGCTCCTTGCATGTCCGGCTTTGCGTCACGTACTTGAATGCTACTGGCCGCCTGCCGTGCATCGAACGCCTCTGCGCCAATTAGTGGTGTCCGAGAGAGGATCCACATGCTGTTTGTGGTACATTTGCAAATTAACGCATCTGCAGAATCAAAGCCTCGGGAAATAGGCACAAAAGGAAAGAAAAAAGAAAAGAAAAGACCAATTGGCGAGAATAAATTTCTTTAGCTGCAATTAGATTCCGCTTCATTACGTCCTGATTGCCTCATAAGTGCCCCGGCCGAATCCTGCGTCATGTTCATGTCTTTTGTCTTGCAGGCGGAGCTTTCTGCTCATGTCATGTCACCCCCTGCCTCATACTTACCTGGCCGGTGGCTCCCTCGTTCCAATGGGAGAGCTCGGTTAGGAAAGCCTAATGCACATTGTGGTGTCATTCCTCTCTCCATTGACATTTTATGCCAGGGAGTAATTTTTGATCTGGCTATTTTCATTGTGAATCTTCATCCTGGACTGTTGGTTTCGCGCCCATGTAGAGAGTATGAGACAGCGGCTGAGCTGACTAACACCAAAATGTCACGTGACATATAAGAAATACTGGACAAGAGTAAGAATCATTTAAAAGAGGAATTAAACATGTTATTGAAAAAAGAACTCTTCGAGTTTGATCATACATGTAATACTGCATATTAATTGTTTTACAGGGAAATATTTATAAATCCTTTTGTCTTTAAAAACCAAGACTTGAATCTGAATATTCCAACACGTTTTAGGCATCGCACCATCCATTTTAGGTATAGACAAGGCCTTACTTAGCAGCCAATGAAGCAGCTTGTGGCTTCAGAATGGACCAATCAATAGCAATGATGAATTTATCAACATTGGCGAGGCAGGGGTAGCAGATAACAAACACGTCGGGAGGGCGCTGCAGTACGTGCGGTTTGCGGGAGAGCACGAGCGACGAGGGTTACCCTGTCAAGGAAAATTTGGGTCATTCTTCAGCTCCTCGAAGATCCATTGTCGAAGAAAGTCAACAGAGCACTCACTGGACCCATGGGTGGGAGGTGGTGACACGCCTCCCTTGTCGAAGCTAAGTTACAAAAGTTGCTGGAGTTAAATTGGGCCAACAGAGTGCGCTCGTCGCGTCATTGGATGGAGCACCTCGCCTCTGAAGCCGTGTGCAAGCTTGATGGGAATTGTAGGCGGGCTAGCTTGCCTCTGCGCATTTGCCATGCTGGCCTCATCAATCACAGTCCTTAAATGGGACAGGGATCGCCTGGGTAGTGCTGCCTGCAGAAGAGGAGTTTCTCCTCAAAGTGAGTCAAATGGCTTCGCACTGTACGTGTTTTTTTTTTTCATTTTGCATGAGGAGGATGTGAGGTCACGCACGGGACTACTCGGTAGACCAGCACGTCCCCCCCGCTCCTGGCAGTTGGATTGACCATTCAGCTCGAGTCAGCTGGTGGTGTGAAGCCAAGGTTTCTCCCCGGGCTGGCGAGTTTCTGGACTTCCTCGTGGTGCATTATGCGCAATGCTATGCTTCCGAAAGGGAGGGGGTGCGGGAATGGAGTTTGATGATCACGGGGGCTGAAAAAGAGTGAGGTCGCACGCATCAGAGGCACCCAGACAGCCTTGTCTCTTGGGGTTTCAAAGTGAATGAGGAGAAGCTTTGTGCAGGTTGCATCTTGCGCCATGCATATTACCTCCCTGGCCACAGCACTGTGGTGGGCTAGGCCCATGTGCGCGGTTGGGGGGAGTGCGAATGCGAGCCACTGTGCTTGACAATACGAAGCTAAGCACAACAATAACATGACACAAACGCCACCTTGAAACTGGCCAAGGATACGTAAATAACAATACTAGCGGACACATGTACCTGAGCTAGAGCCGGGCTCGAGTTGAATGCGATGTGTTGGGGGGCCCGCTTCCTGCTGGAGGAGCTACGGCAGTCAAACTGCAGCAGGCCATGGCGGCGAGCTGCTGTTTGCCATGTTTGCTGTTTGTCTCCCTTACGTGTGCGTAGGTATACACGCGGATGAGGCATGGGTGAGAATGTCTCGTCCCATTCCCCTCAAGTCCCTGTTTTTGGACCGTAATTCTACATGACACCTTCCCACCGCGCTGTCGCAATGGGGCGACCCCCATCGCCGTCGCACACCACTGCCGGCGCACCTCGCTGTCTACTGAAACCATGATCTAGCTTCCCACTGGATGCTCAGGTTCTTCGCCCAGCGCACTGTGGGCGAGCTTACCCGGCCGGATGCAAAACAACGGCCCCAGAAAAACACCGCGCAGAGACGGGAGGCTTGTTCCCTGTCGGCGCGGCCAATCGCCATGGGCTGCAAAGCCTGGGCCCTTGCTTGTCCCACGTCCAGGACACCGTCTAAGGCATGGCGCACAGTACGAGGTCGGCTCCCTCGGCCACCCGGGGTGGGTCGCTCGAGCCAAGCCAAGCCCAGCGGACATGGACTTGCGGGTGCCAATCTCTTGCGCTCTGTTGTGCCCCCCCATCCCCTCCCCTCCTCGCAGCCCGCCAATCATGGCCGGCCGCCCGCCAGAGCCAGAGCAGCTTGCGTGGCCGGACGATCTTAGGGCTCCTACAGGCCAGCAGAGCTTCTGGAGCCGGGCGGCAACCCCAAAACGGCCGGACAGCTGGCGCTCCTTGTTGGGGGGCAAATGATGGGGGCCAGGTCAGGCGAGTCTGCCTGATTTTCCTCTCGCGGAGTCGTTGTCACTCATCCTGCTTTGAAAATCTTGGTGAAGCCCCCTCCTGATTCCTTCGCTCCCATTATACCGTATCTTTGGCCATTTCCTCCCCCCTAGTGCCCGCTCTGAAAGCATCCCTCTCCTGGGCAAGGCCATTTCATCGCATCTCATCGCTCGGGCATCCCGCGGTCACCACGCAGCTCGCTTTTCAGCAGGTTCCGCCAGCCTCGAAGCCGCCAGCCAGCGCCCCTGCCAGCGCCCATGGCCTCCCGCTCGTGTCTCTCGCCGTCCGCAATTTCACCCTCTCCCCCCCGATCTCCCCCTCCTAGCCTCACAGTGGGCAGCGGCTCACTTGCAGCGGGCGCGTGTGGCCTTGCTGTGGCCTCAGGCCAAAAGTGCGCCCTGCACCATAACTAGTAAGATTTCAAATCCACCGCCATTCAAGGTTGGGTTTAGCGTCAGATTTCCTTTATGTCCTGTCTTGTCTCTTTTCGTCTGTCTCTTTTTTTGGGGGGGGGGGGGGGGNNTTGGGGGGTTTTTTTTTTTTTTTGTTGTTTTTTGTTTTGGGGGGGGGGGGGGGGGATTTTTTTTCCTGTCCCGTCCGTTCCCCCCCCCTAGCACCAGACCAGCCAGCGCTCGCCAGTGGCCCAGTGGCCACTGCCACTGCTACCACTCTGCCACCACTGCCACTGCCGGCTGCCACTGAGGCGCGTGCGGGCGAGTGCTGTGGGCGAGCGTCCCTTCGCTGCGCTGTGGTGAGTCGAGGCGAGGGTCGAGGGTCGATGTGCCTAAGGGTACGTACCGTTTCTCCTTGCCTGAGCCAACCCCAGGACACTTTGCCCAGGTCAGGTCCGTACCGCACCCGTCTTGTTGCAAAGCACCCGGGCCCTGGCGCTCTCCCCATCCATCATTCTTCCTCCCCCATCACCCATTACCATTCTTCGCTCGTCGTGCAGTCCACGATCCTTCCCCTCTCTCGTTCCTCTTCCTCGGTTTTTACTCCCTCGCCCCTTGCGTTGGGATTGTGTCTGAGTAGTCTCATACTCGTGCTTCTTCTCTTTTTTTCTCTATTCGCCTCGCGCTCGACTCCCCACCCGCGCACGACTCGTCCTTCCAGGTCGCCCTCCCATCGTGACGGATCACAAAGAGTTTTGCGAAATCACAAATTCCTCGACTGTGCCCCTAACGCGCTCTCGAACTGCATCAACACCTCGTGCATCGCCTCCAGCTAGCCACCACGCCTTTCCACAACCGTTACTTTTCACCCTCGCCGCCGCGATCTTCCTGCACTCTTCCCGGCCACCGTTCTCCCACGACCCCCCTCGAGCTCCTCCTCACCCACGCTCACGCTCACGCTCGCGACTCCTCGACCGGACGACTACACCGGTGTCACCTCGCCGTATGAGGCTGTCGGTGACTGTCCTGGTTCGCAGCGCCTCATTCCGGTCCCACTGGCGCGCGTTCTAGAGGCGTCGTCATGCCCCAAAGACCGCGACGATAATCATTTCACGCAATTCCTTCCGACGTAACACGCCCTGTGAGGTCCAAATCAGATTATGACAGACAAGCCGACACAGCAGCCCACGCAGCCAGCGGGTCCTAGTCAGAACGGCCCTCCAACACCAGAAGGCGTGATTGTCAAAGAAGACGTCCCCCAGACGGTTGAGGTGGTGGCTGAAGAGGAGCCGTACACCATCAAGTGTATCTGCAACTTCTCTGACGATGATGGAAACACAATTTACTGCGACACCTGCGACACGTGGCAGCATATTGATTGCTTTTACCCAGACAACAGAGAAGAGGCCATCAGCGAAGATTTTGCTCACTCGTGTGCGGAGTGCAAGCCACGCCCGCTCGACCGTCAGAAAGCAATCGAGAGGACTCTACGTCTCAGAGGTGCCGCTGAAGAGCGGCTGCTCGACAAGAAAACCAAACGACCTCCATCGAAAGGTCACAGAAAGAAGGCAAAGCCTAACGACCTGCCAGTGAATGGCCACACCGAGACTGGCAAGCACAGCATCCCGAATGATAATCTGCATCCTCCCAAGAAAGCGAAATCTGCACACCGATCGTCACAGTCGGTAAGTTCGCAAGCGCCCAAGCGAAGTCCCTCGTACGGAAACGGTCGACCAAATCCCGCCCACCCCCCGAGCCCTGCCACGACACCACCCGATCTCCCCGAAGACTTTCAGATTCACCACTACTCAAAAGGATTCTGCGACCTCTACACGGCAAGGGACGTTCCCGATGCCCACAATAATGCCTTTGCCAGCTTGGCCATTCCGACAGCGCTCTCACGATGGCTTCGCGACCCGAATACGATGAGAAATGAAGTAGGTCGAACACCGTCTGAGGTGTTCCAGACCGCGCCTGCCGATATCGAAGCCAAGAAACCCAAAATCGAGATTAAGGATGCCACACGTTCGACGGAAGATGGCAAGTCCCTCCGGTGGCGATTTCTCAACTCGACCGCACCAATCGAAAAGGATGTGCCTCTCATCGAATTGAATGGCGCAATAGGTTTCCAAAAAGACTATTGCACCGACCCAGCAAATCTCTGGGCCGACCTTTCCTCCCCTCTCCCCTTTGTATTTTTCCACCCTACTCTCCCCCTCTACATTGACACGAGGCAAGAAGGCTCACTTGCCCGGTACGTGCGCCGGAGCTGTAAGCCCAACGCTCAATTGGACACCTATCTCTCCGGTGGTTCCGAATATCATTTCTGGATCGTAAGCGACCGTTACATTTCTGCCAACGAACAAATCACCCTCCCGTGGGACTTCAGATTAGAGAAGAGCGTTGACGCGCGATGGCTCAATCTGCTCGGACTCAATGAAGATGATTTTCCCGGCCACGGTGAATCGGTCCCTGACGAAACAGAATACTTGGCCATCTCCAACTGGATTGACCGGATCCTATCTGAATATGGTGGCTGTGCCTGCGATTTAGATAACAACTGCGCCTTTGCCCGATTCCACCGACAATACCTCTTTGGCAGGACCCAGGCTCGAGCCCTCCCGAAGAAGAAGCAGCGAAAGCCAAAAACACAGGCCCTCTCTCCCACAAGCACTAGCCAAGCCACGAATAGTCGAGCCGCCAGCGAGGGCCATGTGGACGACGGCCCTGACCAAGATGTAAGGTCTCAATCTGGATCGTCGCGAAGCAAGCCGCCAAGCCGGGATCTCACCCCTTTGCGACAAGGATCGTTTGATCAACTTGGGATTCTAACCGAGCCAACAGACCGCGACAAGCGGAAGGTGGCCATGGTTGAGGATTCGTTCCGCCGTATGGAGCAACAGCAGCCCCCGCGAAAAAAGAAGCGTGTATCCGATGGCACGACTACGTCTAACGGCTCAAAATCAAAGGGACGTCACGGGTCAATAGTATCTCAGGGATACTACGTGGACTCTGGTACTTGCCGAAGCAACTCTGGGTCACCGGCAAGCTCCACATCTCCCCAGCTCCCTTACAAGCCGTCAATGCCTAATCAAGACTCGTCGCTTTCCCGATCGCGACAGTCATCCGCTGCCCCTAAGCCAACATACTGCGATGCCAGCGTGCAGACGGATCCAGTTGAAGGCGAGTGGTATAGCGAGTCGAAAGAATCCCCTCGGCCGAAGAAAAAAATCATTACTCTTTCTAGGCGCCTGCTGAATAACCGCCACAAGCATCGGAATGAGGATGAGGAGCGCCGCAGGAAGTCGCTTACTGCTCCGGACTCTGGTGTTACAGACATGGAAGTGGACTCGCCGACGGAGCAGAAGCCCGCAATTGTGAACACAGAACCAGAGCTGCCCTCTCCCTTGTCTCAAAGCGGTGAATCATCCGTGGCTGATGGTCCTGCTGGGAATTCAACCACTCCCACAGCGATTCCATCGATCACTGATGTGCCTGTAAGCCCGAAAAAAGTGAAAACACCAGATCTGCGTGTGCAGTTGCCACCGGTCCCGGCTTTTGATAACACTGGGCTGGCTGTTCAAAACGCCACTACGCCTCAATCGGCGACGGGCCCCGCTGTTCAATCACCCATCTCTAATGGAACTTTTCCCAGTCCATTCGCACCGACCGCGGTCAATGGAGTTGCAGCTCATCCCAGCCCAATCAAGAAGAAATTGAGTCTGAGCGACTACACTAAGAGCAGAATGAATAAGGCTGCTGGGAAAATCTCTGGGGGGAGCACTCTTGTGAAGCCAAGCATCTCAAGTCCTGATGAGACAAAGGTTGATATTATTTTGGACTCGTCTTCAATGGATAAGTCTAACGAGAACATGGTGTCTTCTACGACTACTCCAACGACTACTGGTCCCCTATAGCTGTACGAAGTTTCTGTACGTATATTATCGTGCTCGGTTCTGCTTTTTTTGGTACTTTCTTGGAATGATTCAACTGGAAGGAATCAAAAGCCCGGAGTTTTTTTTTTTGCTATTCTTATAAAGTGGCTGGTATGTCGGACGACACCCCTTTTCGGCGTTTGGAGAAGGATATGAAAACATGGACACGGGCACTCGATTAGGGTGGAATGGCACTGACGTGGGAGATGTTTGTTGGACGAATGGATCTCAGCATGACGCGTCAGAATCTGTCACGGATTGATCAGTATCTGGCATACTCCTCCCTGTCCTAGGGCCTATTTATGCCCATGTGTGGTCAATGAGTGGAAGAGGTTGAGCCAATTGTTTTTTTTTTATATTTATTTACGCCGTTCGGGCCCCACCCTCATAGTGGACGGTCATGGGATGTGGAATGGAACTAGGAAGGGATGATAACCCTGGGTCGCTAGACTCTTGTTTTGACAATTTTCTTGTATTTCTAGGACATGCTGGGAACCTATCCTAGGACCAGACCGATGCTACACGCCTTGAGATGATGAAAATGGAAAATTTTTAATGGATGCGACCAACATGGTTTTGCTTATTTTATGTGAATCAACTATGCGACGACATGAGGGATGGACAAGGCGCATGGGCTGAGGCAGCGTTTTAGATTCAGACGCAACTTTTCTGAGGGGTATCATTAATATATCTGACCTTGCGTCCTACGACCTTTCTAGCTTTCCCGTTCTTGTTCATGCCTTTGCATTCTTCTTCGAATCATCCAAGTCCTTGGTTAGGCTGAGGCGTGTGTTGGTAGTTGTTTTTACTGTCCTAGTTTTACCCATGGCGCGCAACGCCCCAATTGTCCTCCTTAAATACGAGTAGGGCTAGGCGATGGCGGACAAACAGACCAAATAGGCCAACTCCGAGTTGCAGCATGGTTACTTCCAAGGCGAGACGATCCTCACGTAGCGGGCCTCGCCAGACCAGCCAAAGATTGAGGATGGTAAAGTTGCTAGTCTCGACAAAGCGGCCTTCGTCGTCGACAGTGACCTGAAGGAGGCGCAGTTTGGCGAGGAGGTGTAAAACTTGGCCTACGATAGGATGGGGTTGGCGTTCGGGGGACCAAGGAGTGACGGACGGTTCAAGAAGGCCGGTTCGGGCGTTGAACTTTGGGAGTCTGTGGCGGGGGCAAGGGATGAGCCCAAAGATTTGTGGGCAAGAGTAGAGAAAGTTGAATATCTGAGGGACAAGAAGGAGGCCGAGTGTCTTGGAGAAATGTCCGAGGATACCAACGACAGCGAAAACCATGCCAGAAAAGTAGCAATATGTGTCGCCGACAAAGACCTTGGCGGGATACCAGTTATGATAGAGGAGGGCACATGAGACCCCAATCCAAGGCAAGAGCAGATAGAGTGAGAAGAGGTGAGAATCAGTAGCGGGATGAGGGTAAGGAGTTAGAAGGTAGAGACAATCGTTGAAGGCGAGTAGAACGGCGATGACAACGCATTGCGAGACCTCAATGCCGTTGATGCCAGCGAGCATGTTGATACTCTGGGGGCAAAACATGGCCACGCAGGACATGTAGACATAGTAGAGGGCACCCAGGTCGAGAAGCTCGCCCAGGTAGGGCTGAAGCTGGACAGGAATGACAATCGAGGTGACATCAAAATCGACAAAGTAGATGACCAGAATAGGTATTGAAGCTAGACCTGGAATCCACCACTTGTGGCGCCAACGAATGTCAAATAGATCATCGGCGATGCCTAAAAGGGCGATGGTCTGAAGCGATATGATGGCGCTCAGATATGAAGCAAGCTTTGGAGAACAATATTAGAAGACTGGTCAATTTCATCAGATGGCAAGGCTTTATAATCATACCTTGTTGTGAGGGAAGCGATGCAGAAAGCGACCCTGGTTGACTTGCTGGAGCTCGACGACGACGTCACGGTTTCCACCGCCGCTTGTAGCGGCGACAATATCCTTGTAGAAAGGAAACGGAATGAAGACGATAATTGTGATGAGATAAACGGCAGCACAAATAGCGCCCATACATTCTGGAATCTCAGGGCGATGGGTCTTGCTCAAGTCGCGACCTCGAAAACCGGCGCGCATGAAGGTGGGCCCCAGCCAGCGTATCATGGCATAGCTAAGAGAGAAGCCGAGGAGGGAGAGGGAGAGAGAGGCAATGAGGGGCTCGCCATCGCCCTGGAAGGTGTTTGCGAGAACAGCGATGGAAGCAGCGGAGAGGGAGAGAAGTGTGATGAGCTCGCTGCGAGAGAGGTCCGTTGGCGATGAGGTTATCATGATGGCGGCGGGACGAGTGTGGACCCCGTCAGGTCAAAGGGCGCCACGATGGATTCAATGGAGGAAGGGGCTTAGATTGGACGATGAAGCATGCTGGGAAGCGAAAGGACTGTTGTGTGGCTTGAAAAGAATGAAAGCACGAGGAAGTCTTGTGCAACCGGGCAGCTTGTAAGAGAGCGACTGAAGTGGCAGAAGAAAAGAGGCGCAGCAGCCGCGACAGCCCTGGTTAGGTGACACGTTGAAGATGGCGTCGGCAAGTGGAGGCAGCTGCGGAAATAAGGCACGTGCACTTGGCCTTGACTTTGACTTCGACCTTTTATACAATTCTTTCACCAGCAACACAAGGGGCGATAGTTTGCTTTTATCGGCATTAAAACGCGCCAAATCCATGCGGCACAACAGCATGAAGGCGGCAATTTCTCGCCCTGGCGCCGCAAGCTACAGTGTTGACTCGCAAGTTTTCTATTGTTAGACTGCATCCGGACTTGACCCTGTCTCACCAGCAGCGTCACCTCGGGGCTCCCATTTTCGTGTTAAGAAAAAAAAAAAAAAAAAAGGGACAAACAAGCTCATAAAGAGCTGACCGTCATACGACCCAGTGCCAGCTTGAAAAAAAAAACGCACTCCGAACGCGCGCGCGAGCTGCGCTTACACCCGCTCCCGCCCGCCTCTGCATCGACATGTTGACCCAAGCCAAGATGCCAACAGCCCCCAAATTCGGGTATTATGCGATGTCTTGCAGCACATTAGTGGGTTGATAATACTCGGCTGGGAATCCTTTGGGCTTTGGAGCCTCGGGAAAGTCGATATGGAGCCAGGAAACAAGCATTGCCAGATCCGGCTCTCAGCATCCGCTGATTTATGAACCCGGCCGAGATGCAAGCCAACACAGACGTTTCCGCCTCCGCACGCTGGTTTCGCAGGGATGCGACCTAGGCCCATAATTTCCCGGCCGTCTGTCTTAATTGTCTGTTTGACGTTGATGCGCGGAACCAGAAAGGAATTCATTCCACCCTCCACTAGCACCGTCACATGGCTTTTGTCGGTCAACAGCAGCTCCCTCCGATGATCTTCTCCCATCTACTGAGCTGGTGGCGGCGTTGTGCACTAATTATGCGTGTGGATGCCGTCTCGTCACTAAAACTCACCAATCAGCCATGCTTAGTGTTCTCAGCCCAGTACTCCTCAGATCTCGAAGTGCGTCAGACGGACCAAGCGATTGGCATGCTCGGGGACTAGATCCATGTTTCTTTCTCTGTCAGCCCACGCTAGGTCTTTCTCGCTGTAATTGTGCCGTGCCACCCGACAAGGCAGCGAGTTGGTGATGAGATGACACATGCGAACTCAACCACGCCCTTCGTTCTTGTGTTCCCGATCTCATGGCTTTGTGAAACACGACACGCCCAACAAGACTCATTTTTCGCAATCGGCCGAACATCCAGGAACAAGTTTGCCATCATCATTTGCTATGTTCAGGCGGGTATGCAAATCCAGCTTCCCCTCATTTTCAAGGTGAGAACTAGGAACGGCAGCGAAGCTAAAATGGCCAAAGGAGTATTGGCCGTGGCCCACCGGGCCAAGGTGTCGTTGCATGGACATCTGCATGGCCCAAAAGCCTTGTTATGCCCATCCGGAGATAAATGGAGATAGTCTGACATGGCTTGAAGATGGGGTTGAGTGGGCCGTTTGCTTGTTCCCGGTGTGACTGGGTTTCGGCCGAGCGAGTGCTGCATATTGTCTCGTAGCAGTGTTGCCCCTTGAGCACATTTATCTAGTTTTTTGGTGGCTTTCTTTTTTTTCCCTCTCCTTATTTCACTTTCGAGTTCCCCGTTCAGCTTCTTTTGCCTGTCTCCAGTTCTTTTTCGTGTCTCTTGTTAGCATTCTGCTGGCGTCTCTCCAAGGGCCGTTGCATCATTCCAATGAAACATTCCCCCAACCACTGAGCTGCGCTTGTGCTATTTCCGCCCCGGGGCGCTTAAAGGATACGAAAACCAGAATATTTCCGCTTTCCTCTTCTTGGGAGGGGGTTTTCGCCTCAGCTCCTTAGATATACAGTGCTGCCCCAGGCTTCACCTCTTAACTAACTTACGAATCTCCCGCTGATCATCATGGTGTTTTCGGGTGATGATGAAAAAGGCGGACCGACATTCATCCCTCCTGGTGATGAGACAGACACAAACACGGTGATTGGAGACAAGGAAACTGCCGGTCTTCCCAGAAGCAAAAGCCCCAATGAGGAAAATGCCAAAAGAGACGAAACCCCCATCAAGGCGAAGGCTGAAGGCAACGAATCTCCCGATGACGACTTTGATATTGAAGCACTGGATGTAAGTAAAACAAGCCAATACAGAGAAACCCCAAAGGCCTTTTTTGTATAAAAAAGAGTGCCCCAAACAGAGATGCTAATCATCGTCATACAGGAGAGTAGGCTTCAAGTTGAACGGGTTGAAACCCGAAAGACGCGCCACAGTATTCTAAGTCGCCTCTCCAAGTCCAAGACCAAGGAGAAGCTGCCTCCCCCTGTGCAACCAACGATGGACCTCGAGAATGGCATTGTTGGCTGGGAATCGCAGCATGACCCGGAGCATCCCCTCAACTTTCCCCAAAGCCGCAAGTGGCTCCTCACCAGCCTGCTCTCCGCCATCACATTCATGACGCCGTTTGCCTCGTCCATCCTCGCGCCGGCCATTACATTTGTTGCCAAGGGCTTCCACGAGGACAGCATCACCGTGGCCTCCATGCCCGTCAGCATATTTCTTCTTGGCTATGCCGTTGGCCCTCTATTCCTCTCCCCCCTCTCCGAGATCTACGGCCGCAACATCATCATCACCACGGCCAACGCCTTCTTCTGCGCGTGGCTCATCGGATGCGCCCTCGCGCCGTCCCTGGGCACCCTCATCTTCTTCCGCTTCATGTGCGGCCTCGGGGGCTCGGCCTGCCAGACAATTGGCGGAGCCATCATCGCCGACATGTTTCCCATCAGCGAGCGCGGCCGAGCCATGACCATCTGGATGCTGGGCCCCATGTTCGGCCCATCGTGCGCTCCCGTCATCGGCGGCTTCGTTGCCGAGACGATTGGCTGGCGCTGGGTGAACTGGCTCACCTTCATCCCAGCAACCATTGTCGTGACCGGCATGGTCTTCCTGAACCGCGAGACGAACCACCAAGTCCTCATCCGGAGAAAGACGGAGCGCCTCCGCAGGGAGCTCAATCGCCCGGAGCTCCGAAGCTGCTACGTCGACCCCAGCGCTCCCCAGCTCTCGCGGCGCCAGATCATCCTCAACGGTCTCACACGGCCCATCCGCCTGCTCTTCGGTTCCGCCATCGTCTTCAGCCTCTCGCTGTACATTGCCTTCGCCTACGGCTGCCTGTACCTGCTTTTTAACACCATCCCGATTGTGTTCCAGGGCAGCTACGGGTGGTCCATAGGCGTCACGGGCATCGTCTACCTGACGCTGCTGATCGGGTACATGGCGGGCCTGGCCATCTTCTCGGTCCTGTCCGACAAGACGGTCGTGCGCATGACAAAGGCCAACGGCGGCGTCTACGAGCCCGAGATGCGCCTCCCCGACTGCATCTACTTCACCTTCCTGCTGCCCATGACCTTCTTCTGGTACGGCTGGTCGGCCGACAAGGCCGTCCACTGGATCGTCCCCGTCATCGGCCTCGTCCCCTTTGGCCTGGGCATCGTCGGCATCTGGCTGCCCATGCAGGCCTACCTGGTCGACGCCTACTCCCAGTACGCCGCCAGCGCCCTCGCCGCCTTCTCCGTCATGCGGAGCGTCGTCGCCGCCTTTCTCCCCCTCGCCGGCCCCCAGATGTACGATGCCCTCGGCGTGGGCTGGGGCAACTCCCTGCTCGGCTTCATCGCCGTGGCCCTCATCCCCATTCCTGCTCTCATCTACAAGTTTGGCGGTCGAATCCGCAAGCGGGAAAATCTCAAGCTGTAAACCGGATGGGCCAAGGATTTTGTGTTTTTGGATTGCTTTTTTTCTTCTCTCCTTCTTTTTTCTTTTCTTTTATAGTGAGACAGCCAACACATGACACAGTGCCAGGAAGCTGCAAAAAAAGAAAGTAGAAAGAAAGAAAAAGCAATTAATAATAATAGTACTTACACTTTTTATAACTACCCGAATCCCTTACCGTTCGCCAAACAGGCATGATCCTCGGTCAATGTCTGACTCTCCCGCAAAGTGGTGTCGCGTGGCAGCCGAGACAATTGAGGCTCTTGACAACTGCAGTGGAATGTAAATTGCATGTGACTCACTCGGGTTACCAGCAGAAACGCAAGAATGGAAATGAATTGACCTTTGTTTTTTTACCCATCCATGTGTTGTTATTTTGATCCCACATTCCCTTTCCCAACAAGAGAATAAAATAAATAAAAAATCTACCAATGCAAAAAGACCCTGAAGCCGAGACCGAGTAGGAGGGTATTTTAAATATTCATCAGAAGTCGTTCATTCGTTGATACCCATTCTCATCTCCCAGTATCCCAACGTGCCAGAACCTCAATATACACCAAGCAAGCCCTCCAAATAATAATGATAATAATAAAACAAAGACAAACTCCAGGTTGACTCATTAATGCCTCTTTCTAACCTCCTTAAGTTGCCGCCATTTGCATGCCTTATATCTCCTTTACAAAACCCACCTCGACCATGTCGTCTGGGTCAATGTCTAGGTTTGCTACCTTTGTTCGCGTATTCTCTCGAATCCACAAGAACGCTTCCAGGGCAACGCGGCGGCAAATGTTGCCGATACTCCGCTGTGGTCGCCGCTGCACTCGCATTGTCTGTTTTCCCATGAGATAAACAGTCTGGGAGTCCTCCGCGGTACGAAGAGCCTCCAGCTCCATGCGCGCATCTGGTGGCAGCGTGTCGTCATTTGGTGCGGGTGAGCCTCGAGTTATGAACAGAGTGAGTTCCAACACGATTCTCCTTGCCAAATCCGGTGTCAGGACATCATCCATGTAGCCGTGGCGCAGGGCAATCCGATAGCAGGATGGGATTTTCGAGGTGACGCGGTTGATGACGAAGCGCTGGTCGGTTGGCACGGTCGGTTGTGAGAGAGATCGCATATGGAAAAATACAATGACCTGCGGTCTCGTCTGGAATTTGCGAATGAATTGTGTGAAAACCTTGGGGATGTGGTCGTCTCCTGTGCCGCCAACCTTGTCGAAGAAGATGCCCAGTCCAGGAACCGTGGAAAGGTTGCCGCCTCCAAACTCGGGCCTCAGCCGAAGTCGAACTGGGCTGCAATCGCTGCCGCTCCTTGCGATCGAATCGTTTCGGGACATCAGCAGCAGCTCCGATGGCTCCATGGTGTCCTTCATTTCGGCTTCCCACTGCTGCTCCTTGCCCCATCTCCAGAGAATGAAAATGGTTGACAAGATGAATGAAAGAACGAGGGCAAACCATCCTCCATCCGGTACCTTGTTTAGAGCGGCCGTCAAGTATACGCCATCTAGAAGAATAAAGACGAGGAATACGAATAATACAACGAGTGAAGGTACACGCCAAATGATCAACGCGACCAGCGACACCAGGCAAGTTGTAACAAAGCACACGATCATGACACATGCTCCATAGGCATGACCAAGGCTAGTTGTCTAGTGATTGATTTAGCATTCCCTGATTTGTTGGTAGGAGTTCTGGCTTTACTCACGTTGTTGTATACCGCCGTGACAACGACAGTGCCAATCATTAGCATCCAGTTTGCCAAGGGCATGTAGATTTGGTCATGAAACCGTCGACTTGTATGGACTGTCTTGATGTGAGGAAAGTAACTCAGTCTCATCAACTGTGAAATGAGCTGGAAGGAGCTTGTAATCAATGCCTGGCTAGCAACCATGGCTGCCAGAATGGCGATGACGATGCTAAAGTAAAAGGAACCTTTGGGGACCGTGTAGAAGAAGGGGTTGGTGTAGGCGTCGCCGTCCTCGTCTTGGGAAATAAAGGCCGCTTGCCCGGCATAAGTGATCAGCAGGCACGGGAAGGCTAAGCAAAGCCATGAGATTTGGATGGCGCGTTGGCCGAAAGCTCCGAGATCCGCAAAGAGCGATTCAACGCCAGTGAAAGCAAGCAAAAGACCCCCCAGTGATTTCCATCCCTCGGAGCGATTTCTTACCAAGTACAGAAAAGCGTAGTGAGGGCTGAACGCCTTCAAGACTGTGTGGTCGTACAATACAAGGTTGTAGATGCCGATGCTGAGATTGTAAAGCAGCCAGATGACAACAATGGGGGCAAACGACGTGCCAATCTTGGACGTGCCGAGGGGTTGAATCAGAAACAGCAGGATAAGGATTCCGCAAGAGGTGCCAACAATGGCGCTTTTGCCCAAATCAGGTCGTACGACCTGGATGCCCTGAACGGCGCCCAAGACAGACTGGGCCGGGGTCAAGACGCTGTCCGCGACAACCAGTGCGACGCCAAGGATGCCGACGACTTTCAGAACGGCCTTGGCCACTGTGCTTCTCTCCAAGAAGTCGCGGACCATCCTCCCTGCGGGCGGCAGGTCCGATGAGCCCACCTCGCGTTCCAGTCGAATCATTATTCTTTCGGGGTAGTTGGGGTCAGTGCGGGCGATGCTGGCGTAGCGAGCGAGTAGCGAGTACACGGCAAAGGTACCGCCCTGGCCATCGTCGTCGGCCGAGAGAACAACAAAACAGTACTTGACAGTGACGATGAGGGTGAGAGACCAGATGATGATTGATAGGGCGCCGACGAGGTCGTCCCAGTCGGGCTGCTTGCTAAAGGTCGAGCTGAAGACATAGAGGGGACTGGTGCCGATGTCGCCGTATACAACACCCGCGCTCTGCCATGCGAGCCACAGAAGGAGAAAACCCTTGTACGTCTGTCGGACGCAAAACACGTTAGAGAAAAAACTCCAATGGAAACAATTGGCGGCACACGCAGCTGCCTACCTGCTTGTTTGCCCGGTTCAAATCCTCGTGCTCAATTCTCTGAGCCTTTTCCTGGTCATACAGGTCGCGAGCGTCCGGGTCGGACGGCGGCACGGAGGCGGCGTCATCATTGTCGTCTAGGTCGGCGATAGTGGTTGGTCTGGTTTCTATCGCGTCATCTCGTTCATCGTTTGAGTGTCCCATTTCGAGGTCGTCCGTCATAGGCCGCTTGGTAAGGCTGAGGGACGCAGGCCGTGGTGCAGGGAAATTTTGGGGGGACGGGTTATATAGGCTGGGCAAAAAAGGTGACAGGGTCCCCAGAAAGGCGGGAATGGGCTCGACATCATCGGACAAACCCCGTCAATGGCGAACTATATGGTGTCTTGGCGATCCACAGCCACAATGGTACCAAACGGCTGCTATCTCTGTTGCCCGACCGCCGTCACGGGGGGAGGAGCTAACATCTGGGAGAGGTGATAGGTCCGAAGGGCAAGCTTTGCATGACCCCACCTAATAGAGCACACCAAGGTTGTCGATGGTCTGCAGACGCTCGGGGCGTCGAGCAAGGTTCGGGGCTGTGTATGTGCCAAGACGGTCGACTTTCGCCTCCCTCTGGTCATGACATGACGGTGAGGGGGGCGTTCCTTGGCAGAGATGACGGCACAAACCTCGACGCGGCCGGTCCAATGGCGCCCAGAGCGCCTAGGGGCCTTCACCAAGACTAGCGGCGCGAGTGCGGGGGAGAGGGCGACGGCACTATGGATGGAGCCATGGACACCCTTGGGCCTGGGTGCGCGACTGCATGCAGCCAAGGCGCTAAAAGGCTTGGTTAGTCTTGTCGTTCCTCCGCAATGGCTGTTGGCCCGGCTTGTCGCCGCCGGTTTGACGTCCCAAGACGAGGCCGGGGAAGTCTTCCTGCAATTCCCGCGCGGCGCCAAGGTCTAGCTGACTTGATTCCAGCGCGCCGGCCAAGAGCGGCCAAGCATGGCCAAGCACGACTAGGCCCGGCATTGAAGTCAGCGGAGCCATCAGCACCACATCGAAAATGCCCGCTGCTGGCCGCTTTGCGTGCATCGCTGAGGGTTACACTTGACATGTGGGGGAGGGGGAGGGCTGGGGGCCTCATCCTGTCCTCTCTCCTCTGTCCTCCAAAACCAAACCCACCCGGGTATCCTCGGATGCCCACGTGAGTGGACGACAGGCAGTGGGGACGCCCCCGAAGGTGGTACCCGGGAACCCACCCTAGCGTTGCGATTGCAATTGCAGGGTCAAAGGCTACACAGTGCAGCACCTCACCAAGCGCTTTCTCGTGTGGTAATCATATGACATGAAGTGAGTTGTCTGTTTTTTTTTCTTCTGCATATTTTTTCTTCTTCTGAAAGGGGACAAGTACAGTTAGTTGTCTGCTGATCGCGCCATGCGGCCGGCAACTATCTTGCGCCAACGCTGGAGTGCCGTTCGGTAAAGTCCCCCAATCCATCGTGAGAATTCCGAGTGCCACCGTTGTCTCCAATCTAATCTTCGCCGTTGGAAACACTCGTCAGAGACACAGCAGGAGGGGAAAGGCTCAGAGCCAGCCACCTGGCTGACACACATTGGCATTGTCTCAGCGCCCATCTGACAACAACCTTTGCACCTCCATCATCTCAGACTTACATCGCTAAGACCAACCTTAAATTCTGCCCATGGACAATGCCACCACTAGCAAAGCCACTTAAGTGGGCTGTCGAACTCAAGATGAGGCTACACCCAGTATGGTGCCGAGACTCATTTCTTGCAAGCTTCAGAGCTACCATGATGCGAAATGAGAACCGTTTGCTCCGAATCAGTATTGATTCCGGGCGTCACTCTCGGTCAAGTCCGCGCACACGCTTTCGTCCGATTGACAGCGCTGGCAATACACACCCAAAACAAAACAAAAACAAAAAAAAAGAGAGGGAGGATTGGATGAGAATGTTCTCAGCGCCAAAGTGATACGGTACATACATTGCATACATCATCAGTCGCTTGCAGATTGCAAAAGTATATATGTATTGTTCCAAATTCGGGTTCGGTTTTCAATCAGCCCAACGTCTATCCTTGGTCAAACTCGAAACCTGGTCCCTGCCCATGTATGTAGGTATGCGTGTATCAGGGTCCGTGGACAATAGTTGAGCAAAACAAAAATCCGAGCTCCAGCAATATTCGTGTACTACTTGCAAAAAGCGAGTTCTCTTCTAATCAGGTATCAGTTCCGTATCTTCCTCGTTTCCAGTCATTACCACCCCATTACCTCCATTTTACACCAATTCCCACCGCATGACAAAACTCCAAGCCATACCAACCTTGCCCTTCTTGGCAAGGTATTCCCGTGCCGAGATCCCTCTGCCATCTTTTCCATCAATGCTAGTCAGCTGAGCAACCTGGACGGCTTGCCCGGGGGCTCCCAAATCCCTAGCATCGACGTCTACCCAATGCCAGTAGCCATTGGTTTCCATGGGCACCATTTGTTCATCCCTCCCATCCAGTCCATGAATACTGAGGAGCAGCAAAGGAGGCTTGCCTGGCCCATGTGTCTCGGGCTTCCAGTGCTCGCAAACTTTTGAAAATTGAAACCGTACAACCTCACCACTGTACACAGAGATTTCTTTGTCTCTGGGTTCCACGCTGTCTGCCGAAATACCTTCCTCGTACATGTTTGTGAAGAAGGTAGGCGTTTCTCCCACGTGTTCACCATAGCAATATTCTTCCCACTCAAGAGTTCGACCGTCACTTCGGAATTGGTTCTGGGACTTGCTTGGGAAATGCCACCACCCCAGTTTTTCGTTGGTTCGTGTGAACTGATCGGGGTCAAAACGCGGCGTGTACTGCTGTGTGTTTCCGTCGACAATGCCAGCGCCCCAGCACGCGTCAATGAGCTTCCATTCTCCGCCATCAATTCTCACTGCATTCCAAGCATGGTTGGCATCCATCTTAGCCGGCGGACGCTCACCCTTTTTCAAGGGGGTGTGTCCAATACCTTTCCCGTGGCTATCCACAAGAACACATTCAAGCCCGGCTCTGTTGGCAATAGCTTTGTACGTCTCTGCGTATCCTGCGCAAACAGCCTTCCCGCCGAAGATGGTGTCCTCGGCTGACATATACTTGACATTTTTCCCAAAGAACGCAGCGCAATCATAGCTGATATTGTGGTGGAACCATGTGAAGATTGCCCTCGCTTTATAGGTATAAGACGGGAAAGGGTCACAAAGACCCCGGGCCAAGTAGCCCACGGGATCATCCCTTGGCAGCGATTGCCGAGGAAACTTAGCGGCCACGGTATCAGGTCCGCTCCAATCGTGGCAGACCCAGCATTCAATAAGGGGTGAGCTGGGCGCAGCCGATCGAACAGAGGCAGCCTCGATCTGTGCAAACGTTGGGCGCGAGGCAACCGGCACAGGGGGTGGTCCATCGTTTGATTGCGGTCGACTTGGAAGTGACGGTCGTAGTTCCGAAGGCCGCGATCCCGGAATTGGTGGTCGCTGTGTAGGAACCTGTGGTTGCTCGGTCTGTTGCTTCGAAACCCCGTTGGTAACTGGCGCCTTGACAAACGCCGCTGGTGCAGGTGGCAACTTTCGAGGCGGCAATTTGGGTTCCGCCGCTGGCACTGGCACATTTTGCTGTGCCTTTTCTGGCCTTGAGGGAAGCCTTGGGGGAAGGTTAGGCCTTGGCGTGGGAGCGGGCTCAATCTGGCGTGCAGCAGGAATAGGTCGGGCTGCTGAAAGATACTTGGGCTGGGTCACTCTTTTGGCTGCTTCCGCTTTTTGAGCTGCCTCTTCGGCCTGCTTGGCCTCCCTTTCCCTCTTGGTGGGTGGCAATGGGGGAAGACTACTCGGATCAAATGCTGGTGGCAGCTTGTAGATGGTCCCCTCTGAGCCCTGACTAGTGACAGAAGATGCGGTCTGGCCCACAGACAGCGAGGACAGCGTTGAATGCTGAGATATTTCAGAGGATCCTGAGTTGCGTCTCACAACCAAACTAGAGGAGGGCTGTGTTACTGATCGCCGCGGAGGCAAAGTCGGCACCCCTTGGCTAGATGGCGTGCGGCTTGGGAGCGGAGGTGGGGCGGGGCGGGCATTATCCTGAGATGCTGCAGGGTCCTGGTTGAAAGCTGGTGGTAAATTATTCCGCTTAGGCCTTGGAGGGATTGATGGGCTTGAACGAGCCGGGAGCTCTGGAGCAGGAGATGGAACCACTGGAAGTGATTGAGTCCTGGATTCAACGGCTGGGCGGACTGGGGGGCGCGGAGGTGGAGGGCGCTTGCGAATAGGCTCAGGGGTGTTGCTGGTGCTAAAATTCTTCTGCTTATTGAGGGCTGCTATTCGCTCCGCAAGCGTATTGAATTGAGGCTCCTCAGTGTCAGCCATTGAAGCGACGGTCTAGCGATAATGGATGTCCGTTGGCTGAAAAGAAGGTGGTGGCCAGGCAGACTCGGGTGTATGCGACAAAACTCCAGGTGGATAATGAGGGGCTGCGTCAGCGAATGTCAGGCGACGCGCGGAACTTGCACCGCACAATCAGTATAAAGCACACGGCCAGGAAGGAGAGCAGCGAAGGACAGCAGCAAGGTCAAAGAGGAAGATGCAGAAGCAAGAAATCGGATGGATACGGCGACTACCTATATTTGCCTAGGTGGTTGATGAAGGGTGAGCTGGACTGCTAGTGTGACTGGACGGCCCGGGCACAGCCTTGGAAGTGGGCCCAACAGTTGCAATTTACAGGGCAGTCAGATCCTGTCGGTTTCATCGCCGTGGTATAACCAACATACAATCATCTATTTTAGCACCAAAAGCACCACAATTGCGGCTGAGGGACAACGACACGGTTGCAAATGGCCCGCTTGGGGCGCATTGGCCGAGATGGACTCGCTCGAGGCCCTTTGACGAGTCAAGATTTGGCTTGTGGCAACCTAGAACAGCGTGCTTCTCGATTGCATGCCTGCAATTCTCGCACCTCCGACCGGGAGGCACCCAGGCCTGCCTGCCCATCCGAGTCCAGTCGAGTGCTGATTGACGCCGATCCCAACCGTAGATCAACCAGCCAGCATCAGCCGCCCATCATCTGTTAGCGGTCAGCACTGTGAAATTTGGGCCGCAAGAGAAAGAGATCGGTTTGTTTGCTCCTGGATGCGAAAACCAGGGTTCGCTGCAAACTCGGAGAATTCTTTTCCTAGCGCTACCACATTCGGAGATCCACAAGTTGTTTCTCTTGGTAAACCAGATAACCAGCCCGCTCCACAGAAGCGCACTTGAAGATATAGCAATGAAACCGGTACAAACTATGTCAGTGTAAGGTCGTTTCTGTACATACCATAGCAGGTGTCCAAATGGAATTGGCTGGAGTAGACAGGTACGAAGCAGATGGGGGTGGTGCTTCACGGACCCGGCAGGGGAACCCCACAGCCTCCAATGTGGACTCGCGGGCGGGCTTAGTGCCCAGTGCCCACCCATCATCAGCATCTCTTTGGCCCCATCGTACCAAACAAAAGGACAAGAAGCCTATTGCAGTGGTGGCCTGCATGGATGTGCCGACGGGAGGCGTCAGTCTTGCAGGCCAGCCGAGTCCAGCCATTGTTGCATTCGCGTCAGTCCATTTCTCCACATGATTCTTGGCGTCCTAAAAACAGCAGAATTCCGGACAGCTCCAGACGAGGCATTTGGGGCTACTCGCAACTCTAGCCCAAGTCGCGTTGGCCGGTGATTCGGGTACTATGTAACTTTCAAATATCCAGGCGTTCATCCCGGCACCCGTAGCCCGGCTCGGCGGCTGTCGTGCATGGGCGCAAACGACTTGGCATACCGGAAACTACAAGGCTCTTTTGCTTCTGTTGCTGCAGGTTCGCAGTCTCAACATTGGGGACAACGTATGTGCAAGGCTTGATAGGCAATTCAGCACAGCCGCGGATTGAAGGATGACCACGTCTCCACTAACATTGGTGAGGATGAGCTTTGCTTTTTTTTCCTGCATGCTCAATTCTTATAAGCACGTTGTGTTGAGATTGGCATTGATATGGACTCGCGTCCTCTGGTATAAGTACACAGAGCAATGAGTGCATCACCGCCACCAATCTAGCTGGGTGTCCACGGCACACCGCAGGTCATCAGGCTGCTAAAATGCCGGCTCTCTCTCTAAAACATTTCTTGGACACAACTATTCAGCTGGGCCGTCTCGGCCAGGTCGCAGCAGCAGTTTAATTGGCGACTTGACGACGCACATGCCTTCAACCATGCATCCACATGCACACACGCCCGCCATTCACACCCACTCACCACCAACACACCAACTAAAGACTCGCCCGCCTGTCATGCCCCATGTTCCATGTCCCATGTGCCTCTGCCGCCCGCTCTGACGCCTGCCCACGGGGCAAGGGCCCCCCAGACACTCCAAATCCCCTCCTCTGTCCTCCTCCCGTGTAAACAGAGAGCCTCCATCATCCCATCCCATCCCCTTTGTCTGCAGTCCTGCCCTGCCCTGGCCTACCCCCTCCCCCTCCCCCATCCTCCTGTCTCAAACCGTTCGCGCGCCCTCGCGGCAGCCTCATCTTTGGACTGCTCACCTGCGCCGCACACCCCGGCTCAGCCCTGCTGCGAATCATTGATCCGCCCCGCCATTCACCCACCAGAGCAGAGCGACAAAGGACCGCAACCTGCAGCTTGCTTGCTTCTCCCACTTGTTAGGCTGCTCAGCCTGTAATCATTATTATTCATCTATTATTTGTGTAATCCATTTTGGTCGCCTTTGTATCCGCCTGCCGCGAACCCGCTCCTTGCTCCACAATCGAATTAAGTTGGTCTGCTCGCTCTAAATCGCCTGGTCGCATCGCTTCCGCCTTGCCTCGCCTCGCCTCACTTGCCATCGCATCGCATCGCATCGCATCCGACATTGGCGCCTCGAATTTCTCTGTCGCTCACTCCCGCGCCCGCGCCCTTACACGCATCGCAAGCTCCGTCTTCTCATCTTTGCTATTCGCATCCACTGTCATCTTGGCACATCGTGCAGTTGCCCGATTGCTTCGCTCATCCGAGCACCACCGATCATGGCCGCGGAGGCTGCCGGCGACGAGGCTGCCCCCGCATCAAGGCCACCTGCGCTCACCTTCCTTGATCTCCCGGCTGAAACTCAACAAGAGATCATCTCCCATGTAGGTTATTTCCTCTGTTTTAGTTGTCCCCTCCATTATAGTTTGCTGACCTTTTCTACAGTGCGCCCAGTCCGATCTCATCTGCGTCGCACTCGTTTCGAAACGCTTTCATGAGCTCGCCTCGGCCCAACTCTACCGGAGCTTCAACATCCTCTTCCCCGATGGCGATGACCTGAGATTCGATTCGCCCATTGATGGGCTCGCTGGTGGTCTCGATACATTCACTACAAGCGACTACAATTATGCCAAGCACCTCAAAGAATTGTCCATGGACAGTGTGAGCACTGGTGTCAAGGCTGAGCACGCTTACAAGGCCTACCTCTACAGTACGAGTTGTGGAAAGTTCCTCAACACTCTTTTGGCTTTGGCCCTTAAAAATGCCAAGTCCCTTGAAACTTTCCGGTGGGTGGCACAGTATACACCACGCCTTTAATCCCTTTATACTAAGTGAATGCGATTAGGTGGAATATCCGGGTGGAACTCAGCAGACCCGTATACCGAGAACTACACAAGATACAAACATTGTCGACCTTTCATATCCGGATGCAATCCGGCGACTCGTACTATGTCACGCCTCCGCCGCTCCCACTGGTGCTTGACGATGCACCACAGCAAAGTCACTGGAACGATATGCCCCCATCCTTTCCCACCCCGGCGACAAGTGGTCCCTCAACTTCGAACTTACCAGCTTCCAAAACCAAGGGCAAGACCGGGAAATACAATCGCACACGAGAGCCTCCAACGCTGTCTGGTTTCAAGAAGCTTAAAACACTTTCGGTTCTTGATATTGACAGTCTCGATGTAGCAACAGAGCTGAAAACCTGTATCCGAAACTCGTCCTCCACGTTGAAAGAATTCCAGGTCTCGTTATCCGACTCCCTAGCACTGCAGGCCCGCAATACACTTGCTGGAGATTCGGACCCGGATGACTCAGACGCTGATGACGAATTTCAAGTCGATCCGGCTTCGCCAGATTCCAACTTCGGAGATAGCGGCCCTGCCAAAACCTTCCGGTCTCAGGAAGAGAGAAAGCTTCAAGAATCTGTTTTGGGGAGAATATTTGATGTGGAGCCTTTCATAGTCAAGAAGTCGGCCTTCCAACAAAGTCGCCGAGGTGCTACGGCCGGGAGCGCCAAAGTCGGCGAATCCGAAAACAATAGCGCTACAAGTCCACGGGAAGTCTTTGTAAAGTCGATCAAGGATGTCTCCACCAAGCTCATGTCTCTCAACAATGGCTCACGAGACTTCTCTGCCACCCAGCAGGATATCCTTGAAATGATCGAAAAAGCCGCCAGAAAATATGTTGACTCGAGCAACCTGCCTGACAAAGCCGCCGAAGAAGGGTCTTCTACCAGCAAACAGTCGGATACAAAGAAGGATGAATCGAGCAATCGTGAGAATTGTCCTGGGCAGTCAGAATGCAAGGAGTCATCCAGTTTGCCAAGCGCCGCCAGCCAGTCCAAGGGCAAAGGCGTGGATGGCGATGTATCACCAGATGACATCGAGATTGAGCATCCAGACCCTGCAGACGACGTTGATGAAGAATCTGACGAGCAGGTCACAAAGGAGTCCAACGAAAACCCCGCTGAGTCTTCTAGTCATTCAAGTGCATCTACATCTTGCCCACCTTCGGCCAACCCTCCACCTAGAATTGGCCGAGCGGTGACGAACTTGTCCGCCCAGTTGCATAATTCTGAAATACTCACTAGCAGACTCGGCCTTTTCCAAACACACGTGAACAACCTTGAGCAAAAAATCAAGGATATGTTCGCAGCTGGCGATGACGTCCATCCCAGTCGAGTCGACGAAGCTGAATTGCAAATGAGAGAGCTCCACGAGGCTATTATTGACGTACAGCGTCAAATCAAGATTGCTGAGGCGGAAATCAAGGATGTGACGAGGCAAATTCAGAGCCATCCGAAAGCGGCGAACACTGAAGGCAAGCAGCGTTCCATGAATGACTATATTCGCGATACTCGTGGACTAGCTTTGGAGACTTTGAGCATTTACTTAGTCCCAGTCAAAGCCTCTGTGCTATCAAGGGCCATAGATCTCCGATGCATCAAGAATTTGACCCTTCTCAACGTTGGAAATCAGACCCCAATCTGGACAATGCTGTCCAAGGAAAATAAGACGCATCCATTGGCTTTGAGGAGTGTTTTTACTGACAACGTGTCTGTTGCCTTTCTCAACTGCATGTCGCAACTCGATGAACTACATGAGCTATTCATGCTGGAGCGCAGCCCAAAACACAGGCCGGAGAGCTTTGCACCCAAGTCAACAATTACAATCGATCAGATCCGCCGTCTTGTCCTCAAAAAGCACATGGCGACCTTGAAAAGGCTGCTGATAAAGGACGAATCCAACGGCTCCAACTGGGATGTCAATCAGAAGGCTATGATCCTGATCTGTACTAGAGGAGCCCTGCTGGAGGAATTGGCTGTCAGCATGAATATCCACGCTGTGGTAAGGCCAAGATGATGCGTTCATATTGACTCAGCTAACAAGTCGCAGCATGCATTCATGCAATTCTTTTCTGGATTGGTCAGTTTGAAAGCTATCAATATTATTCACTTTAGAAACAACGATACCTGTATCTGGGTCATGCGCGAGACCCTCAACTTCATTGTCGATAACCTGTCTCACCATCCTGAGCTTAAATTGGAGTGGATCGCCATGGAGGATGACCGATTGGATCGTGTCATCAGGCCATCACAAACAGCGAGAACAGGTGAGTCTTCAAAGAAGAGAAATAAAGGAAAGGGCAAAGCGACGGCGAGCATGAATCATGATGCCGACGCGCTCCCAATGCTATCCATGAGCGATTGGGGCTCAGATAGCGAAACCGACGAGGATGAAGACGATGCTTTCAACTGCGGGAAGCGGCTTCGGCTCAAAACCGTAGGTGTATTACAGTTCTACGAAGTGTGGGGAATCAAGATTTTTGAAAAGGAAATTCGAAGCGGGCGTCTTTAATACGAAATGATGATTATGGGAATACGGGAATACACCGAGGCTATGGAATCGGCGTACATGGAAACAGCTTTGCGATATTGGTTTTTTTGGTTATGGGGCAAACGCCGGCGAAGGGTTGTGCGCTTCTATGAGCAACGCATACGGGATAGTCCCATTGCGAAGGGTGATTTAACACGGATGTACTTGTATGGTATAAAAGAATGAGGACAACTGAAGCGGGTGATTACAGTAACGTCAATTTTATTTCTGCGATTTCTTTATTTTTATAGAAAAAGCAAGGTAAAAGTTTGAACCACAGCGTGCTCGCCGTTTGGTGTATTCAACAAGGGAACTGTAGATCTGCGAGAGAGTTGGTATTCTTACAGTCATTCGGCAAAAGTGTGCCAACGCTTACATGGTGATATTCTCCGCAAATAAGGATCCTAAATTTACTCTCAATCCGTCACCGGCAAAACATTGGTATAGCAGGATTAACCCCGTCTCACAAGACCAGCTCGCAACACCACAAGCTAAACAAATAGCTAGCTAGATAGAGCAATCAATCAATTCACCAACCCCCAATCTGACCCCTATTACACTAGCACATTATCACCCCTTTTCCATTTAAAACCAACATTTACCCTAAAAAAAATAACATTACTATGTTTATCCTATATCTTTTTAGATATTTCTCTATATGTTATTAACCTTTTATTCAAATCATTGGGTACATAGAGGGCAAATGTGTCAATAACAGTGTTGACAGACTTCTGTCCCCCTCAATGTACTTTGTCTTAGAAGATAGCTGTGTTGACGTAGTAAATATAATTATTACACAAACTAGCTTGGCGGCACTATATCTAATCAGTGTAGGATCACGGCTTTCAGGAACCATCACGACAGGCCAGCTTCTGAACAATATCACTTCGAAACGATAGTCACAAATGGCTGGCCTCAGGCTCTGGTTCCAATCGCTGCCATGCCTCGACGCTACCTGTTTAGGATCGAACCATATTCATGTGATTTACTCTTCATTGTTTATTTTTCGCCGAGTACATTTCCATTCTTATAGAACAAAACGACGCGTATTTGTTGATCGCGCCTGAAAATAATGCATTCCTTCGGTTACAGAAGCCAGTTTCATTGAGTGTTCGAGATTGCAACACTCAACCTAGCGATATGGCCGTTAGCAAAGATGTATCTAATAAGATGAACTCCTTTGTTGTAAACCGCAGGCTCTACTGCTTCTTATCTCGAGGAATAAAGGCTCCCGTGCTAAGCCACAAGGAAAGGATAGCCCTCGTCGAATTCGTGTTCCAGCTCTTGGACCCAAGTGGTGTATATTATTGGGTTTGGGTCGTTTCGCTGGCCCAAAACTAGAAAGAGTATCCCTGATATGTTTTCTTACGAGAACTGAACATTAACGAACGGTGACAAAAAAACAACTAGTCTTTTGAACTGAATCACCATTAGGTGATTTACCTGGGAGGTCCCGATTTGATGTAATATCCTCTGCTAATGAGTGTAGCTTCTCTCTCTCGAAACACATGTACACAGCTCTACTGCCACGCATAGTTTAACTTTTCCATCTGAGCATGAACCTCAATTTTCAAAAACACGACCCTGCAATTTATGTAGTCTTGTTTGATAAACTAGTCTCATGTCTAAATGTGAGATATGGGTAAGACAACGAGACGTTGATGATGTAACTGAGACAACATGAAATGGGCAAAGGTGCTTTGCATATATTTATACATCAATATAATCCATGAGGAAGAGAACAGGCTAACATGAGAGCATATTTTTGTTTTGTTAATAAGACTCTTCAAGTCTAAGTCGGGCAGATCATTTTTTATTCCAATACACCCACTGTCACGAACACTACCCTACACTCCACAAAACGGCGGGGCGCTCCCCTCCAAGCCTCTTATCAAAACATCGCAAATGGAGTATGTGATGGAAAGTTATTTTGACTCCTTAAGAATCTAAATAAATTTGATGTTTAACCCAGGTCGAATCCATAGCATCCCGAAACTAAAACTCCATGTTTTATGACACCACAGCTTGGTCTGGTTTATACCTAGGTCCCTCAAGGTAGAAGGCGGTCGGAGATTTTCAGCCAATGAGATCGGAGAAATGTCAAACGGAACAAAAATTGTCCGAAATTGATAGGCGGTGTGAGAATTTTGTCGGTCAATGGGGGCAGAATGCTGGCCTGCGAAGCCATCACCAAATCCCACGAGCCCTACCACGTCTTGAGAGCCCTGGCCGCTTTATCGCGACCGGATCTCCCACACGCGATATCTGGCCGCACAATATCGACAGCTGGCTTCCGAAACGAGGTTGCAGGCCGGGTGCTTGCAACGACCCCCCGCGCGCAATGGGCCGGAAGCCCAACCCCCTCATTCTCGAGTACTTCGTCCGAGGCCCCAAGCTCAACGACAACAGCAACCGTTATCCTCACACCTGCAAACAATGTGGAGAGAACTTCCCAAAGGGACGGATAGATAGCCTGACAACACACATCACTAAAAAATGCCCGGCCATCTCCGAGTCTGATCGCATGCGTGCTTGCCTTGAGCTTCATGGCATTACGAACGCTAGAGCTGTCACCGATCGACAACCGCCCGGTTCACAGATAAACGGACAGCTGACAGACGTCTCCAATCTACCACAGGGATGGAGCGCTCTTGAGACCCTCGCCGAGGCCTCACGCCAGGTTGACCTCAACGAGAATAATCGTGGTCAAAATGCACTGGGAGGCCATGACCCCGCCAACCCCGCCAATGCTCCAGTGGGTGACCGCTTCGAACTTCAAGAACAATTTACCCTTGAAAACCCTCCACTCAGCTACGAGAACCGAGCCCAGCAGAGCAGTAAGAGTGAGCTGCCCTTGTTAAAAATTAAGCCTGGCATGTTACTAACCCCTCGAACAGACGTGCAGTCGCCACTTCCGGGCCCAGAGCTCTCGGCTGAGGAACGCCTGCAGGCATTCTTGCCGGGCAACTCCTCCTCCCCCGATGCCTCCAATATATCTGTTGCTGTTGCCGCCACAGCTCGATTAAACCCATCTCTCCTTGACCCCCAGCTAGTGAACGACAACACCGCTTCGACACCTCCTCCAAGCGTCGATATTTCGCCTCCAACTGATATCTCCCCGAACAGCGCGGCGATTCACGAGAGTAACATTTCCCAACCTTGGGGAGAGATGACATACCTGGCAACCACATCGCCAGTGGCAATTGTAAACGACCACCATCCTCCGCCAATTCAAATGAACCGTGGTGGCATTCGCATGGACACTGGCGATGGTCATTTCAATGGGAGACCGCGTCATTCCAGATCTCGCTTCACGGCAGCCCGGCGCAAAGAGGTCCAAGAAGTACGAAAGATTGGAGCCTGCATTCGATGCAGAATCCTCCGAAAGAATTGCGGCAAGGGAACGCCCTGTGATACATGCCGGAAGGTCTTGGCCCCGAGGGTCTGGCGCACAGGGTGTGTTCGCACGAGGTTGCATGAACAACTCGACCTTTACTCCGCCGGAGTCCAAGTGGTCTTGTCCCAGAATCGAATTAATCTACTCAAAAGTCAGCTTCAGATGATGAACAATGGCACTGTGATTGAAGTCTCTCACTTTCCCGAAGCTGGGAAAAGCATCGTTCTTGAGGCACTTGTGGCTTTGTTGGAACCCACCGAGGCTCAAGCTGATGCCCGCCAAAGCAAAGAGCCCTTCCACCAGGTCATTATGATTGACCAGGATGTGGAGGATCTTCCAGGAAAGGTCGAAACGTACATGCGCGATGTGTTTCATCTCTTCATTGAGCGCGAGCCCTCTAAATTCATGAGAGTCACTCTGGACATGGCAATTCAACAGCTCACAGAGGCGGAAGATGACTTGCTCCGGAAAGCCCTGGAGCTCTGGGGCTTGGTGGAAAGTATCGACCGTGAGAGGCAGTGGAACATTATTGAAAAGCCCACCACCGAGGGAGAAGAGCCCAGGCGAATCAAGGAAGCCCAAAGCGAAAATGATGCTGATATCTATACGATGATCTGCATGCAGCTGAACGCTGCCGCTGAAAGGAAGGCTAATAATACTTCCAAGGCACTACTCAGCGGTATGCATCGAGTGCTCCAAGACAGCAAAGTCAAGATTAGTTTCAAGGTTTTTCTCACTGCCTTGATCTTTCTCAACTGTGTAGAGAAATCTACCTGGGCCTTTAAGGCCTGGGAACAGGATCACCTTCGCCCGGGCTGGCCCTTGGAAAGGGACCCAAGTGTTTTTACTCAACAGGGAAGCAACCTGGCCAACTTGTTGAAGATGCTTCTTGCGATTCGCAAGTCTTTGCCACTGACGCATCGTGATGCCAACGGTAAACTGGCCACCTCGGAGCAAGATCCAATTCTCGTCAATTATTTCCAGAATCTCGATCTCGATTGTATGCTCCCCTCCCCCGTCACCACTGATCGAAACAATGCTAACTTTACCAGATGATGCCATTCAGGCCCGCCAAGAAGGGTCGCAATTTTCACCAGCAGACTCTCGCTCTCTCGAGCTCATGTTCTGTTCCCATCTACTTATCTCAGCAGCTTAGGCGCCTCGCTTTCTCGACCTTGCCGCATTTTCGGCGCGCCCCAGCGGCTTTGCTATGTCTTTGAAATAGGGCATCAACAGCACCGGATGCAGAACCCAATGGGGTTTGTTGAAGATTTGAGAAACCACCATTTTAATGGTTAATGATTGGACGGAAATCACACGAATTGTTTGATACCTTTTTTTTACGATGTTTACGTTGATGTATGATTAGGCGGATTTGGGCCATTTGCCCCCCTCCCTCCCATTTTATTTCGCTAAGAGGGGCATGATGATTAACAACGAAGAAGGAAAAAAGAAAAGTTATAAAGAGGACGAATCTGTTTTTTTTCTTCTTCCTCTTTTTTTTTTTTTTTTAGGCGTTTGCGGCATAGATGAAGGTATACCTCGGGGTCATACACACAACCAAAAAAAGGGGCCCTTGTTCTTAGACAGGGATTATTGACTAAATTAAATGGACGTTTTACTTTTTTTTTCTTTCACGATTTGGAAACAGTAACACATTGACTTCTCGTAACTACCTTATGTAATGGGCATTGGCATTTCTCCAAGCTGCGTGATCCATGCTCTCGCTGTCCCACCAAAAGCACCTGTAAACTCCCAACGCTGGCTGATAGGAACACTAAGCTTGAGAGGTTGTGGAGATTCCACTATTTTTCCGGCTGGGTCCGTGACCTGGGCGCTTGGGTTTTTTGAAGCAGGCAAACTCGTTCTTGCTTGCGTCGCGGAGGCGCTTGAGCACGTTGCGCATTTCGGGCAGCTCGCTCTGTAGGCGAGCGCGAGCCTCGTTGTCAGTGCGACCGTCAAGCTCCTGGTAGATCTGGCTCTGAAGCTCTGAAGCCTTATCTGTGGTGTAGTGACTGAGAGTCTGAGCGACAAACTCAACGTCAAGGGTGGCCTGCATGAGTGCTTCGAGAGAGTAACGCGGCCGGCGACGGAAGGCGTCGAGAAGCTGGACAGACGTTTGTTCGAGCAGGAAGGACAGGACCTGGGCCGTCAGAGATGGGGCTGTGGTGGAAACCTGAGAATGGACCAAGACAAGAGAGAGGAGGGCTTCATAGATGTAAGGTTTGGCGGCCTTGGGGCGTTGGTTTTGGCCAGGGGCCCAGTTAGATGCCGCAATACCCTCCTGGATGATTTCGTGAAGCTTGTCGATGGATGACTTGGTGTAAGATTGGAAGAGACGGGTATCAATTTGGCCAAGTACGTCGCGGATAGTCTTTGACTCGTCAGTCAACTTGACAGAGAAGGCATTCTCGAACTGCGAGTTGAGACTGGGCACGACTTGGGAACGCAAAGCTTGAAGGTTGCTGAGTGTCATGAGCATGCGGATGTTCTAGTCTTGGTTAGCATTATGCTGGGCATGTGGCGGGCGGGGTGCTTACTCGATCACCAGCGTCTAGTGTCCCCTTACCCGACAAAGTTGTTGTGGTGACAGCCACGGCCAGCGAGCTGTCATCCTCAACTGACCAGTCATCGTCCGTTTTCTTGAGGGACCGTTCTGCATTTTCTACCATGCCACTCAAGGCTTTGTACAAGGTAGTTACGTATTGACTCCGGACCATTTGAAGCAGTTTGGTTGGGGGCGCCAGGACAATATCTCCCGCACCTGGTTTCGACATGGCATCTGAGATGTAGAGAATCTTCTGCATGCCGGACAATACGGCGCCTTCAAAAGCAGCGAAGCTGGCCGGCATCCTTGTTACATCACCAAGCTCCACCGATCGTTGCCAATCTTCAACAAACTTGATATTTTCAGCGTCACGGTTCCACGCAGCGCAAACAGCCGTCACGCAGCGCTCTCTGGCCACACCAACGAGGTTCTTCAATCGTTCCAAAACCTGAATATCACCAGAGACGACGGGTCCGATAGTTGCAAAGTCCGCCGCGCCGGAACCAACTAGAGACAGCATTTTGGAGAGATAATGGACACCACTTATCGAGTTTGACCAAGGTGGCCAGAAGGCGAGCTTTTCCCACGACTCTCCCCTCTTAGGCGATGGCGGCGGTACGTTGTTTGGGTCAAAGTTGAAGCGAGGGTCTCTCGTTGGCGACAATGCCCCAGATAGAGGGGTTATTGGAGCTGGAGTGTTAGGCGTTATTGGCGCCGGAGAGAATAGCTGTGATATATCATCTGGTGGCAGTTCCGCAAAGAAAACATAAACGTAGTCGCGGATCATGTCCACAAGTTCTACAGCTCCCTTTTGTAGCTCAGTGATGTTTTGTAGCGAGAGCTGGTGATGGCGTCGAGACTCGCCACGAAAGCCTGTAGGCAAGCTGGCCTGCGTCCTTCCTTCGACGAACCCATGAACCATCTGCCAAAACTCGACAACCTCACCTAAAATACCTTGCGACGATAGAAGGTTGGTGAGGAACGAGAGCATCCTCTCCCACAGCTCAATGACATCTGGGGAATCAGTCGAAGGCGGCTTGCCTTCCATTACTGGACGTCCTAACGACCTCAGTTGGTTTGCGATCGCAGTGGGGTTGGGTTTCTCAGCATTTGACAATCTCCGACGAAGCACTTCGATTTCCACCCTCGAACGATCTCCCATAGCCTGGATTCTGCCCTTGAGGTGATCATAGCGACTCAAAAGCCACACCCAAATCGGATTATCCTCAGCCCCCAACTCCAAGAGTAAGCTGATGAGTTCCATATGCTGATCTTGCACGCGTCCACTTGTTGCTCCAGGCCTTGATATGGTGTGTAGATTGACTAGTCGCTTCCAGACATCCTTCTTGAAGGACCGCATTTGCTGATCCACATCGTGCCACATCCTAGCGGCGATAATGAGTTGATATAGCTGTGGATCCGTGGGGGTATTGTCTCCTAGGTCGTTGGACACGTTCCGAGCCTCCTCCGCAATTTTTCTCGCTCGACCGTACTCTTCTACTAGCGATTCGTAATCCTTGCGCTTGATGCTATCCGCTATTGCGCTGCTCAACTCAACATAGTCCCTAAAACGGGTCAAGTGGTTAGATACGGTTTTGAGGTGAGCCTCCTTCTCGCGACCTCCAAGGGCCGGCCCCCAGACATCCTCTGCTTTTGCAGAGACATCCAACAGAGGGCCTTTGATGCCTAATACGCCATATTCACTTTCTTTGATGAGGGCGTTTTTCTTCCTAGAGTCAGCTACGGGAGAGCCAAGTGCGTTGTTGAGATTGGCGCCGCCCATGCTGTTCCTGTAGCTCGTGCGACTTGCATGGCGGGAATGGCTGCGATTCCGGGTAGACGGCGGCTCAGCACCACGGTATTTCATTTCTTTGTAGACATTATCAATTGTGGCCTTTGCCTTTACGAATCGCTCAAAGTTTGTTTCAACAAGGACTTTTAGAGAAGCAGACTTTTGATCAATAGACTGGGACAATGTGTTGAGGCCGGAGAGTAGACTTCGGGTATCGGCGTTCGCGTGCATCTGCGATAAGAACAGAGCCGGCGAGAAGGTTGTAGAAGATAATAGAAATCGATTGCCTGTTGGAAGAAAGGTGTGAGAAAGTTGTCGACCGAGCGTTAGGGGAGCATTTGCGACACATACGTAATTTCGGGTCATCTTGAACAGGAATCCCGAGTTGCTTTAGAGATTGAACCACGCTGTCCGAACCTCCCAAAGGATCAGGCTCATCTTTTTGTACCATGCTGCCAACGCCGCCAACGCCAGTTTCTGATCCTGGCATCGTTCCTGGCATCATACTCTTGCGGTTGCTCACAGCTCTCTCCAGGCCATGGTATCTGGACTTTCTCTTATTCGCCTTGGATTGCTTTCCGCCCTCGTCGTCGGAATCCTCCATGTCCTTTTCGGTAGGCCATTCTGATGGGAAGGCGGTGGGTATTTGGTAGAAGTCTAGGATGGTGCGCTCGTAGTCGGCCATGGTGTCGACGGTTGGTGGGGGGCGCAGTTAGAGCACCAGGAGCATGCTTGATGGTGGTCGTGGGAGGGGATGAAGCTCGCGCAAACCGAGGACGCTGTTGCGCGGGACTTCGGAGCTGTCGTGGATATCCTGGTATTGGCTATGGTGCAAATTGATGAGAGGCTACACTTGTTGCGAGCTCTTCGAGGGTAGAAGTCGTTGGGGGTTGGCAGCTGAAGCTCATGCATATGTGGCTGGGTCGCATCTGTTGTAGCTTGAAACCGGGTAGCCTGATGCGGGTGGCATGTGTGCTTGTGGCTGAAGCAATGTGGCTGGTGGTTGCTTCCGACCCATCCATCTGTGGCGGCATGACGTCTGCATCTCCTGTTTGCTCGCGATATTAATATTTTGATGTAAGTAAATTCAAAGCCTTGCATAGTATGCGCAATTTATTGAATTTTAGAGAAAGATTCCCAAGTTCAACTTTTTTTTCGACCCATGTTTCCCCCAAATTAGTCTAATGTGGTGGCTGACAGCTCATCACCAAAGCGAATACGTGGGGACTGTTGCATCTTAGCATCATCTTAGTTGTGAATAGTACAGTTCTCAGACGTAGCCATCGAACCTGCTCAAAATTGGGATGGGTGTGAGAATGTTTTGATCAGTGCATCTCACAGTTTCACCACTTCCAAGAGATATGGGCATATTGAAACTAAGCACCCCAATCTAAGTCTAGCCTCCCAAGTACATTTACAGAGTAACCTTAACTCCTCGCTATGCTTCCAACTGATACTTCCCCAATTGAGACTACGGGTGATTGAACAAAGAAGTGTTAATTTCGCCTAGATTCCTGATCTCCTCCCCACACATTCCGAAAATCATTTTCTTCTGATACGTGGTAGTTAGATGGAAAAGTATCCTCCTGTGGTCGGTCTTGAGCGCTACTCCATGCCGCAGCTTCTTCATTGGCTGGGCTGTCAACTCCATCGTAGGTATAGTTCTGGGGAGAGGTGGGATCGGGAGGAGGACCCTTATCCAGACCCAAGTCCGACGGATTTGGCTCCTGGTGTTTTACGACCTTTTTGGACTTCTTCTTCTTCTTGATGGGGATGACAGGTTCCGGTTCCGGTTGAGCTTGGATTCCTGTAATTTTCTGTTTGCCTTTGCCGCTAGACGAGCTAGAAGGCGGTCCAGTAATTGTTGGAGATCTGATTGATGATGGTGTCAAACCAGCAGATCTGGTCCCAAAACTTGCTGCAGAGCGATATCGTGAGCTCAGAGGCTCGCTGGCTGTGATCACAGGATACTAAAATTTCGCTGTCAAAACGATTATTTTGTCAAGGTGGTAAGCAACACTTACATTCCAATCACCATATTCCAGTTCCCTCGCCATGTCGTACAAGCGATCCTCGTCGGCATCCAGCTGAGGCTCGTCAAAAGTGCCATGGATGTTGTCATTGATCTGATCGGCACGACTGGAACTCATCTCTCCATTAGAAGAGAGAAGTGGAGTAGTGCTATTGATCTCCCCAGGCTTGGGAATCCAATACTTTCCTTTGCCCCCGCGTTCGTAGCGCATACCTTCTTTGAGTCTTGCTAATCTTGAGCGGGAGTCTTCATGGGCCATGACCTTGTCCCCCGAGTCGAATACTCTGTATCCATACGTGTCTCCTCGAAAGGTGAGTTTGGAATCCTCAATCAGGTCTCGGACACCAAATGCGTCGCGGAAAGCATAGTTTAAAGGCATTCGAGCAGAGAGGATACTGTTGTCTGCGAAATCATGCCACGAGAAAGCGTACCAATGGGCTACAGCAAACATGGGCATTTCAATGCAGATCAAGGCATCTTGAATGGCTGCTGCGAGATTGTCTGGCGTATAGCCCTCGACACTATCAGGGATGGCTCCAATCCAGACAAGGAGAGAGAGAAAGAAACCTTGCCAATATGAGGCAAAGATAATGGCCTTGACGCAGAGAAACTTAGGTATCGGCCTGAACGGTTGTAGGTCGTGGTTCATGCACACCCAGAAGAGACCTAGTGAGTATAGACTCACAGTGACACTGAGGTTGTAGATGATGCCACTCCAGAAATAGCCAGAACTGAGCCCAATATACCCTTCCTGATAAGTCCCTGTCGCTTTCATGATAATAGCCGCCAACGCAAGGATTGGCTTCAGCCAGGCATATTGAAGAATACCACGTTTGATAGCGAGGAATGTATACGGATCAGAAATGTCCACCTTTGGCAATACGTAATTCATTGGCCAGAGATGTTGGACTGGAGCTCGACCATGAACCATGATAATCAGGGCTCGTTCACCACCGAGGTAGTTGATCAGTAGCTGGAAAAATGTGTAAATTGTGAATGCCTCGTAAATATCGCGGATCGGGTCTAGAAAGGCGGCAGCCTTGAGCGAGATCATGCTCGTCCATGATGCTATCGAGTAGATGGGTACCATGAGGAGGATTCGGGCTACATATCTCTGAAGAAGGGGTTTCCGATAGTTTTTCGCTTGTAGAAAGATGGAACTGGCGTTGCGCACCATGATTAGCTAGCTGTCTTCTTGGATCGCTGAACGAGGTTGACGGTCGATTCCTTACACAGCAGACATTAGTGTCGCTACAAGCGATGCGACGCCAGAAACCACAGTAGTAGCATTAGTGAACTTTTGGCCAGTCCCGCCGCCGGACATGGTCTCGGCATAGCTATCCATTGCGATTTAAAACGGGCGCTAGAGACTGTGACTGATCCTGGGAGCTTGCAAGGAGCGTTCTAGTACATTGTCGACGTCGGCGATGGAGATGTTCAAGTCGCGACGAAAGGGGAGGTCGACGCTTGTACGGCTAGCTTCGAGTGATGACGTGGGCGATAGGAGCTTGATACATGTGGGATGCGATGACGACGACGGAGTAGATGTTCGGGGAATCTTGACGCCTGCTGATGTCCCTACGATGTCCAGGGATGTACAGTAATTGCCGGCGGTGTTGTAGCGAATGGAGGGAGTCAGGTGCTCGGCCAAGTCAGATGCTACAAGATATTTTGAGAGATGGTGTCGGGAGGATAGGATTTGTCTCAGGCGCCACTTGCGCGACGACCTAGCTGGAGCTAAGATAACATGGAAGCCTGCACGCAACCGCTTAGCGGCCCCGTGGTTCTCCCATGGCTCGACGCGGCTGCGTCAAGGGTGGGCCTCTGCAACCCAGTTGCCTAGCAGTAGGTACCGAGCGGTGCTCGTTGTAGTGCATTTGTAGTGGGCTGTAGCGCCATTTAGATTGGTCTTGCGCGGGGCGGCACGGCACCCTTGCATCCCCAGGCAAGTCGTGGCACCCTGAGCGGCCAAGGAGCTAATACAGGGGGATGCACAAGGAACATTTCAACCGCGTCGCGAGACGACATCTGCATGGCCTGACAGCTCCTGACCGACTCACCTACAACGAACGGGCATGCTCTGTACACGGACCCCGAGCATTCCTCCTCTGCGCACGCCTGTCTCGATGCAATCGACCCCAGGATTCCAATGACGTGACGCCTGCTTCGGCCAGCTAACCGAGCTGCGGGAGCAATATCCATCATGAGTACCACCTGGCCCGGCCTCGGCGCTGCCATCGAAGCCAGAGATAACAGCCAGTCTCATCCTCAATTCAACTAGTTGGCAAACCCTCGCATGTGATTTCTTCCCTGGGCAGTATCTGACTTCGACTTCTAATAGTGAATTCCTCATCTTTGTGGCACTATGCGGCATTCTTTCCGTCTTCTTCCTCCTCTACTTCAACCGACTCTTCGCTTCTATCGTCTCGTATGCGATTCGAACATGGACCTGGCACCAATACCGTGTGTATATTGATATTAGTGCCATACAAATATCTCTCCTCGGAGGTCGAATATTCTTTACCGGCTTGCGATACCATGGCGCAAACGAGACTTTCATGGTGCAACATGGCTACATAACCTGGCGTTACTGGCTGCGCCGAGTTCGAGACGCCGACATACTCAACTCCCGTCAATCCGATGTTGACTCCTCCGCAAATGGAAAGGAAGCCAATTCCCAGCTTCCCTGCCGCATACATGTGGACCTAATTGGGTTGGAGTGGTTCGTGTATAATCGCAGTCCGGCTTACGATGGCATCGTTAGTGGTCTCACCGAACAACTCAACTCTGAGTCCCCCTCCAGCGGGGTCTCGGAAAAGGATGGAGCCAATTTGCGATCGCGGGGGCCGAAACGGCAAGCGGATTCGGAAGACGACGTTGACGGACCAGGCCATGGGGGCCAAGTGACCGCAGAGAAGCAAGGGTTGAGTGATCGTGGGAGGATGGCATTCCGGCGTTCGACCACTGGGTTTGACAGCATCGATGATGAAAGGCTCCGCTCTGGATCCTCTGATTTGCCCTTTATGATCCAATTGTTGCCTATCCATGTCGAATGCCACAAAGCCGCTGTTGTTATGGGGAATGAAAATACTAAGGCTGTTCTGGTAGCCAAGGCAGATACAATCTCCGTCGACGTGGATGCTTCGGAAACGAAAACCCTTGACCCTTATCGACAGACATTCAAGATTCAATTTAAGCATCCTGTCATCGAGATGAAGGATAACGAAGACTTCAAAGAGGACCAGGTCACTCGAGCAACTCGTGAACGAAACAATACCGAAGCGCAAGACTCTATCCCTAAAAGATCTTTGTTTAAGCACCACCGCCGACAGGCCTTGAGCGCTCTGCGAAACTTAGTACCCTATTGGCGACGATCTGTGGAATCCTTCTCTACCGACTCTCGTGGTGGAAACAATACAGCAAATTCACAAGTGCCCGGTATCAGTCAGTGGCAAGGCCTAACTAGATACCTTGATGACCGGGACCGAGATGATGGAGCCCGATGGATATCTGTCGAATATGCGGCCGTATCAACCATTCTTGACAGTCCAGAGGCAACCTTGACTGTTTACTGGGATGCGGTCGGCCAGGTTACCGAGCAGGATAGACGTCGAGGGGATAGGAGTTTTCCTATTAACATCAATGGTACTGACCCTCCCGAATGGGGTATGGATTTCTCCGTCAAAGGTGGAACCATGAATTATGGTCCATGGGCAGATCGCCAACGGGCAGACTTGCAGAAATTCTTCTTCCCGTACCTCTGCCGTGATGCTGTGCCGGCACAACCTTTGGAACCTGGGTCCTGGCGGGTGCCTACGCAGTTCAAATTGTATGTTGAGATGGACGATATTGTCACTCTGAGGATTCCTATTAGGGAAGAATCCAAGAATTGGCGTTGGCGTGGCAAGGAGCCGCAGATGAAGCCGCAAAAGGCTTCCAACAAGCGAAAGCAAAGAAATCGAGCGAAGAAGAATAGCAAAGGAGATGCAACTCAGCTTCGTCCGGCAGGTTGGTTGGAAGTGAAGCTTCCTGCAAATTCTACCGTGAAATTCAACATGGACATGTTGGCCAGCCCTTCTGGCTACTCAACTAAGCTTGACGTCAACTTACCAAGTTCAGAGCTGTGGAGTAGTGTCAACCATGACCTGCTATGGCGATCTGGAGCACAGCATATATCCTGCGATCTTTCTAACCCCATATCTTGGAATGGATTGAGGAATTGGTATTTTAATATCAACAGCGATAAGATGGAACTTTTCATCCTTCGCGACCACGTCTTCCTTCTGATCGACTTGGTTAGCGATTGGACAAATGGACCACCACCAGACTATCTTGTTTTCACGCCCTTCAAATATCACATCAACCTCAGCCTCCAGGCCCTGAAACTCTATCTGAATATCAACGAGGCCAACATCATTGACAAAGCCACCGTGATAGAGGACAACACCTATCTTATCCTCTCTACGCCTGGCCTCGTTGCCGATTTATGTATACCTGTTGACACGTTTCGGCCTAGCAAAAGTTCAATCCCTTTCGATGTGCGTGCTGATATGCTGGATCTTCAACTCAAAGTCCCCGAATGGAACACTCAGGCTGCCTTTCTGCAATCCCGGGAGCTCGGCCATGTTGAAGGGCTTGCTATTGATGGAGAATATCACTACAACGCAACAACTTCGGTGGCGAATACGGACACTCTGATATTGAACGTTCGTGGGCATTCTCCACATCTTTATCTTTATGGGTTTCTTATTCGATATCTTATCCTATTAAAGGATAATTATTTTGGGGAATATGTTCATTTCAGGACATTGGACGAATACCAAGAGCAGCTGCAACTAAAGAAAAAGAACCCTGATGCAGAAAACACCGACAGCCCGCCATACAAGAAATCAAATGATATGGATGTTGTGCTCGGTGTCAAGGTGGACGATCTTAGAGTGATGCTGCCGACGAACCTTTATTCCGCCAACCGGTTCATCCAAGGCGAACTCGCCAGCGTTTCTGTCGACTTGCGTTTCACAAACTACTACATGGAGTTGGAAATCGAGGTGAGCCCTGTCAGCTTGTCTCTAGGAAATTTAGACGGATCGTTGGACTCGCCTGGGATGTCATCATCCAACACCCAACTCTTCATTGATGGCCTGCGTGTTTTCGGACATAAGCTATTTGGCCTGCCACCAGCTGAACCTGCGTATGTGTGCAATTATGACGTTGGAGTTGGCGCAGTGAGCGGTGAATGCACCTCCGATTTCCTTGTCGCATTGGCAAAGGGTGCAAGAGGCCTTGCTTTCACGTTCGATGACAATGAAAATGCTCTCGTGCCATACTCATCTCTGGTGTTTTACGATGTCACTTTCGCGCGTGTCAACGTTGAATCTGTTCGAGTTTGGCTTCACGTGGACGAGGCTGCTTTCCTCCTATCGACTGATACCATCGGCGTCAATTATAATGACTGGGCCAAGTCGCACTACTCCAAGCGGGCCAATATCGACATCCCGAATATCCAGGTCTCGTGTGTAAACGCGGAATCGGCCGCGAGACACAAGTCAAGACACCATCACCCGGTGGAGACTGAAGCTTACTTGAGAACTGCAGTACGTTTTGCCCTTATTGGGCGAAAGGCTAACTTCACGGAGGAAAGAAAACTCCAGCAAGAATTAGTGCAGCGAGAAGATCAGAGGACCCATCGCACCGAGTTTCTCATTTTGCCAGATTATCTGGATGAACTGATTCCAGAGGCGGTAGACCCTCCCGCTCAATGCGCTCCCCTACCCCCACACCCTGCGATCACAGTCGACGGAGATGCGGAGAACATCTCCTATATGACGAGCTCCTCTCGTCGTTCCCGTGGACTGAGCCATAAAAGCTCCTTTCTCTCCCTAGCTGGTTCAGGCACTGGCAGTGTAAGGATGAATCGGAGTCAGCATAGATCTCGCTCTAGGTCTATGCACGATCATCGTCTTGAGGCCTCATCGGCCTCATTGGGTAAACGGTCATCCCTCAGGCCAAGAGGGTCACAAGGCTCGCTTGGACGATTGTCAACCAGCGAACACACTCTTATGGAAAACTTAGCGCACTCTTCTGTCGCTTTTTCGAGCCAATATGTCGCACCCCATTTTCCTCTTCAAGGCGTACACCCGAGTACCCGCGAAGTACCTTTCCAAAGCATCGAGGAAAATGATGATGACCGTGGTGATGATCTCTTTGGGGTAGCAGATGCTCAGCTTGGTGATATTGATCCAGGTAACATCAGTGAAGAGTATTCATATTTGAGTCTCATGATCGAATTCCCTTCTGGAGTGTCGGCTTTCGCCAACCCAACATCAATTCGCTATGCGACATCTCTTTTAGATGCCTTACAGTCAAACGAACCTGAGGATTTATTAGATGCATTCCAAATCAGTGCTATGACTGAAATTTTTGACCTGCAAAAGGAGCTTGATACCAAAGGAAAGATTAGGGACATTTTAGTCCGAGTTCCAAAGGCCAACTTTCGAATTCTCAACTCGACTGGGTTTGATTCATCGGGTATTGAAGATGAGCAGGATCAGTATGACCTGACAATCTTAAAAGTGGCCATGGTCATGCGGACTACCACAGACTGGGAAGATCCATTTAAATCAGACACATGGAAGACAAAAACATCTGTTCACCTGAGACTAGGCTCGGCTGAGGTTTCGGCATCAGAGCGACTGTCTTCGCTTCAAGAACCTCAAGCAGCTGTTATGGGTCAGATCGAAAATGTCGTTCTCTCCATTGGAACGAAAGAGGTTAGATATATCGATGCCGATATTGGTTCAATTGTTGGAAGCACAGCTTCCGGCAAGATTGAATATTTAGCATCGTTAATCCATCGCACTGCTACTGTCGCCTCTGACCTTGGTGAATTGCTCAAGGAGACTATGACGAAGCACCAGTGTCGAGACAAATCCTTCACCTTTCGTCTCCTTAAAGAAGGCCAATTAATCAAGGATCCATCATTCCTGGTCCGACCCTCTGCTGTGTTGCGGTCTGCCGATGAGCATATCCGGACGTTTGATTCCTGGAAATTGGCAATGCGGCTGCGGCAAATATGGACAATGATGGACCAACAGTCCAGGTCTCAACTTGTTCATCAATGTTGGGATGGCATCCCACAAATTCCCGAATACGCACCTCATTATGTGGTTGAGACGTTTGAGAAGTGGCGCAGTTGGGATCTGGAGGATGTGAGCAAGTCATTATTCCTAAGGAACATTTTTGGTGAGATTGGGGAACCGACCACAAAGGCTGATGACGACATCCCTATTTTGGGTGCCTGTCGACTCAACGAAATCCAATTTATACTTGATCCGGGTCCCAAACAGAACAAGATTGGCTTTGTTGATTTGGCCGCGAGAATCGACCAGAGGGAATCTGACACTACGGGTGATGTGGGAGTCGGAAAATCAAGCAAACCCTTGACGGTTCTCAACCTCTGTTGTTCTGAGGCCGCTATTAACTTGAACTGGGAACTATGCGAGTTGGCGGATGATATATTGCGACTCTATGCTAAGACTCAAAACCGAGCCCAAGCGAGTCAGGCGGTGGTTCCCGCTGACAAACCAAAATCAGCTGCAAAGTCTCTGCCCCCAATTCATGTGGTCATTGAAGTGACAAGAGGATCGGTTGAATTGGAGACAATCAACCTTGTTGCAAGATCACTGAGCCACGGGTTGAAAACCTCCCTTCTCCTCCATACTACTCCAGACGGATCAAATTCTATCAACGTGATGATGAACTGCAATGCTGTAACCTCAACGCTGAACAGTAACTCGCATCTTCTTGGGATGTCCCAAACCAAGGAACCGAGTATCTTCGCCTCATATGAGGTACAAGAGACTGATGATGTGTCGAACCATACTATTAAAGCGACAGCCAGTAGCCAGAACATGACATTGGCAGTGAAAGAGGATCCAATTGCGCTGATGGAGGTGGCTGATCTCTTGTTTCGTGATGAAATTACTCAGCTGTATCGTCTCAAAAGTCAAATGGAAACTTCCCCACAGCCAAAGGAACGACGGGAACTGAAGAAAATATCGGATCGCCTCTCTAGTGTGAGAGTAAACGTTGCCATGTTTTTGGACGGATACAGTATTTCTATTCCGTTCCTTCAATCTTTGACCTACAAGATTACAGGCACTGTTGCTCGAGCAGCCGCCGCCGCTAATTTCGGAAAGGAATTAATCTTCGACTTCGATGTCAAAGAGAATTATCATGAGATGCAAATTGACGTGAGAAACGAGCCACGCCGTATTTCTCTACTACAGATTCCTCCAACCAATGGCCGCATCACCAGCCAAATTGGCAAGACAGAGCATTTAGTCACAGTGCTTTCTTCTCTTGAAATTGTGCAGTTGGATGCTTCTGCCGTGTACAGTTTACTAACAGCCCTGAACAAGCCGCAAATCAATAGTGCAATCCTCGAGCTTCAGGAACAAACCAAGCTTATCAAAGGTCATATTGCCGACATCTTTGGATCAGAGGGTACCGATACTCCTCAGCAGGTGGTTGTGTCCAGTGAACCAAGCCTGCAGCTGGTATATAACGTTCACCTCACCTTGGCCGGCTTACAAGTCTCTGCCAAAACATCTCTTAAATCAGTGGTCGAACCACTTGCCCGTGTGCTGTTCTCACTGGACAGGGCTCATCTGCACGCCTCCAACAGACATGAAACGGAGGGCCCTATTCTAAAATACCCTGAACTGCACCTGAATCTCAGTCAGATTGGGTTTGACATCTGGAGAGGACATGAGGGTTTCATGCGATCCTGTGGAAGCCTTAGGGTTGGTGTTACCGTCTCAGCCAGCTCAACAAAGGGCGAAGATACGAATGAAACATGGGCGTTTAACTTTAATAGCGATGACTTCGAGTGCAAGCTTGCCCCAGAGACGATCTCGACGGTGTTAGATGTTTTGGGTTACATGGGAGAGAAGATTAAGGATTTGGATACCTCCCGTGAGTTGGACTACCTGCGAAAGCTGAGGCAGTCAAAACCAAGAATCACAATCAACAATGGCGAAGATGAGTTGCCAGACGACACTGACTTCATCGATTCTGTCTTGGCAGCCGTCAAATATCACTTTGAGCTTCGCAACATCCGAGTCTGCTGGATCGTCGCAGACAGTTTGGATGACGAGTCTAGCACAAAAGAGGACCTGGTTCTCTCCGTGAAGCTCTTCCAATTTGGAACCAGAACCCGCCACTCGGCTAGATTGGCGATTGAAAACTTCCAACTCCAGATGGTTCCCCCTGGACAAGACATGAACATACGATCCCTCCACTCTGCCTTGCTGCCCGAGGTCATTTTCAATATCGCGTATGTGTCAGCTGCAGAGACTCGTCGCATGGCATTCCAAGCAGTGGGAGAGTCTCTAGACCTTCGATTGACTTCGGGCTTTATCGTTCCCGCCGCTCATCTAGCCGAATCCATTTCCCTCTCGATGAAGAACGTGCAGCAAGCATCCACCCAATGGAACACGGCGGTATCCGCGCCTAATAAGAAGCCAACCGAGGCTGTCCCTAAGCCGACGCCTCAAAACCAGCGAAGCATTTTTGGAAACAAGCGCCTGGAGAATCTGCTCATTGATGCAGATTTTGCTGGTGCCGTCGTCTACGTGGCCAGTAAGAGGTCAATGGATGATGCGTCAAACGCAAGATATGGCCGACCTTCTCTGGCTGGCAAATATGGTCAATTTAATACGGACGATTCTGGTAGTGGAGCTGTTCTACGCAGTCCTGGTTTGGCCTGGAAGATTGAATACCGAGATGATGGGCAAGACGATCCCGCCCTTTATGGTGAGATCAAGATTGCCGCTTCAAGTAATACTCTATACCCGTCCGTGGTGCCGCTTGTCATGGATATGATGTCGAGCGTCAAGGAGGTGGTCAAGGATGATGACGGTGAAGCCGACCGGCCAAATCAGCCCGAGAAATCAAAGCCAAAATCACCAAAGTCTGGGGATGAGGATAACATTCTCACAGCTGATCCGAGCGCCGTCTTGGGTCGTTTAAAGCTCAATTTGGGTTTGCGGATCTGCAAACAGGAGTTCTCGCTTAGTTGCCAGCCAATTGCTCGCGTTGCTGCTACGACTTGCTTTGATAACATCTACTTCACCGTTAATACTGTTCATTCGGTGGAGCAGGGTAACTTCTTTGCTGTTTCGGCAGTCTTTACCAAACTACACGCCTCAGTGCAGCATGTTTACTCAAGAGAGTCGACCGCAAACTTCGAGCTTGAAACCATTACCCTCTCATTCATGAACAGCAAGCATTTCAGTGGCACCAGCGGTGTGTCAGCTATCATCAATGTTAGTCCCATGGTAGTAGCTATCAATGCCAAGCAGGCGCAAGACTTCTTGCTCTTCCGTGAGATTTGGTACCCCAGCGAACTACGGCAGGGATCCGCAGCCCCGGTTCCCAAACTCCAGCCTGAAACCTCCCAAGGCCACTTGGTTCAGAGATACCAGCAAGTGGCGGCAACTGCTGCGTTCCCCTGGACGGCAACAATCTCAATTGCCGCCCTCGACGTCACCATCGACTTGGGCCAAGCTATCGGAAAGTCTGCATTTGCAATCAACAACTTCTGGATATCCTCCAAGAAAACCTCAGACTGGGAACAAAACCTGTGCATTGGGTTTGACAAGATCGGTATCGATTGCACTGGGCGACTGAGTGGATTTATCGCCATGCAAGATTTCCATCTCCGAACCTCGATCCAGTGGCCAAAGCGGGAGGAAGCCTTGAACGAGACACCCTTGATTCAGGCCTCGATCGGATTCAATGCCTTCCGAGTCAAAGCCGCTTTCGACTACCAAGCATTTCTGGTGGCTGACATCACCACCTTCAAATTTTTGATGTACAATGTCCGCGAGAGTCGTGATGGCACCGGCGATCGACTGGTGGCAATATTCGACGGAGAGGCTGTCCAGATTTTCGGCACGACAACATCAGCGGCACAAGGGATTGCTTTATGGCAAGCCATCAAGAAGCTGGCGCAAGAGAGAAAGGAGAGCTTCCGAGGTTCTCTAAAGGAGATCGAAAAGTTTATGAAACGAAGATCGAATTCGCGAGCTGCGATGATGCCTCAGATCGTACCAACGCCACCGAAGCTCCGAGAGGAAGACACGCTTTCGAAATCCCCAATTTCTCTTGACACAGACGTCGTGGTCACACTCAAGGCGTTGAATTTGGGTGTATTCCCCAGCACGTTCTCAGACCACCAAGTTTTCAAAGTGGAAGCATTAAACGCGTATGCTCGGTTTGCAGCCAGCATGGAGCAGCGGCGCGTTCACAGCATCCTCAGAATGATGCTGGGACAGTTCCGTATAGGACTGGCCGGTGTCCGAAATGTGGAGGCGCCAAAGACGTTGAGCGAGATTTCCGTAGAGGACGTTGTCCAGCGCGCAACAGGGTCTCGCGGCGGCACCATCCTCAATGTCCCTCAAGTATCGGCTGTGATGGAGACCTGGCAAAAGCCAAAGGCAAACCAGATAGACTACATTTTCAAAAGTGCCTTCGAAGGCAAGGTTGAAGTGGGCTGGAACTTCTCACGAGTCAGCTATATTCGGGGAATGTTTGCGAACCACACCAAAGCCTTGGAACAGGTTTGGGGCAAAGAGCTGCCACTGACAGCTGTCAAGATCACAGGAGTCCCAGGGGCGGAGGCGGACCAGCGGGAAGGCGAGCAGCAGAAGATTACGGCCGAGGTCAACGTACCGCAGTCCAGGTACGATTACGTCGCGCTCGAACCCCCCATCATCGAGACACCCCAGTTGAGAGACATGGGAGAGGCTACGCCACCGCTGGAGTGGATTGGATTGCATCGCGACAGGCTACCGAACTTGACACATCAAATTGTGATCGTTTCTCTTCTGGAATTGGCCGGAGAGGTTGAGGATGCTTATTCTCGAATCCTAGGATCGTCGTGATTAGAGTGACGACGAGGGGCATAGTTCCGGCGTGTGAGTCATTCGGTGGCATATAAGTAAGCAAGCGAGGCGTTTTGTTTTTTTCTCAGCATGGTGTGCGTCAGACATAGACGGTATCTTTAATTTTGCATTGGAGTGAAAATAAAAAAAGAAAATGGATTTTATTCAATTGAGCTGTTTGAAGCCTGGCTGGGTGTAAGTAGAATTAGAATGAGCTATGGGTCAAGGTGCTTTCGGGAGCTGTCGTTCGTGATGAGCTTTACCCCACTATCGCCGACGACAGGGGAGGTACGTACCTGCTGAAGAATCAAAGCTTCGGCTTAGTCCACCGCGACAGGTCCGGATTGGGCAGCTTCCCGAAGCAGATTTTCTACAGCGACTTGGGTAACAAATAATGACTGGCTCTCATTGGATATCTTTCAATCTCCCAATTGGATCCTCGCAGGCGGATCTGGCGGACGCACGCCCCGAAGCTCACCTGCTTGCCCAATGGCGAACCGGGATGACCAAGCCCGTGGCCAGAGGATTTTTTCCCAAGCTCGGGAGCTGGTTTGCTGGTTACATCAAGAGCTGGGCTGACCCAGGTAGGTTTTTGCTGTGGGTAGAGGGGCGAGATACATGATTCAAGCGTGGCGGGTATATAACCGAGGGGCACTTTTTCTCATGGCGGGGCAACCGAGCATGGTGGATGGAGGTTTCATTTGTGTGCGTGTGCGTGAAAGGGTTGAAGAGCTCCTGGCGCCAGCACAAGCTATGGCCAGGGTTTGTTTGGTCCAGCTTCGGGAGCATGACTTGGCTTGCCCACAGATCGAAACCAAGCTGTGATTCATGCCGAGAAAGCAAGTCAATGGGCAGGCGTCTGTGACATCGGATGATGCATCAATGCCTGTGGCTGGGGCGTTGGCTGGACGGACGTATGCCGTCATGGGCTTGATTCGTCAAGCGGGGTGAGGAGGAGATTCAAGCCATGCGTGTCTATCCCTTCCCTGCAAAACATGATGTGCATATTGGTGCTACTACGCACGGGGAAGTGAGTCTTGCCGGGGAGTCAGAAAGAAGCGATCATGGCTCGGTGCGAGCTTTGGTCATATCTTTGTAGGACCATGTACGAAGCTGTGCGTGCCAAATCATGATGGTTTGAATCTAGGTTGGGGTGTGGCAGCGTGGTGGCACGGTGGCACCGAAGCACTCATGCTTGACCCCATCCAAGCCCGCCGCTTGGTCTAGCCCAGAGTCAGAGCCAGAGCCAGAGCCAGAGCCAGAGCCAGAGCCCAACCTTGACATGGAAAGGTTACCCGCAGCCGAGTTATCTCCTTGGGCGGCGAATCAGGGTTGGTGCCCTTTCTTGTGCGCGACGAGCGTTGCTCTGAGCGAGCAGAATCGTAGCGGGGTGGCCAATAGAGCTACCCACACACACCGGCTGCCAGAAGCTCTCAGTGGCCTGTCTGGCCTGTCTGGCCCGTCAGTGGGCGCGCAGCAGTCTCCTCAGTGGTTGCCCAGCGGTGTTGTGGGCGTTTGGCCTCCCGCTGAAAACGGCTGTGCCACTGGTTTGGCCTCCGCGCGCGCGCCGTCGCCAGCCCAACCCCTCCATGCCGCCTACCCCTCCCCCTCCTTGCGACGCGCGAAAATTATGGTCGCGCCAAAAACAGAGGGAAAAAAAAAAAAGTGCTGACGACAGCCCACTTCTAGTGGCGGGGTGCCCTGCTCGATGCCCCACCAAAATGCCCACCACCACCACTGCGGTTCTGGTGCATTTTTTTTTTTCCCTCGTCTTGGTCACAGCGCCGCGTGCTGTGTGTGGGCTGTCCCAACTCTGCTCGTCGCCGGGGTTGTCACACATTCGTCTACCCACTTTACCCCCCTCCCACCATCTCTCTCTCTTCTTCTTCTTCTCTTTTTCTCCTTCCAACCTTCTTCAAGGGACGCATAAAAGAGCGACAGTGGTACTCACGCCCCCTCGCTGTCCCTTTTCCATCGTCACTTAGAATCGTTGCCGTCCTACGAGGCACCGCTTTCTATATACCCTTCAACGGCTTCAGATCGCGGGGTGAAGTACTTCGACCCCGCTCTGTTCCCACATCATCAACTTCGACTTTTCACAAACCACACATAGTCAGGTCACCCCATCAATACCGTCAAGATGGTCAAGTAAGTTGCTCTGTTTATTCCAATCCGTGCCAGTCAATACTCTGCCGGTCCTTGGCCGTGCTTCACCATCGTTTTCCCCATCTCGACGAGCTTCCTCCCCCTCCAACAACAGCTCACAATCCAAAACACCAATTTTTTCTCCCTCCCTGATACCCCGCTCCGGAGTTAAGCACCAAGTCCATGAGCTGACATGATGCCTCCCCCCAAACAGCTTCACGATTGACGAGATCCGGGCCCTTATGGACAAGCCCACCAATGTCCGTAACATGTCCGTTATTGCCCACGTCGATCACGGCAAGTCTACCCTTACCGACTCCCTTCTCGCCAAGGCCGGTATCATTTCCACCGCAAAGGCTGGTGATGCCCGAGCCACCGACACTCGTGCCGACGAGCAGGAGCGTGGTATTACCATCAAGTCCACTGCCATCTCCCTGTACGGCTCTATCGAGCCCGATGATGTTCCCGACATTGTTGGCCAGAAGACTGACGGCACTGACTTCTTGATCAACCTCATTGACTCGCCCGGTCACGTTGATTTCTCTTCTGAGGTTACTGCTGCTCTCCGTGTCACTGATGGTGCTCTCGTTGTCGTCGACACCGTCGAAGGTGTCTGTGTCCAGACCGAGACTGTGCTCCGACAGGCTCTTGGTGAGCGTATCAAGCCCGTTGTCATCATCAACAAGGTCGACCGTGCTCTTCTCGAGCTTCAGGTCTCCAAGGAGGATCTTTACCAGTCCTTCTCCCGAACCATCGAGTCCGTGAACGTCATCATCTCCACCTACTTCGACAAGACCCTCGGTGACGTCCAGGTCTACCCCTACAAGGGTACCGTCGCCTTCGGTTCCGGTCTTCACGGCTGGGCCTTCACCATCCGCCAGTTCGCCGTCCGATACGCCAAGAAGTTCGGTGTTGACAAGAACAAGATGATGGAGCGTCTCTGGGTAAGTCCACTCAGCTCCCCCTTTGAAAACCTCCTTGATACTAACCGGTTGTGCAGGGCGACAACTACTTCAACCCCAAGACCAAGAAGTGGACCAAGAACGGCACCCACGAGGGTAAGGCTCTTGAGCGTGCTTTCAACCAGTTCATCTTGGACCCCATCTTCAAGATCTTCTCCGCTGTCATGAACTTCAAGAAGGACGAGATTACCACTCTCCTCGAGAAGCTCGACCTCAAGCTTAGCGTTGAGGACAGGGACAAGGAGGGCAAGCAGCTCCTCAAGGTCGTCATGCGAACTTTCCTCCCCGCTGCCGACTCTCTCCTTGAGATGTTGATCCTCCACCTTCCTTCCCCAGTCACCGCTCAGAAGTACCGTTCCGAGACTCTGTACGAGGGTCCCACTGACGATGCCGCCGCCATTGGTATCCGCGACTGTGACCCCAAGGGCCCCCTGATGCTTTACGTTTCCAAGATGGTGCCCACCTCCGACAAGGGTCGATTCTACGCCTTCGGTCGTGTCTTCTCCGGTACTGTCCGATCCGGTCTCAAGGTCCGTATCCAGGGCCCCAACTACACCCCTGGAAAGAAGGAGGATCTCTTCATCAAGGCTATCCAGCGAACCGTCCTCATGATGGGTGGCAAGGTCGAGCCCATCGACGACATGCCTGCCGGTAACATTGTCGGTCTGGTCGGTATCGATCAGTTCCTGCTCAAGTCTGGTACTCTTACCACCGACGAGACTGCCCACAACCTCAAGGTCATGAAGTTCTCCGTCTCCCCCGTCGTCCAGCGTTCCGTTCAGGTCAAGAACGCACAGGATCTTCCCAAGCTCGTCGAAGGTCTCAAGCGTCTCTCCAAGTCCGACCCTTGTGTCCTGACCTTCACCTCCGACTCTGGTGAGCACGTCGTTGCTGGTGCCGGTGAGCTGCACCTTGAGATTTGCTTGAAGGATCTCGAGGAAGACCACGCTGGTGTTCCTCTCACCATCTCCGACCCTGTCGTTCAGTACCGTGAGACCGTCGCCGGAAAGTCCTCCATCACTGCTCTGTCCAAGTCCCCCAACAAGCACAACCGTCTCTACATGGTTGCTGAGCCCATCGAGGAGGAGCTCTCTCTTGCCATTGAGGGTGGCAAGGTCAGCGCCCGTGACGATTTCAAGGCTCGTGCTCGTGTCCTTGCTGACGACTACGGCTGGGATGTCACCGACGCCCGAAAGATCTGGACCTTCGGTCCCGACGGTACCGGTGCCAACTTGCTGGTTGACCAGACCAAGGCCGTCCAGTACCTCAACGAAATCAAGGATTCCGTCGTCTCCGGTTTCCAGTGGGCCTCGCGAGAGGGTCCCGTTGCCGAGGAGCCCATGCGATCCATCCGCTACAACATCCTCGATGTTACCCTCCACGCCGATGCCATCCACCGTGGTGGTGGTCAGATCATCCCCACTGCCCGTCGTGTCCTGTACGCCGCTACCCTCCTCGCCGAGCCCGCTCTTCTCGAGCCCGTCTACCTCGTCGAGATTCAGGTCCCCGAGCAGGCCATGGGTGGTGTCTACGGTGTCCTTACCCGACGACGTGGTCACGTCTTCAACGAGGAGCAGCGTCCCGGTACTCCTCTGTTCAACATCAAGGCCTACCTCCCCGTTCTCGAGTCCTTCGGCTTCAACGGAGACCTTCGCCAGGCCACCTCCGGACAGGCTTTCCCCCAGTCCGTCTTCGACCACTGGCAGACTCTCCCCGGTGGTTCTCCCATCGACTCCACCACCAAGGTCGGAGCCCTCGTCGTCGAGATGCGAAAGCGCAAGGGTCTCAAGCCCGAGGTGCCCGGTGTCGAGAACGTAAGTTTTTACATGATATTCCCCTTTTATTTTTTGTACAAAAGACTAACAAACCTTTGCAGTACTACGACAAGCTGTAAGCAGCTTCCTGATGTGCCAATGGAATCGCTATTCGTGCCACAATGGGCATGTTATATCAACCGGCTGTTGGAGCGGATTTTGGACGTATGCCCAATCCCATGTAGGGGCTCTCTGAGTTCAAGAGGGCATGCAGAGCGAATACCAAGAAAGAAGAAAAAGTCGAGAGCCAGGTTGAGGCTAGACACCAAAGGAAGCTCGGATTGGCTTTCATGTAGTTACGTCGTCACTTGATGAGTTAAACATGTTTAGAATGAAGTTAAAAAAAAACAACCACAAAGTACTGACCGGTCTGCTTGTGATGTGTGTATGTGTGAGAGTGTGCATGTATCCATAAATCGATATGTCATTGGTTTCCCTCAGTTAATTTACGCTCTAGAAACACTCAAAGGTCTCTAGCTGCAATTTCCTCTAGTGTTATTTGTCAAACGAAGGGTCCTTTTCCAAGTCAATTGAGATGATAATTAATTCTCGCCTGTTAGCGATGGTAGTCAATCATCAAGGTACATCTCCACAATTTCCCGGCACCCCCTGCTGTGGCCCACGTTCGTCTGTGTGACGACACTGGCTCCTCCCCACTGCAACAAGTGTCGGACAGCTAAAATTAGGCGCTGAGCACATCGTCCGGAGCCAACGCCAAACCCTTCAAAGAGACTTTCATCTCGAAACAACGGAACGGAAGCCACCAGGAAAGCTGCTCAATGCACTGCATCCACTAGAACCTGCGTCGCGTGAGTGATTGTGAGCTATGCTGTTTCCCGAGGAAGATGCGCCGCTGCTCAAGGCGTGGATTGTTAAGCGCATCGAAAACACGTTCGTCCTGTCCTCCCTCGCTCGCCCACGATCATCTTGCGTCCAATGCCTTCGCTAACCCTCGACTCTCTTCATCCAGGTCAGATGCCGACTCCGATGTTCTCGCCGAGTATGTCATCGCTCTGTTAAAGCATGATGGCGACCGCGACGCGGTACGGAAGCTGTGCGAGCAGGAGATTCCCGACTTTTTGTCTGAGGGTATGCGACCCGCGCCGATGGTTTTTTTTTTGGTACAACATCAACTAATGCTGTCCAGATCCAAAACCGTTCTTGGATGATGTCTTCCAGGCCATAGCCTACAAGAGTTACCTCCCTGGAGCACCGCCAGCACCCAAGTTGAGCGCCGAGCAGCCCCCAGCACAACCTACGGCATTCGACGTCGGCGGTCCCAATGGCGGGTCGAGAAAACGAGGCTTTCACGATCGAGACGAATTCGACGGCCCCGATGGTCGAGACGGGTCAAACCAGGGCGTACGAGGCTACAAGCAGCCGCGTCGAGGCGGTCGGGGAGGATGGCAGGGAGGACCAGCTGGTCCAATGGACCGGTTCCCTCAAGCACCGAGTCTGCCCCCGTTTGATCCAACCAACCCGATGGAAGCCTTTATGCACCTTCAGTCCATGTACCCTCATCTCTCTGGTATGGCAAATTGGCCGCAGCCATATAGCGGTGGAAGAAGTCAACAAAAGCGGAAAGGCCGCTGTCGCGACTTTGACACTAAAGGATTTTGCTCGCGAGGAAGCACATGTCAATACGACCATGGGAATGAATCTATTTTTGTGCCTCCTACCATGGGCCAATCCGGCGAAGGTAAGTTGCTATGGGTGCCGACACTCCCGCTGGGGTCACTGACACATATTTTTACAGACTACGACCCAAGTAATGCCTTATTCTCCATGCCAAATCCATACAGCTACCAGCCCGATATGGGACGAAAGGGTGGGCGTGGAGGACGCAAAAACCGCGGCTCCAAGAAAGGAGGTGCCCGCGCACCGTTCTCCGCCGACGGTCCCGTCCACGATCGGTCTAAGAGCACCATCGTCGTCGAGAACATCCCCGAGGAGAATTTCAGCGAAGACGAGGTCCAGGGCTTCTTTTCTCAGTTTGGCAACATCCAAGAAGTGTCAATGCAGCCATACAAGCATCTAGCCATTGTCAAATACGACAAATGGGGATCAGCCAACGCAGCATACCAGTCACCCAAAGTGATATTTGACAACCGGTTCGTTAAAGTGTTTTGGTACAAGGATGAGTCGGACCTGCTCCCGCCATCAGTATCATTAGGGGGGAGCTGGTCAGGAGACCCAAGCGCATCGGCAGAACAGGAACCGGAAATTGACATGGAGGAGTTCCAGCGGAAACAAGATGAAGCACAAAAGCAGTACCAGGAACGGGAGTCTAAGCGGGCGGAGCTTGAGCAACAACGCCTCGAGCTCGAGCGCCAACAGCAAGAGCTGCTTGCAAGGCATCGCGAGGAGAATGAAAAGCTCCAAGCGAAACTTATGGGCCAAAGCGGCGACACGCCCTCATCAGGGGCTGACATGTTGCGAGCGAAGCTGGCTGCTTTGGAGCAGGAAGCCAAGATACTTGGCCTTGATCCCGATGCCGAAGACGATGGAACCGGCTCCTATCACCATCCCAGAGGTGGGTTCAGAGGACGCGGAGGTGCCCGTGGAAGAGGGTTTGCCCCGAGAGGACGAGGCGGTCAGCGTGGTCGTGGGGGCAATATGCATGCCGCATACGCACAATACTCGATCGATAACCGGCCCAAGAAGCTCGCCGTCAAGGGCGTAGACTTTACGGCACCCGAAAAGGACGAGGTGCTGCGGCACTTCCTTCTTGTAAGTCAAACATGCCCCTCATCGTCCCCCCAAATAATTGCACGTTACAATGGCGTATATGACTAACACCGTCTCTCTCTCTCTTGCAGAACCTGGGCGAGTTTGAATCTGTAGACTCTTCACCCTCCGTCACCCATGTCTGTTTCCAGGACCGAAAGACGGCTGAGAAGTTTTACTACTCACTCAACGGCAAGGAACTTCCCGGCATCGACGGCCACCTTGAACTGACGTGGGTGTCCACCCCACTGCCGCCCGTCAAGGTGCCCGTGGACAACGACGGCGTCGGTGCAACTACGGGTGAGGACGACAAGGACGACGCCATGGGCGAGTATCAGCAGGAGGAGGATAACGAGCCCATGCCTCAGCGCGAAGAGAGGGCGGTAGACATGGATTACGAGGTGGCAGACGAAGATGGATGGTGATATATATGCTGGGCCAGTATAGAGAGAGACATGGAAATGGGGAGGATGATACATAAAACACCACGGGCGTATCAAGTTGAACTCATCATAGATGATGGTGAATACGCATCAAGTCGCGTCAAAAAAGAAACGGAGACAAAAAGATTGGCGGGTTGGGTTTTCTGCCGCATCAGACAGAAGAAGAAAGGGCAAGTGATTTAGCCCTTGGAATTGGAATATCCTAGCCAAAGTGCTTGCTTAGCACTAAGTGGTTTTTTTCCCTCCCCTTTGACTAGTCCATGTCTTCCCGCGATGTCCTCGACTGCCTTGCCAGGCAGACAGATCCCACATATATAATATTCTTTCCGCCTTCCAATTCCTCCACACTAAAAAAAACAAAAAACAGATATGTCATGGCCTCTCTGTGGTTTCCTCCTCCTCACCGTCAATGTGAAACTATAAGCAAAACCAAATCATTGTCATCTATCATCCATAGGCCTGGCCGGCGGGGTATCGTTGAGATATAGAACAAACAAAGCACGCCCCCTGAGAAATGAGAAATTCGTCTGCGCCCCGCCGGAGTTACTTGCAATTGTGCGCCCCGTTGTGCTCCCTCCCCGTGATCCATGGGAACTTTTTGTTGAAAAAGACACCCTGTTGATGCAACAAGACGTAAACTAAACAAGGAAAAGGAAAAATAATAAAAACCATGTAAAAAGAAAAATCAAAATAAGCAATGAGAAAAATAAAAACGCCCAATCATGCATTGAATGCTTTGTGAGTTTTGCGGTTTGAGTTTTTTTTTTTTCTTCGGGTCGAATAGACAGAAACTTTTCGGTCTAAACGCTGGTGGATGGGTGATGGGAGAATCACCCAAATATCGCTGCGGGCATCTAGTTAGCAGCGGCAGCAGCAGCGCCGTTGGCAACCTCGCCGTTGGGAGGAGACCCAATCTTGGGGGAAGCAGGAGTGGTCAGACCCTTGACCTCGAGACCCTGGAGGAGATCAAAGATGGTGTTGCTCTGGTGGAAGTCATTGTTGACTAGATACAAATTAGTTTTGTGAATGCATCAGTCTCGGAGTGGAAATTCTTACCAATGTTCACCAGATACCACTCGTTCGAGATCTCATCAATCAAAGCCCTGCTGGGAGATTCGGCATCGTAGCAGTGGGCCCAGTCGACGCTCAGACGGAAAGCCTCATCCTTCCAGGCGAGGAAGCTGATGCTCTCGACAATGGTGGGCTGGACAATCTCCTTTCCGGGGAAGACACCCCAGGTAACGGCGTTGGGTCCATCGGTGGGGGCGTTGGAGCGGAGGGCACCGTCCTTGGTCACGGCGTAGTAGGTCAAGTCAGGATGAGCTTCGACGCGGTTGATCATCTCGTCAATGATGTCCGGGTGAACAAGAAGTTCAAGGTACGACTTTTGGTAGACATATCCATTGGATGGGCCCCAGCCGTGAACGGGGTGCGATGACTTGACGCCGTTGACGGCAGGCTGGGAGTTGACAGTCAAAAGTCCCCTCTTGTTCAAGTCCACAAGGGCTTCGCGGATCTCGTCAGCCTCGGACGTGAGCGGCGCCTCACTCCAGGGAAGGGTTTCAACCTTGTTGTGAAGGTAGCCGACAAAGAGATTGGCGACGTCCTGGATGGTCTGAGGCTCGCCCCACTTCTTGCGGTTGGCCTCGTTGGTGCCGGACAGTCCAATGCCATATGCATCCAGCTCACCAAAAGCAGGAGATCGAGAGTCACCCCATCGGCCGTTGGGAAACTCATCCCAGTCCTGAGTACGAATAACGTAGGACTTGTTTCGGTTACGCCAGAAGATGGGTCGGACGTCCTCCTCTCGGCGGCCAAGACCCTTGGACTGCTTCCAGGGAAGTGCTTGCTGAAGGGGTCGTTCGGCGCTGGGGGCCCATTGAAGCTCCTCGAGAAGCATTCGGGTGGCCTGGGCAAGGTTCATGGTGTAAAAGTGCAGGTGGAAGATGCCATTGGCAAGCAGCTTTCGGCACATCTCAGCAACAAGCGTCTTGCCAATATCTCGAACAGCCACGTCGTCATTCTTGACGGGCTCAAGAGCATCCAACCACTCCTGGGGAACCTTGCACTGCATGTGCTTGGCGCGGCGAAGAAAGCTGGCATAGGTAGCAATGGGCATGATACCTGGAAGAATGGGGATGGTGATGCCGCGCTCGCGGACCTTGCCGACCCACCGGATGAAGTTGTCGGCATCGTAGAACATCTGGGTCACAATGAAGGTGGCGCCCATGTCGACCTTTTCCTTGAGGTGGTCAAGGAGCTGATCCTCGTCCTTGTTGTCGTCACAACCCTCGGGGTAGCCAGCAACGCCAATGTCGAAGTGGTTGCCGTAGGTGGCGCGGATGTGTTTGACGAGATCACGGGCATACTGAAAGCCACCCTCAGTAGCGGTCCACGTGCCTTGGTCGCGAGGAGGGTCGCCGCGGAGAGCAAGGATGTTTGTGCAGCCAGCCTTATAGGCCTTCATCAGAGCATCGTTGACCTTCTCAACGCCCATGTCGGTACATGTCAAGTGCATGCAGGTCTCGAGACCGTAGACGGCCTGGGCCTGGAGAACCATTTCGCATGTGAGCTCGGCAATGCGACCACCAGCACCCCAGGTGATGTCAATGAACTTGGGGCCAAAGTTGTACATGCGGTCCATACGGTCATAAAGGTTCTGGACACCCTGGGCCGTCTTCGGAGGGAAGTATTCGAAGGAGAAGGAGGGCTTGCCGGTGGCCTCGGCCTCGGACAGCATTTCTTTGATATGCATGATGGCGGTATTGAAGCTGATGTCGAACGTGGAAAGTCGTTGAGCGGGCAAGACAAGACGGCGGGTCTCTAGATGTCAAGGTCTATGGAGAGCTATGGGGACTGCGGGGAGGAAATCGTGGGGAGGTGAGAAGCCGAAAGCTAGAGGAGAGGCGGAAAGAGGTCAGCCATGGAGCCATTGAGGTGGTGCAAGGAGGAGCATCGGTGTTGCAGGCCCAGAAAAAGGCCATTGTGCCTGTTGTGAGACGATAGCAAAACCACCATGGTGATGCCCGTGGTGTTGGTGGAGAAGGGACGCGGCCTACCCTGGGAAGCTTTTTTTTTCTTACAGAGGTCTGAAGGTGGGATGAGGGGTATTGATTTTTTTTAATGTATTTTTTTTTGTTGCGCTGCAACTCCAAGACGAGGGGTCAAACTAGGGAGAGGCAGCAGCAGATGAGAGAAGGAACAAGAGGCCCAGACACCAAGAAGAATGACTTTTTGATTTTCTTTTTTTCCAGACGAGAGATGGGGAGAGGGAGCAGAATAGAAGAATAAGAAAAGATGGAAAAACCAAGAGAGAGAGCGAGACGACGACGCACTAACTAACAAAGATCGGACCGCTGCCGACCAGCAATTTCTCTTCCCTTCCCCCCCCACGAAGGTCCCCCCGGTTCCACCGCCGAGCGGCGCTAGCTGCCAGTGGGCTGTCAGTGGGCGCCAGGGGACCTTGGTGGGGAGTCCGCCTGTCGGCTCTGGCGCTGATTGGGCCCTGTGCCACAGTGACTCGCCCTGCGTTTGACTTTTTGGGGCCCTGCGTCGGCGCTGTTGTCGCTGCAGTTCGACAACGCAGCGCCGCTCCCGGGCTCCGAACGCCGGGGCCCGTGAGTCGTCGTCCCTCTTGGCTGGCTGCTCTTGTCACTGCCCACCTGCCTGGACGGGAGGGAGACCGGGGTTAAAGCTCACCAAAGCTCCCCCTGCCCCGTGCTGTACGTACTCGTGCGTGTGTGGTGTGTGTGTGTCTCGTCTCATCCCTCTCATGATGCTAGAGAGAGAAACTGACGACCAGAGAGGTTCCTCTGGCCGTTCAACCCAGTCTGATATCTTGCTAGCGCCCGTAGGTAGTCCCGGAAAGGGAAACAAAACAAAACAACCCAAAAAAAAAAACCATCGCAGGCGAGCAAAACTCTCACATCCACCATGTTTCTTGGGACCAGTTTCAACGTCACCTCCGCCTCGCTCAGTAACAGCCAAAAGCACTCACGCGCCTGCGCCCCTACATCGTACATAGTACCACAGCTACGTCGTCGACAGCTTCTTCCTTGGTCGAGGCTGCAGCTACTGCATCGCCATTCATCACCGACCCCCTTTCCCCTCCACTTAGCCACGTCCCGGCGCGGCCCAGCAGCTCAGAAGCAACAAGACGAGAAACATGTCGCACCCAGGCGAGCCACTGGATCCTCCGCATTGCACTGCAGAAGGGGGCACATGTTCCCGTGTCGCTCTGGGCAAGGTATCCATCCGCACTTTTCTCTCCGAGTCCGAAGCACCCAGCCATGCCATGCCATGCCCCGCCTCTTCCGTTCTCTCTCTCTCTCTCTCTCTCTCTCTCTCTCTCTCTCCAAAATCAACATTGTACATACATGGGCCGTATAGCCTCCTTGCCTCTCACCTATAAACATCCCTGCACCTGCTGCAGCTCCTCGCATGGGGGGGGTGACGCTGATGTTGATCTTGTCTCTCCTCCCCTCTCAATGCATCCATCGCTCGAGCTTGGAGGGGTGGCATAAAACGGCCTCACGCATGTGCCTCGCAAGCTACCTACTAGGTATTGACATGTTGACTTTTTGACCGGTCCCTGATTGAGACAGCTGTGTCATTTGGCATTGCCCCTCCACACCTGCGACCCGGCCAGCCATCAGCATCGTCATCGCCATCTGTAGGTACCCATTCAGCAAAATCCCACCTCTGCCACTGCGGTGCTGCACTTTGGCGCACTACTACGGCATGTATATGCGCGCCCGTCGTGTTAGCCCGCCTGCGCTAGCCTGCCTTGAGAATTGCGGCAGAATCTGCCGTCACCCAGGCTCACCGCCAAATCTTGAGGCGAAGTCGGCACTTCACGCCAGCACCATCCTTCAGTTTGGCGGATCATTTGCCCTGGGCTGATCCACGAATGGATTCAGTCCCCACGTGTGCCATTGGCTGGGTTTCAGTCATCCCACTTCTCCCAGGGGCCCCCTCTTACTGTAGAAATCGGCCTTCTCTGCCCATTCCGACACCTCTCGGGAATTTGTTGTAGCCCATTCGGCGCATTTTACACTTCCAGCGGCATTCCCCTCCGAACCTCCCCCTCATTGGGCGAGCCCTCAGTATTATACTGCATGCTTGTACATCAACTCTATCCGGAAACCCGTAGCTCGGTTTGAATTGACACATGTGAAAGCATTAAAGTCCAGTACTCCGTGTCTGCAAAATGAGTCGCATTATTGATTGATTCTGGTTTTATTCTTCTTTGTGAAGTTGTGTAATTCTCCATTCCGCATGTTGTACAAGCACAAGCCACTTTCCAGAAATCGCCCAATCACCATTCGTGTCGGCCATTAAGTCTTGGGTACCTCTCTCTCTATGGGCAACTGATCGTTTCTCCCCCCAGCGAGCACATGCTTCGAGACGCTCCCTAACGATTACCGCACGATACTTCTTCCCCTTTCAGCCGGAGCGGTGGCGCCCCCCTCATTCTCCGCCATCGGTTGCTATTGGCAATAATATCGCGGTCGAATAGGAACCACCACCGCTCAAACAGTACCTGCCCAACCTCCCAACTCCCCGGCTCGCATGGATCCTCGCCGAAGATGCGCACGCCTTCGGCGCTGTCCTCGACATCGTAGGCAAAGTTGACCAGCGCCAACGAACCCTTTGCGTGCATGGGCCGCATCTCATCCGGCAGTGTCATGATGTTGATGATGCGGTCTCGAACTGTAGGCCATGGAAGAAAATCCAGCATGGGGTGATGGGGCACTGTCATCTGCGACTTGGTTGGCTTCCACGTATCCGGGAGTAGTTCTACTGGTGTTCCGGCTCCCAAAGTAAATGGTGAGACGCATTCTAGCTCCCAGGTAGTCCCCTGGAACCCAAGCCGGCTTGCAATTCGCATCATCGCTTTAAGAAGGGTCAATTCCAAGATAGGAAGGTTATAGCTGTCAGACAGGCCAGTATTTGAAAAAGTAACTGAAGAGCAGGAGGAGAGTGAAGATGGATTGATGGTAGATATGAAATCACCTATCAAACTTGGATCCATGGACAGATCCTGTTGCGGTGCCATATTTTCATCCTTAGAGGTGTCTGGGGTTGATGATTGCGTTAGGAGCGGAGTGAATGACATGTCGATAAGAGGATCCAAGAATGGCAAGCCCATATCGAGACCAGCCATGAGCCCTGGGCTTGGGGCTAATGTGGGCATATAGCCATCAGAGGTGACTACTTCATCCTCTGAATCTTCGACTAGGATTTGTTCTGATGAAGATGATGAAGATGGCGAGGGCTCTTGGATTTTTGGAGCAGGCCCATTGTCTTGCTGAGCTTGGCTCATGTTGGCGGGATTGCCTTTGAGACGACTTAACCGCTTTCTCTCTCCTGTTGAGCTTGGGTTAGAACTGCAACATTTGATATGGTCCACGCATCTGCTTACGGTATCGGCGCTGGGCTAGTACATTCAACACGCGCTTTCTCTCTGCGGCATCTTCCTCAATATGAGGAACATCCAGCGTTGGCGGCTGCTTATACACCCGCTGCCGGGTACGTGGACGACCGGAAAAAGACGCTAGCGTGGCGCTGCTCTCCGCCATCTTGACTCGACGCAGAACTGAAGAAAAGATACAAATCAGGTGAGCGGCGTTCGAGCAATTGAAGAGCAAGGACGTCGAATAGAGTTCAATGCCACAAGCGAGGATGGCATTGTCAAGTCGAGTCGTGCCTTTTCAATCACGACGGTTGCTCTTAACCGGCTCCACCCAGCATAACGCGTAAGAATTGGCATCATGAAACACTGTGTCAGCATTACTGTTATCAGATACTTGATTTAGCGCTTACAACGCCACAAGGCAGCAGTATTTCCAATCAATCACCCCACCTAGCTGGACATTACACGGTACAAAGAGCACAGTGTAATGATTGCGCCGAGTTCCTCCGTTGAAGCCTCACCCGACTGTTAGTGCCGCCACTAGCACTGATCCAAACGGACATTGGCCTAGTGTTCGTGCCAACAGATACATTTAAGACGTGCCGTACATCATGCCTGAAGATGATAGAAATAGTTGACTTGATGCTGGCGGGTAGAGACGGATAGGCAAAGAAAGACATGGATGGTGATGGCGTCTGCTCAAAAAGAAAAATAAGAGAGAAGAAATTAAAACCAAGAGAATAAAAGAGAATATCAATGGGACAGTATTTATGTGATATAATTGAACTTCAAGGACAGAGAGGTTTGGGGGGATTTCGAGGGCTTTATAGATGGGCTCGGAAACCCCATAACGCAGAAACATAATGCATTATTCACATATGGGGAAAGCAGAATTTGGGGTGCGCGCCAGGATAGGAGATTAGATTTTGACCAAACATCAATCGTCGGGCATGCCCACTACAGCCAAAGCCATGTTCCCAACAACGCTGATCCAATGAGAACCATTCTATTTAGAGAAACCCGGCGAGAGCCACTCGGTGCTTCAGTTGGCTCGGGGACCGTAGTTGTGCTTGTGCCAGCTTCGCCGGCTGTTTCTACCGCAGCTTCTGCCGTGAGAGTTGACTCGCTGCCCGCAGCCGAAGCGGTCCGGGTCGCCTCCTTAGATGATGCCTTTGTCGTCGTGGTATGGCAGTGCAAAGAACTCTGTGCCTCTGACATGGCCGAGTTGTAGCCGTCGGCATCCATGGTGCTGATATAGTACGGGTAGATCTTGTACATCTTGTCCATGCCGGCGGTGATGTAAGCCGGCACCGATCGCGCAAACACAAAGCACGAATCGACAGCCGTGGCACCGGCGCCCGACTCGGTTTCGCCCCCGTCCACCGTGGTGGTCGCGCTGCAAACCCCGTACTGGTCCTCCATCTCGTCGTCGCTGCTGCTGCCGGACCCGAGGTTGCACCCCCACGTCGTTGCTGTGCCTTCCCAGGTGCGCTCGCCAGCCCACGACGACCCGGACATATGTGTGACGGTCTGCTTCGGGAACTCCGAGGGCGCGCACGAGGACGGGCAGGTGACAACATACGTCTGGGACTCGGAGTTGGCGGCCACGACTGATGCAGCGACTGCGGATGGGTGGTTGGTGTCGTACAGGAAGAAGAGGCGGAGCGACGTAGACGGCCAACCTGCTGCGGGCTCAGCCGTGATGATGGTGGACATGGCTGCGGACTTTTCTCAATCAAGACTAGAGAATAGCACTGAGCCAGGATAACGCATGTATGCAGGCTGGGAGTGTAGGCAGACAGGCAGGCAGACAGGCAGGTAGGTACTTGAGTATATGCTGTATCACTGAGGACAAAAGCGTGCGAGCAATATTCGATGCGAGTCGACCCGAATCATCTCTGCTGCCGTCTGAAAGCGGAACTGGTGGTCTGAATTGTGCCGGGATCATGAGGTTGCATTGGACTTTGTCGCTTCGTCCTGCGAATGCACTGTGGGCTCATTGTTTAGCCTGTCCTGGCAAACGCCGATGGAGAGAGCAAGACAGGTGTCCATTTTGAGCTGCAGTCCCTGTCACGCCGTTCTCAACTCAAGCGATTCTTCTCCAGGCTATTTCACCTATACAAATGCTGGGGGACTTGTTACTGAGGAACATTGCATTTCTGGCTAGTTTATGGCTCCTGGCAATGTCCTTTTTGTGTTGTTTTCTCACAACAAGTTCAGAGCTGATGCAATATTGCATTTTTATAGACTAGAGATCAATTGTCAGGTTTATTCATTTAATCAACATGACCTTGTATAGAAAATATATAGCTTGCTGTGTCAACCTCTTTTAGGAAATGCCTTTGAACACTTCGCAGTCAACCGCAACCTACGGATCGCACAAACCTTATAGGAACAACATAGCGGTGAGCCATGCAGACCTCCGAATGGCTTTTCTTTTCTTCTTTTTCGTGTGAGAACCTAGGTCCCGTGATGCAATGCGCGACATTGCTAGTCTGATGCCAACAGTGCCGCGGCAGCTCCGTGCGAGAATCTCAGAAGCAAAGAATCAAATAGCGTGGTCGAACAGCAGACACGAAGTCGCACAAACCGGTAGAGGGGCTCACTCCAAGTATCCTGGGATGCTCAGCCAGTGGCCAAAACACGACGGCAAATGCCATCAGTGACCGCTGATGCCAAATGAGCTCACATAATGAGGCCGCGCAGGGCTTGTCTGAAGGACCAATGCCTAAAGCTATGATTCACCGCTGGATTCAAGCAGTGCATCGGTCCTGTGTACTACCAAAAACAATACAAAACAGCACCATACTTCAATGTCTGGTCCGAATGAACTGCAAGTGGTCACGAGCCTGCTAAAATGTCCGGGCGCAACTTACTTTATCCACTCGTCATCAAAAACGCACTTGGGCTTGTTCAAGATGAATTGTGTTTTGGTGTTATCTTCATCTAAACAAAAAAAGGACGCGGTCAGGAGATTCAGACGATTTTCCTTGGAAATAAAAAATGCGACGGTAACAAGTAGATCTATACATCAGTGGCGGTTTCCATCACATTGACTTTGCTTGATTTCACTAGCGTACAGCGTGGTCACATCCAAGGGTTTGTTCCACGAGAACCATGCTGCCAACACCAATATTCATCATCTCTGCAGTGAAACCTTTCGTAAGCCATAGCGTCGGAGCCATGTGTCACAATGGTCGTTGCCCGGTGGAATCTTTCTGCTCCAGGGTGGGTTTGCCACCTGCGGGTCGACGTCGTTTGTGGGCGTCACTGGAAGTTGCAAGTCTGCCGAAACTGCGCGTTGGGCCAGAGTGTACAAGCTCGCTGTTTTGGAAAGGGATCCTTGTCTACTGCATCTGAGCTGAAAAGTTGTTATCCACTGTGTTGGTTGGAGGTGTTGACACCGCAATTTATACGAGTCACTAGGGTATCATCCGTTCAGAAGACAACACATGGTGTCGGAGTGCGGTGTGCAGCATCAAAAAGTCACATGAGCGAGTTCGGGCCCGGCACTAAAAAATAATGATCTACGCGCGATTCTACGATTGTTTTAGTCTGATGGCCGGACTGAAAGGGAACAGTACGTGTGTCGGGCCTGTTGGCCCGGCCAGACACTGACCCGGACCGTTGCATGTGCATATGCCTTGGCCCGGCCAACAAAGCCATCGTCATTGTAACACCTTTGTGCACTGCCATCCCAGGCTGAATTGTCGGAGAATTAGTGGCATGTCAAGGTTGAAAGCAACGGATAGACCATTTTGGTTCTTTGTTGTCATGTTTTGTTTTGCTCCTGAATGCCATCTGCATGCATCGCAGTGGGCAAGGCTCCCCCTACACCCCCGCAGGAAAATTCCACCAACACCGTGCTCATCATTATGTTATGATGTTGATCGCTCTCTCCGCTCCAGCCGCCTGCCGTCCAGATCTGCAATTACCGCCTCGTCTCGTCTCGTCGCCAAGTTGGGCCTGCGAAGCGCACATGAAGCTAAGCGCTTAGAATCGAATCAAACTTCGCATCTACAGCAGGGCGCGGTTACGATTTAGTTGCGAGCTTTTTAGTGAGGACTTTGCTGGAGGAGGCCCAGAAATAGCCCAGTGCCACTTCGCTCTAGTGGATCTAAGCGCGCAAACCAGGCCGCCCATTGGGCCGGATCGACGAACTGCACATGGTCCCGGCCCCGTCTCCAGCCAAGAGCGACGATGAAACAGCGCATAAGCGCCATGATGCTGGTTTAAGCATACTCAAATGGGACAATTGTGGGGACGACCCAGCAGGAATCGCATCCCATCACCAACAACACCACACTACTGCACGCGAGGCAGACCAACAGGCATGGCTCACAAACGGTCCAGGTCGCCAAATGGAGCGCCCACAAAGGACCAGAGCCACCAGCAGATCAACCAACCAATGGCACAAGGCACTGCTAAAAATACACAGCCAGAGTCCCAGGAAACCGGTTGAGCCGTGTCCTGCAATTCCCCTCCCCCAGCCACGGTCAGTCTTTCACGGCAGCGGCGGAGGTCCATGTTCAACAAGGCCGTGAAACACAGCCGTGCGACAATCGCGGGCCGCAGCAGCATGCAAGCGCCCGTGTTGTATTGTGTATGGGTTGGCCATGCAAACACTCAACCCCTCTGCATCATCGGTACTTGCGCGACAGGGAAGCCGGAACCAGACGCCCATCTTGCCCAAAACCTGTCGGTTGCTTTGTATCTATAAGAAGCCACACCTTCCCCTCGTAGTGAATCGATCTGGAATCCAGCAGAACCATTCACATCAACACTCCAATACCCGACCCAGCAATCAACACTCACACATACTCACACACAAATACCCACTGCATCACACTGCATCACACCACATCACACTGCATCACACCACATCACACTACCGACATTTTCTTATTCGCCATATTCATCAACCATCATCATGAAATTCACATACGTTTCCGTCCTCTTCTCCATCCTTGCACAGCCCTGCCTGTCAGCTTCGGTCGATATGTGGTCGTCACCCTTCATCAAGGAGCGTGCGGTTCCCACCTACGAGCCCATTGAGTCCAAGAAGGTTCAGGATCGCTTGGGGAAGACTATTGAAGAATATGAGCCCAACGAGAGAAAGCCCGGCATGGTATGTGATTTGCTTTTCCTGAAGCTTAAAAGGCTGTCTGCTAACGGTTGCGGAAACAGGTCTACTTTTGCAAGGAGGAAAACTGGGGAGGAGACTGCTACGTCTTCACCCCAGACCTTGACTACACATGCTACGAACTCCCCTCAGCTCTCACTCAACATGTTGGCTCCGTTTTCGTTGAGCCCGGTGCTATTTGCAGAATGTCTACGTATGTCTAACTACATCCCTTGCATAAAACTTGACTGACCAAGACAAAGGCTCGACACCCGCAACGCAGAACGATGCGCCGGCTTCAAGTTTTTTGCCTGGCCCGAGACTGAGAATGGATGGGCCAACACCCTCAATTCGACAGTCGGGGAGAAGATTACCCATTTTACCTGTGCCAAGTGCACCAACTGCCATTGAGAAGTAGCTCTTGAGGGTGCTGCATCATCCAAGTACTTTTTAGAAAAAATGACGCGATCGGTCGCTTAGGGTCATCACTGGGATAATGGGTTTATTACATGGCGTCGATAGGTTTATAATTAATTACCATGTCTTTTTTTCTCTCTGAATGTCTTTGCGAGAGGCTCATTTACTACGGAGACTAAATCCCCATCTCGGCCCCACCACACCAAAGCTCGCAAGCCCTTACCACCCTGTATGAATAAAAATAACGCACCCTACCTCCATCAAATTGGATGGCTTCCGTAGCTCAGTTGGTTAGAGCTTCGTACTAATACTTCAACTTGCAAGTGTTGGTCATGCGAAGGTCGCAGGTTCAAGCCCTGCCGGGAGCAAGTCTCACCACGCCCTCCAATCTATCTTTTCGCTGGCCATCATCCTCCAACCATGGAGGGCTTCTTCTTCTTTTTGCTAAAAGATGGGGCGATTCGTTCCATGTTATGTGCAACAAATCCTCCACCAAAGTACATTTTTAATGGCATGTTTCTATAATAACGGGTTTCTTGGGGATCAGTATCCCGCTCCCTAAATAATAGTCAAAGGTAGCTTCTTCGGTTGAGATGTGAATGATCTTTTGCTTTTGACCTATGAACCAAGAGAATGTTTTAGGCGCTTTTCAGGGGAGCTTTTCACAAGTACCTTGAAGTACCTTGAAAATCCGGTGGTGCTTGCGTATGATGTTTGGTGAATTGTGGAAGGAACCAAACACCACCCTCGCTACTACTTCCATGCATTTCATCGTGAGGCAGACAGACGCTTTCTCCCTTAAGCTACATCACCCACCTTCACCATTACTGAGTTTGTTATCTTACTGCCCATAGTTCGTTTGATCAGACGGTTGTTTCATTAGCCATGCCTCACGGTTTCATGCCTCACGTTCTCCCATATCGAAATTGCCCTCCCAAGCGAACCGCTTCTGAAGCCAAATCCAACCCTGAATGTTCGCTCAAGAGATCAGCCATACTGCCACGCCCGCGGCGACGTCCGCATGGCGGGATACCCAACCGCAGCCGTTTAAATAGAGAAGATGCCGACCTTGGTTCGACTGATGGCCAAATCCCCTCGAGTGCAGTTCCTTCTTTTGACCCGGCTGACTCGACCACTTGGACTCCGCGACCGTCTCAGCATGTTTCTAATAGCGCCACTGCCACTTTGGAAACACCAGAGCTTACCCGAGATGAGCAAGCTGCCTAGGCAAGGCCTGATGATCTCGGGTCTTTGCTCAACACTCCATCCCCGCCACCCCCTCCCGAGCTGCTGGCAGAGAATGCCAACTTTTTGACGCTCGTTAACCAAAAGCTAAGATACATTTCAAATAACTCGCCATCTCCAAAGTCCCGGGTTACTCGGGTACAAAGTTCCTCATCATCATATCCTACCGAGGGAATACGATCGACTCGAGTCCAGTCCCCAATGTCCCTGTTGCCAGCCATCAATAAGCTGAGCTTTTCCGATCTCCCAAAGTACGGAAATTATGACAACAACCCTCCTGGTTTTGGTTCAAGCTCGTCATCCAACACCCGAATTGCGAGTGCTGCAGGTAGCACCCAGGAAGCTATCAAGGATGCAGAAGTAGCTGCTACACAGTGGGGGGGCGAGCGACAGCCTATCAAGTCATATCGTCGATTTGAATTCGAACCGAGCGCAGAAGATGACCCCGAGTGTCAACAGGAAGCCCTTGACACCGATGAGGAGACGGGTACTGAATCTCAAACCGTACGGCGATCGTCGGTTCATGAGAGATTACCGGTTTCCAAGCTTCAATTCGATGGATACGATGGGACAGCTGATATCCCTACAGCTGAGGGTCCGTCTCAACCGACGCGTCAGGACAGTTGGCCTCGAGTAGCCAAGAGAAAAACTTCGCAGTTTTCACTCCGAAGCTTCACCACACCACTCGTGAAGAGAGCTCGTGCGGATGTGAAGCAATTTGCAAGCAGCGCGTATCATGGCGGTGCTCGTCGATTCGGCCGAGCCTGCGATCTGATGAAACGGCAACGCGAGGAGGAAAAGAAGCAATACGCCGCATGGAAAGCTATGCGTCGCCGAAACAGGCCTGGGGATGCTATCAAGGGCAAAATTAAGAAGGGATTTGGCATTTTTTCTATTGAACGGAGCCGTCACGGACATGAAATGTGGTGGAAGGAAGGGGTTGAAAAGTATTGTGCTCCGGAATGGATGAGGTTTTGACACTTGTCTGAGAGAAGGCACAAGATGAAATGATTGTAAAGGGCAGTATAGTATGGTTTTGGGATAGTATCATTAAGGGGTATCGGCAGGATACAGATGCTGGATGCAGCCAAATAGACTGACTTGGCTTTGTATAGCAACTAAATGAGAAACTCGTGACTCTGGGATATCCTATCTCTAGCCTACATCGGCGTCTTATGCAAAAACACACACACACACACATATATACATCAAAAAGGACGAGAGACTACAGCATGTATCGGAAAGCTGCAGCGGGATCGGGGTTTCGTTTTCCGGTGCCAACCAGGCCCTCTTCCTCGACGGCAGTTCCGTCGGCCAGCCTCTCGGACTCGGCCTGGTCTAGCTTGCGGTTCATGTAGGCAAGGTATATTCGCAAGGCAAAGGCCAGCAACGCAACGGAGAGCATGGCAAGGGCGCAGGTGGACATGCCGCGGGTGTAAAAGGGGGCGTCGGCGTCCGGGTAGAGGCGGGTGCCGATGAGGGGCCCGCACTGGCCGATGACCTGGAGGAGGGCGTAGCCGCCGCCCTGGCGGCTCTCGCTCCTCTGGTTGTTGATGCTCCAGGTGATGACGAGGGTGACGACGTTGAAGAAGCCGATGGCGGCGGGGAAGACGGCGAGGTAGCGGAGGAAGTGGGGGACGCCGAGGGGCTCGGCCAGGGCGAGGAGGGCGTAGCCGGCGGCGGAAGCGAGGGCGTGGAAGATGAGGGGCACGGTGCGGGCCTGCAGGCGGTCCGACATGTGGGAGGTGAAGAGCACAATGACAAAGGCGGCGAGGTAGGGGGGCGCGCTGAGGGCCTGGGCGGTGAGGGTGTCGTGGCCCATCTCATGCAGGATCTTGGGGAGGAACACGGGGAGCGACGAGTAGGCCATGTTGGTCAGGAAGAACATGGCGGCCGTGATCCAGGCAATGGGATCGCGGAATACGGCGGCTACATCGCGGGCCCTGAGGCCCGACGTTGGCTTGGACTGGGACGACGACGACGACGGCTTCTCATGGCGGAGCCGCAGGCGGGCAACCTTCTTCTCCCTGCGCGTCAGGTAGGGGGCCGTCTGGGGCGAATCGGGAATGACGTGCCACGCAAAGACGGCGGCGACAACCGAGGGGAACCCTTCGACCAGGAACAGCAGCCGCCAAGGGGCGATAGGGCTGAGCTGGGCAAACTTGACAATGACCCAGGCGAGCGTAGATGCGAAGCTGGTGGCCAGAGGGGCAGCTAGAAGGGGGCGGAAAGCAAAGTCACGTCATGTAAGCCGAGCTGATCTATATATAGGCAGGGCGCCTTGTTGATCCAAAACCAATACGTACCGGATATAAAGATTGCGGTTCGGAACGCGAGCTCGTCCCGCCGGAAGAAGAAGCTCAGGTAAAAGGGAATACCCGTAAAGCCGGCTTCGCCAATGCCAAGCAGTACCCGCAGGGCAATCAAGACAGGGTAGGACGTGGCAATGGCTTGCAGCGAAGCCGTCAAACCCCACGTCATGACCACGGCGGAGACGAAGATGTGGGCAGGGATGATCTTCCAGAGCAGGGACATCCACTCAAAGGCAATATAAGTGATGTAAAAAGCCGTGAGCGTCCACTGGTACCAGTCGTCCCTGGGCGGGTCTGTCTGGAGGTCTTCGTCCATGCCTGCGATGCGGGCATTGCCAATGTCTAAATTGCAACTGTATTAGCTTCCCGCAATTACCACTTTCTTTCTCCAGGGTGCCATGAAAACGTACTTGACCGGTCAAGGAAGCTCAGCATGAACAGGAGCGCAACAAATAGAACAAGCTTGCGGTCAAACTTTCGCCGCACGGCAATATCCTCGTCCGGGGTGTACAGCTGGTAGCTGGCCATGGAGCCCGCGCTGGTCCGCCGCGCAACCAGCGGTTGGAGATGGTTGTTATGCTCATCCCAGACAGCGCTGGATCCTCCTCCCCCTCCCCCTCTTCTTTCCTCTTGATCTCGCTCATCGTCGTCGCTTCCCGCAACGGCGTGGAGCTCCTCCTCCTCGTCAGTCGTGTCGTCGAGGCTGAACTGGGCCGTCGTCTGGGCAAAGGACCCGGCGGGGACTCCGCCGTGGCGGTGTTCGGGGTGGGCCATTCGGGGCAGAGGAACGGCAGAGAGGCGCAAAAAGGGATGGCCCAAGACACGGGACGGGGTTCGTGAATCGCTGCTCGGTCGTCGGAGGGGGTGAGTAGAGAGAGAGAGAGAGAAAAAAGGGGTCGTCGCTGGCGCGAGGAACGGACTCCGGGAGACGGCCGGGGGGGCGGGTGGATTAAGGTCGACGACGACGACGACGACTACAACCACGGTCGGCCGAAAAGATGATGGATGGCCGGGGCGCGCCGTTCGGGACGAGGCGAAGGCACACGGCTACAGGGTCACGAGCCGAGAGATCATCCTGACCTCCGATGGTGTGGACACGGGACGTTGAGTGTAGCCGTATTCCCACTTCCTGTTGGCTAGATTGAGTTTGGAGTGGTGTCTTAGGACCACACGTGACTGAACTCTATGGGCAATGTGATCTTCAATGCGCCTACCGCGCTGGTAAGAGGCGCAAGACTCGGTAAAAGTGCAATTCGTGTTTTTCTTATAATATCGTCAAGTGAGTAATTACTATTAATGTTGTGGGTGTGAAAGCCATAGTAAAAAAGAAGAAGAAAAGGAAATCGTGGGTGTCTCTTCTAAGTACAGACTGACATATCATGAAAATCGTCATGACCCACCCAACCTTCGGAATCGCTCATAATCACTCCATCCTTCCCTCTCCGGCCATGAGCCAATGCTCATCTCTATATACCGGCGAACATATTACAAATATCATATGACATGCTGACTGAAATTCCGTCCCGAAAATGAAAATTAAAAAGAAATAGTAAAAAAAAAAAAGATCGTCATCTCCTTTCCTACTGGAAAGGATGTAGTAGTAACCGCATATCGTCATGCTTTTATCCCATCTGTTTGCCCACTGTACTGAAAAAAAGACATAAACTCGTCGACCCTTTGAATGGTGCTTTTTCTCTCATCGCCTTTTTGCTGTTCCGGGTCTTTTTGGTGCTTCGTCCACGCGCAATGATGATTCATCCTTTCGTGGTGGTGGTGCTTCTCTCTTTGAGTGCGCCTCCTTCTTCGGGGGCGCTTCCTTTCGTGATGGCGGCTCCCTCTTCCCAAACAGTCTCCTGAATCCCTCGGCCATTGATTTCTTGCTCTTGAGCGGCGGCGGGTTGGAGGGCAGCTGCTTTTCGCAGACGGGCTTCGGGGGAACCTTTGGCGGGGGGTTGGCAGGGTGTGAGCCAAGCGGGGATGGTCTTATTGGCAGGCTGGCGGTTGAAGACATGGCCATTGGCATGGCCGGGCTGGTTCTCGGTCGCTGCTCCATGCTGGGCCTCAGAGGCGGTGGTCTCAGGCCGTCTGGGATAATGTCTATCGGAGTTTGGTCGTCGTCGTCGTCGCTTTCAAAGGAGTCGTCGCTGTCGTTGGCTCCCGGCACCTCCCGCACCTCGTCCCCGCACACGACAACATACCAGCGAATGTCCTCGCCCTTCTGCAGCTCATCCCGCAAGCGGTTGAACCATTCGCTTTCCTGCCGCTTCCGGTACTTGTTCATCTCATCCGCCAGGTCGACGCTGAGGTCAATGCGCGCCACGTAGTCGGCCACATAGGCGTAGGGCCGGCTGGGCATGCTCATGTCCTCCGGGTCAAACTCCTCAAGCAGCTTCACTGGCGACCACGAGTTCATAAGCACGGGGTCCTTGGCGGCGGCAACCCGCGACGGGGGCATCGAGTGGTCATCGTCCTGGTGCTTGAGCCCGACGCCCGGGTCGTAGGCCAGCGATGATTGCGGCCTCTTGGCCGGCGGTGGTGGAGGTGGGGGAGTCGGTGGTCGCGGCTCTGGGAGGAAGTTGTAGAGGGTGCCGAGCTGGGTGAGGATGGCAAACGAGGTGGCCGGGGCGATGACCCAGTTCGGGGCGGCGTCGTCCAGGTCGTTGAGAATGACAAAGATGCGAATATCGCGCCTGTGCCACCGGAATCCGTGGCAGAGATACGTGGGCATGGTTAAGACGAGGCCAATAGAGCCGCCACTTCGCGCGATGCGATAACGATTTGCGATTAGCGACAGCGCCCGCGCCCCCTCAGATTACCGTGGTGGTGATCTTATCACCGGTTTTGGTTGCAGCGAGGAAAAAAAAAAAAAAGCTTCTGCCTCTTTTATTATATAAAAAGACCAATAAACCACGCCGCACCTTCTCTTCTTCTTTCTTCTCTCCTCCTCTCTCGTCCGCTCAGTGAATTAAAAAGGGAGTACAGCAATTAATCCGTGAGTCGTTGCCACGCAGCCTCGACGAGGCCAAGACGTGCGTGCAGAGGAAGAAACAATAAAAAAAAGAAAGAACAAAATGGAACAGGAGAAAAAGTAAGCCTACACAAAGGGAAAGAAAGAGAGAAAAGGGTGGGATGGCCGCACACGGCTCGGACGAACGCTCTTGTTTCTGGAAGCTCCAAAGATTTATGGAAACGCGATCTAGTGGCACGGGCACCCGATAGGAGCCTACCCACCACCAGTAAAAAAAAAATCAGTTACGGCAACGTACGTACGTACACGGTGGGACGAACAGCTCCGACGATTGGACTGTGGCCGTGGATATATGTACGAGGGCCTGACAGCTAAGCGGGGGCCTCCCTGTCATGCAAATCAATGGCAAATACATATGGATCCGCGTAGGATTGCAAGGTGACATGATATCCCCACGCCGCACGCACGGAGCTGCCGCCGAATTTGTCGTATCTGCAAGCTGAGCATCGTCATAATGCCCAAGAAGGGTCGTGGATTGATTAGTTGTAATATCATAAATCGCATTTTCAGTCATTCAGAGCATTATGATTAACCCCTTTCCCATGCAGCATCTCAGAGCGTATTTTTGGCTTGTGTCATTCGCCTATCGCTCCCCGTTGGCACCATCCTTCGCCTTCCCTTGCCATGCCATGTAGCCGTAGGGAGTAGCGCCCAGAAAAAAAAACAGATACCATGTCCGTCATCATAACCCATATCAACCTCAACCCTCAGCCCCCCCCTTTTTTCTGACGTCTTTTTAATCTCCCCTAATAAGCAACTCCTCAATCGTGTAAAGCGGACCCTAGTCTCTGAATGCATTCATGTTCAAGCTCACGCCGCCGTCCAGTTCCAACCCTTCCATGCCCGCCAATGAGACGCCGCCAAAATCCTGAGCATCAAACTCAAAATCCATGTCTTGCAAAATGTTGTTAACGTCCTCGTCTGATATATTGATGTTCATGTTGTCGGGCAGCACCATATCCTCTGCTGCACCGGCTTGTGGAAACTTTTTCTTCATCAAGTCCTTAAACTTCATCATCAATGCCGGGTCCTCGGCTGCCGTCGTTTGTGTTTTGAGAATCTGTCTGCCGCGGGATTGCATCATGGCATCTGAAGGCATGCGCCCGGTGCTGGCAACGTGGTTGTCTACAAACTCCGTAAGACCGCGCTCCAGCTCGCGAGAGCAGAAGACCTTGGCAGGGCGGGCATCTTGTGACGTCAACGTCTCTAAATAGCTGTTGGCGCCGCACTGGCCTGCAGGGAATGATTTTGCCCCTTGGTTCATCGACACTTGAACAATATTGTTGAATGGCTCCAAGGCTGCATTGGGGAAAGCATAAGGCGGGGCAAACCCCGTACCGCCTTGCTCAAGCGCCCATGTGCTGCCATCCGGCAGACCTGGCCCGTCTTCTTTGATGATGCCGACTTGGCGTTTGAATCTCAAAAGCCACTCGGCGTTGTCAGCAGCTGTCTGGTTCCATGGATCGTCGCTGCATTTGTGTTAGCTCATCATCTTAGGTCAACTCCGGCCGTGGCCACTTACTCATCGTATAGAATCCACCGCGATTGATACTGCAGTTCGGCATCGGTAGGTACATGCTGGTTAGGGTTGTTCGGGGACATGGCAGAAGCAACCCATCTCGCCAGTTCTCTTGCCAGTCGTCGATAGCAGTTGGCATCGTTGAGGAAGAATGGGCCAATGCGGAGGAATTCTGAAGCCCCTTCCATCTCGTTTTGGCATGCTGCACCTTTCGCTGCGTTCTCTGGTGATCTCGTGGTAATTTTGGTGAGCGGTGATCCTGAAATTGCGGATTGGGTGCTGGCTTGAAGGGAGAATGAGGGCGAGCTATCTGTCACTGCTGGAGCGTCTGGGGCTGGGTGTCGCCCCCTGAAACCCGCGAGCCAGGCAATGTTATCAGCGGCGGTCTGGTTCCAGCCGTCGTCGAATTCGTAAATGATGATACGGGCTTCTCGCTGCAAGTCCTCGTCTGTTGGCTCCAGTCCCAGAATACGCTGGGCCTTGAGGTAGTCTGCCAACTCTCCCTCTAGGCGAGAATAGCTGTGGATGGTCGAGTCAATCAGCGTGGGATCAGTTGATCGACAGACGTGATTCTTGACATCCTCACTGCGAGGCAGGTGTGCTCGACGTCGAAAGGCAGCAAGCCAGTGAGGGGAGGATGTGATTAGCCGCAACAGCCAGTTGGCAATGTTTTCGGAAGGGTGAGTAGACACTTCCTCGACACGCCCAACAATGCGGCAAGCCTCCTCCTGAAGCTCATCATCCATGGCCGTCAAGCCCAACATCTTCTTTGCTCGGACAAACTCTTGAAGCTGCACCTCCATCGGGCACTCCTCGAACAAGTTATCCTTGCCGTTAATTTTGAGGGTAGCAAGCCTGTTTTCGGCGGCACCACGAAGGGGACCGAAACGGGCCTTTTGGGCCAACTCATCCGAGCTCATGATAATATCACGCAGCCACGAGGGTAGAGTCGCGATTCCCCGTAGAGACAACAATTCGCTGGCGAAAATAATACGACATCCTTCAACCATCAACTCGGCGTCCGTCGGCAATCGTCCGTTTTGTTCTTCATAGTTTGCCATGAAATAGGCTAGCTCAAGTTTAATGAGCTCGTAGGCGTTCCGGGGGGATTCTGGTGGAGATTGGTTCGCTACAAATGGCAATGGAGACGTTCGTTCATAATGAATGAGATCTATTTTCAAAAGTTAGACGTTTTAAGCTGATCTACAGGATACTGCAGAGGTCTCATACAAGGTGGGATAGAGTTCTCGACCATGTCGAGTACAGGGACTTCAAAACCCCAGTCACCCTTCCAGTCAGCCATGGAATAACCAGTCTTGAAATGCTCTGCCAGATGATCGACTCGGATGGTCCATGTATCCATCACGATGCCACAGAAACCGCACCGGGACCGAATCTCCGGGCTTGCAACCTTCCAAGATTTCATCGACCAATCCAAAAACTTGATGTTGTGCACGAGGCGCAAATGCTGGTTGAGGTGATCTTTTCGATAGAAAGTTCTCTCTTCTGCCGATCTCTCCTGGCATGCCGAGTGATTGTGGCTCTCAATGTGGGCATCGTCCGGGTCAGCCAAGCCACAGAAAACGCAAGACATTTGGCCATTTTCCGGGTTAACGGCGCGAGGCCCGTGAGGGGAGCAGACCCATCGTTCAAGCGACAGGTGTAACGACTTTTCGTGTCGCTGCCAGTCGTGTTTTGTTCGGAATGTTTCCGTGCAGAATGTACACTGGAAAGTCTTGAGGGGTGCTGACAAGCCGGAAGGCGCCTCTGCTCCAGGCTTGGCCGATGTCCTGCGGCGACGGCGGCGGCGACCACGGCTGTTGAACGGGGCGGAGCCAAAGGAGCCCCAAGAATTGCGAGACCCATGGGAGTAGGCCGAGCCGAAGGATCCGTTGCTGGAGTGAGAAGTCCCCAAACTACTGGCCGACGACTGATTGCAGAGGGACCTGCTTGAGCCGTCGTCGGTATAGTTGAGGCTGAAAGGACTGTTGAGGCCGGAGGAGAGGCCGGAGGAAGAGGCGGTAACGGCTCTTGCAATGGCAGTGACAGAGGCCGGTTCATGTTCTGGGGGAGAGTGCTCCCAACGTTGAAGTGGATTCATGGTTTCCAGAGCAGGATTGCCTCGTCGGTTCATGGATTCGAGAGCAGGAGTGCCCCGACGATGGGGGATGTCAATAGCTCCTGACCAGGAGTTGTAGTGCGGAGAGGTAGAGCGAGGGGCCTGTGCCTGAACTTTGCCACGGCGGCGGGCATTAGCAAGCCAGTTGGTGATTTGAGTCTTGTTCAAGCCAGTTTGTCTCTGGAGCATTTCTTTTTCCTCGTCACTAGGATATGGGTGGCGGTTGTGGGTTGAAAGCCAGTTCTTGAGGATGCGAACAGACTCTCGAGAGAACCGAGCACCAATCTTTGGAGGAGGTTTGGCTACACCTTCGGCCAGGGCTGACAGATCGGTTGCAGAATTGTTTCGGGACGACATGAGAGATTCGTTCTGAATATCTTCAGTGACAGCGGCGCTCTGGTGAAGGTCAGATGAGATCCATTGGTCGGCGGGGAATGCCATCTTGTCGAGGTTGAGTGTGGAACCGCCAACAGCGAAACTGCATTGAATGCTCAGAGCAACACAGCTCGTGCAAAACCCCTTGTGCTGACCCTCTCGGATCGTCTTGCAAGAGAAAGCACCGAGAGCGCAGTTGGTGCAAGGCTTCTCAGGGAAATCCCAAGCCAAGGCAGCCAGCTCCATTTCGGTAGGGGCAGCGGGGACGTCGGGAAGCTGGAAGTTGTTTTCGGAGAAATGCTGAAGGGCGCAGAAGCTGAAGTCATCCTCATTGACATTGGCCAGGACGAGATCAATGTTGTCGGTGCCATCAGGCTGGGATGTCAAACCGGCAAGGGCATTGTCCTGGAAGGCACTGCCCAAGGCGTCACCGGCCTTGTCCCAATTGACAAACTCGTCCATTTCGTCAAGAGTGGCCATGGCTAAGTCAGCTCAAAGGGCGCAATGCGGTTGAGCTGCAATCAAGTAAAGGGCGTGTGTGTCATTGAAGTTGACGAGGGTGCGGCGCCGAGGCGGGAGGGTCCCAGGATGGCGGCGGCGGCGGCGGTGGTGGAGGATGATGACTGGCGCCTTTGTCGAGTCAAGCACTTGTCTGGACCCAAACCGAAGCAGGCAGTTCTAGTTGCTTGCGCCTTTCGAGTCTCGGCACGAGCAAGTTGACATGAAGGAGAATTTGAAGAGAATCGAGGAAGTGGATGCCGGCGCAGTTTTGTCCAAGCCAGGCCGGCGGCAGTCAGTGAGCGATGGACCGACCGAGTGTAAGATGCGCCGGCCGGGACGGGCAAGGCACCCTCAGAAAAAATGCAGCCACACCACACTTGGCCGTCGAGAGCTGGTCCCAGCCGAGCAAACGGGGCGGGTCCATGATGGGCGCCAGCAGCCACCACGGGCTTTGCGTGGGCTGTGTATGGGCTCCCGCCCGTGGTCTCGTGTGCTGGATGTCGAAAAGATGGCACCCCTGCCACGCCCTTCTGTCTACATACATGGGGAATGTGTGGGGCACCTGCACCAATTACAGCCTCCACCAGTGCTTATGTGTGCTCCCGCACGGTGCGATTACCACGGCAGCATTCGGCCAAGTCCGTGCGCTGCAAAATACTGCAAAAATGCGCCGGGCCCAGCACCACATGGTGCGTCGGTGAATCATGGTCAGATCGCAACACGGTGCATCTGCTACTGTGTTTAAGGTGGGGCATCCGGGGGCTGCTCCGCTTCTCTTGTCGTTCAGAAGGCGTACAGCCGCGCAGGCGATTTTCTCCTAGCCCGAGACCGGCCCACCGTCACCGTCTATTGTCGGTTTCGCTGTCTGCTCTTTGGCTAGCTGGCATCCTCTTAAAACTGCAGCATGGTCCCTTTGCACCGGTATCAGGGACCGGACCGCGGCCGGATCAAGGACATGCCCCGCTACAGTGCCAATGCCTCCCATTCGCGGGTAGACGAGCAGAGCAGAACGGGGTGGCGCTCTCATCCCCTCCCCTCCTCTCCCCCTCTCCCCCACCACAATCGTCATCCTCGACAGAATGCCTGCTGCATGCGTGTGGCAGAAGAGTCAATCAGTGAATGCGCCGGAACATTCGATGGAAGACTGAACAGGTTGCATCTTTTCTCTTCCCCCTCCAGGGACGGCTGACACGCTTATCCATGTCCCTGGGTTGTCTGCCTGCTTTAGTTGCTGATCCCTTGGCGCACTGAGGCGCCCTCATCGAGCATGGCGTCGCATCGCCCACATCCGCGTTGAATTGGTAATCAGCTTTTCTTCTTCCTGTGTTGCTTCTGATATCGAGCCAGCCTTGAAATCCGGGGTCTCGAACTTTGACTCCAAGTGTGGCGTCAGCAGCAACCCAGCTCCCGCGGCACAGTGCCCCACTCCGCGATGCCATGCCATGCACATGCTGCTCAGTTCCCTGCCCAGTCACTGTTGTGCATTACATCCAGCCTTGTACATGATGCTCCCCAAAGATCCTCAGTCCATCCTACTTTTAGAAGCCGCACGCTATGCTTTCCTGTCTGCCGCACATGAACTCTGTCCGTCTTGATAGAACTAGCGCAATGGCGGTGTGGTTGCATCTTGTTTCTTGGTGTAAGTTGATCCGAACACCCGAGCCGCAATTGAGCTTCTTGTACGATATCTCACCCACGCACACCATCTCGCCATCCCAAACTGATAATCCGGCACAAGCTTATGCATTAGTTTTCTTTATCTTGCCAGTGCTGACTGAGCGGTCGCTACTCCAAGGCCACAGTTGAGGCCCCGGAATGAAGTGACGCAGACTTTGGCAGCGGCTAGTGCGGTAGTGCAGCAGTGCATCAGCAATTCCAATACCCACTCCTAACTGACTGTACATTCTTTGTTTTCTCTTCCCTCCTGATTTTAGGTGAACAATAGCTCCATGGTCAAATCATCACCATGTTTGAGATATATTTCGATTGGTTTGCCAGTTATCCTCAGAGCTAATGTTTATTCATTGGCATTCCCTTATATAATTTAACAACGCCCTTGTCGGGGAGCTATCATCATACGCATAAATAAGGCAGCATGCATTCTTTTATTATTTACATCAATCCTTCATTTCTCGCCTTCCCCCTTACTTACTCCAACGGAGTAACGGAATCTTTAACGGGGCCATAAATGAGTCGTAAAATGAGTTAAATGCAATAAAACTACGCCTGCCTTAGTTTTCGTACTGTTCTGCGTCTCTTTTCCTTCTTTTTTTTTTTTCGTTAAATAGCCAGGACTCAGTAGAGCGGCATAAATATAGTTTATTATTTATATGAGTCTTGACAACAATCGGCAAACCCGGTGCAGCGTAAATGATCCATCATGCCTCTGTCACAGTCATTGAACTTGGACCTTGCGATATCGGCTTGATTGCCGAACAATTAACTTCGAAAAGAAAACTCTGCAGATGACTTCCCGGCCCAAGGTTTGCAACTGTGTACCTACGCAAGCATCCACGCTTCCTGTTAGACATTTCCGCCAAAAGGTAGGTCAATGACCGCATTGCTTGTGGTTACTAGTATGGATAACAGCTATTAAACAGGGTTGGAAGAAGGTCAAGAACGCAGAGCGCGGGCGCGCACCTTCCAGCTTTGCCTCTTCTATTAAATTGGAAGGCCCCATTGCTGAAGTAAGCAGCGCCGCCACCACAATTCATGTGACAGCTCAACGTGGATTGGATGTTTCTGCCGCTTCACGGCTTTGCGTTTTCGTACACTGAGGTGGCAGTGGCAGTGTCAATGCATGTGCATACTTGAACGAAATACCTGTGAACTCAACAAATTGGCCACCCCTGGTGTGATTCGGACGCCACTGCCTCATTGATGATTATCCTGGACACTTAGTTAGGGAATAGCCATGACTGATCTCAAGAGGTACGATAAGCCAACCATGGAAAACACCACGCCGGGCGAGGCGCGCTGAGGACAGCGAATTTATCCGAGTCCTCGCGGTGTATCCCAAACACTTGAGCTCTTCATGACCTGTCGCGGAGGCTGGGGGTCGGCATCTATCATCTGCAGCATTGCATTTGTTTTTGGTACGTTACTGTTCATCTTCCTTCAAATCGAACTCATATCTTGAGTCCTACTTGGACGACCTCCATAGGTACCCGCCAACGGATAGGTCTTATGCCACAAACTCGGTTGGAGCCCCCCTGGCGAGGTGGTTCATAGCATCAAACCCAGATATGCATTCGACGGCCTTGAGCCCCAACAGCTGCCCATTTTCAGGCAGCCCTGCCAGCTATGGACTCGCAGGCGCCCCAAGGCCTAGTTAGGTCGTATCTGCTCGCTTAAACGACACTTGTACTCTTGCTGCATATGTAGTCGTTGGCAAATTTCTGAATTCGAATCTATGCACGTGTATAGCTGTAAGAAAATCGTCTCGGCCAACTTTCCAGATGTCGAATTGGACGGAACCAAAGTTCGGAAAAGCCACGTCGGGTCGCCATATCGACTTTGTTCATTTCTTCTCTCGTGTTAAAAACTCTTCATTGTATTCGACGTCCCTAATTTCCCAAATTCATGGTAGAAACGCGGAGTCACCGACAAATCTGCAATGCAGCCAGGGGCTTTGCTCCTCCATTTCCCTGACAATTTGCATTCAACCAGAGAAGCCCGATCCGAAACTTTTTGGTTTGAATAGTTTCATCTTGCATGGCTCGAAGAGGGAAATTTTGAGGACTTCCCGCGGCATGGGTCAGATCCTTGTAGATGTCCAATTTCTCATGAATGACATTTGTTTTGAGAAACAACCTGGATCTGTGTTCTATGGGCTATAAATAGCCTTGTCCAGCTACGTTTCGATCATCTCCTGTCCCGAATTGCACATCTATGACTTACCTCGCATGTGAGAAGCAATGCCTTTGTCTTTTCGTCTGGTATTTGATATGCGCATGTGGTCCGACGAACATGCTTCAGCTAGTACCATGTGTCAAGTATTCGCAAGAATACATTTTGAAAGGATTGAATCGAACCGAAAGCGTCTTAAATGTATTTATGATGCAGTGAATACCAGAGAGTATTCTTTTCTATGGAACAATTGATGACGCGAGCTTTATTACAGGGCCATTGGGCGATAGGGCAAGGGGATATTCAGCATTCATGATCGCCTAACAGGACCTGATGATCTTTTATCCATTCTGTCATACGCTGAGTCTTCTTGGCGATTGACAGTCCGCCTACCTCAAAAATCTCATCATCCAAGGAAATATTGATCATAGGATTACTCAGAATGACACTTTTCTCTGATCATCTTTTCCTTGTGTATTTTACATTGGAGACTTTTGTAATTCAGGCTAAATCAAGGCGAAAATCGAATAAGTTTACATTCCAAGAGTCGTGATATTTCCTACGCATGAGTCATGTTGCACAGCAGTATTTGTACCTTGTCAACAAAAGTTTCCGCGACAAGTAGAGCTGGGAATCCCCAACGCGAGTCGAAACACGCAAGGCTTTGCGTTTCAATGCTCAATGGTCAGCCATCCTAGCGAAGTGAAAACTACTAGGTGCTCCTCTTCGTACTAGGATGGCACGCGCCTTCACAGCTACCAGGGGGGAGGATGGGCCGAGGCCGAATTAACCGAATTAAAGTGTTTATTGTGCTTTGAGTTTACATACTACCATGGTTTATGTAAACTACCCGTTCAAAATAGACTTGATTCTTTGTAGTCGTGTGGCATGGTGATTTCGCTTGCTATTTGCATGACAACAAGGGTTACATATTTCACCCGTAGACAGCGAACACGAAGGACATGGAGTCAAGATAACAAAATTCACTCCATATACGCAATTGAATTATTTTATAACAAGATTTCGAATAAGTCATCGACCCTTGTTCTGCTTCTGAAGGAGCTTTCTCGTGTCTGAGCATGGTTTGCTCGCTATCAGGATCGTACTCAACAAATGGTTCAACGACGAGGCTTTCCTAGGATACCAGCATTCCGTAACCCAAAAAAGGGATATTTTAGACATCATGGGTTTCTTAGATTTACTCAATCTGCCTCCTTGGTAGCCACTTGACCCATTCGGCACCGGAACAACGCCCACGACAGCGTGGCTCAACGTCAGCAATCCGGTCGCGCCAAGCATTTTTCTAGTCAATGTGTTCTTTGACTTTGAATATATTTACAAAATTCCGTCGAGTCGAGCTAGCTGAGTAGAGGAGAGCGGCCAAAGAGCAGAGTGAAGTCTGAATAAAGCAGCGTCCAGGCCGAGCACGTATCCACCAAACCCTGCTTGCTGACGGAGATATGATGTCATCAGCATTGAGCAGATACCCACAGCAAACCATTTCCATAGCTTAGGTAGCATCGCTTAGATCAAAAGCTGGGGAAGTTGTGTATCTTTTCGGAGAGTTGAGGCGGGACGCTCCTCCTGCAGGTCATCTCCCACCTCATTGGTACAAAACACGGCCAGCGCTTTGGGGCTTTTTTGCGCTTTAGTTTTCCCAATTATTTACTCGATGCTACAGCACATCGCAGTTTAGTCGTCGGCATCCACAGAGCAGGTATCATGACAAGTGTGCAACGCCAGTTGTAAACATTCAGAGTTGACACAATCAAAGAGTACGGCTGTTCTTACAGTAATCCAAGCCCATGTATGTATCTCGGAGCCCTCTGTTTGCCTGTTACTGACTGGTATAACTAGAGAATACTTTCAAATAATAGAGGGAGCTAGTATATCAATCTGAGTGAGGAGGCGAGTTGATGGCCTGGTGGGTCAAAATAATCATGGTGACAAGGCCCACACTGCTCATATAGATATGCTGCTGTTGTTGTGGTTATTCACCACCACAATCCCTCAGGACTGGGAGATATAGATGGTGAATGTGTATGCGTCGAGCCTGTCATGATCGAGCCATCCTCGCATCATAGTACATCTCATTTCCATCACTGCACATCCATCCAGTTTATTCAAATCAGTCTCTCATGCCCGATATTTGATCAAGTTATACATCCAAAAGAAGGGAGAGAAGCCATGCTTGTTCGCCAGATAACTACACCGTGTAAAACGAATTGACAAGCAGACGGGACTTGTTGTTTTGCTTGGGTTGGTAAGGGCGAATCAAAGCGCTTAGCTTATTAATGATGTGTAACCCAATGCCCTCCATGCCGAATTGGATTCCACTGTAACCCTTTCACCATAGATGAAGATCAGCTTTGCGCGATTATCATGGTGCTCAATCCTGATGACTGCCCCCTAGTAGCGCGAATGTGACAAGTCCATTAAACCCCAGCAGTTGAATATATTCATCTTTCCACACACACCCGTCAGTGGAGAAGATGGATGTTCCAAACACGCACTGAAATCAGCTCACACGCCTTGAGGATTGGATTCAGGCTCCGGTGCGACCCGCCTGTCGACGCCTGGGGTTTGATCCATCCGTACGACGCAGCCGGATGCGTTCGTGTTTCAACCTCGTCGGCTTCAGGCTCAAAAACAGTACCTCGATGCGCTCATTCCACGGACAGCTTGTGGCGACGCCGATCAATCATGCACGACTATCCATTGTGCTTGATGAGATTGTAGCGCACACCTCCTGTATCTTCTTCTCCTCGAGAGCAGCGCAAGCCAGGCCGCCACACCATCGGATGGGGGAGGAGGGGAGGAAAAACTACAACCACATGGCCCAACCAACAACAACCTTTGGCGAGGGCGACACAGTACGAGTGCTGTCGGCCTCGGACGTTGCCAAGCCTTCCACCCACTCCCGTTGGAGCGCCCTACACCAAGGCAGGCCCAGCGACGTCATGACAAAGGGCGGCAATGGCGAGGCGGCTTGGCAGCCTCACCGCGCGGAATCACGACATTTAGCAAACTTGACAAGACCGGAATGCCTGCCGGAAGCCAGCCCACACCCGTTTTGAATATAACCCTGCCCAAGGTTTTTGCCTATCCTGAGGTTGCGTCCTCTGGCCCCCGGAACACCCGCCTGAGATTGGGCAGTCGCGGAAACGGTGTGGGTAAGCGTGTTCCTTCCCTTGTCAGGAAACCCCGAGCACGTACGCGTACGTCCGATGTGGTAAAGTGCCTTTTTTTTTTTTTTTTTTGGTTTGGTTCATCAACGAAATAAATTTAAAAAAAAAAAAAAAACGCATGCTGGGATGTGCTGCCTTGCGTAGTGGGAAAATGACAAACGGCGCGCGAAACGGGCACAAGAGCGAGCCAACAAACATCTCGGTGCCCCTCACCCCACGGCTTTATCCGCCTTCAAGTGCGCTCTCAACCCCCCACCGAAGAAGCAAACATGCGCTCTTTTTACGCATTCCCCATCCTTCTAGAATAGTGCAACTTTATCCCCAGAGCGTCTTCGTCTTTAGGCTTTTCAGATGGGGGAGAAGGAAAAGAAAGAAAAAAAGAAAGCAACACTAAAAGCAACTGCCGTTCAGATGTCCCGTCCGCCAAGGACCTGGGGACAAGGGGGGGGCCCAATGGGTGGTTTGAGAATTGTAGCCCACCGAGTGGATATCTTTCCCCAGCCCAAGGAAATTCAAATACAAGCGCGATAAGGAAACGTTCCTCCCAGATCATCCGATTTCTTTGCAATGTACTGACTAGTGAAGAAAGAAAAACCACTGGCCCGTGGCAATTCGTCTCAGCTGAGGCCAATGCAAGAGAGGGGCACCCCCAGGTTCGTCGTCCGCACTAATGAAGACAATTCAGAGATGATGCAGTTGACGCCCAAAAGAGACCCCCCCCCTGCCCCGGAACACATCCCGCCCTATATTTGCTCAGCAGTGCTACATGGACTTCGTCAAAGGACCAACGCTGGCGCCGTGGCGCCATTCCTGGTTGTAATGGATGCACAAACAAAGCTGCCAGCGTGCGCCGGGCCCGTCTTTGGCTTGCCTCTGTTGACGGTCTGGACGTGCCACGACTACAGAATAACCCGCCAATGGGCAGTAGTGTGAAATGGCTTACAGACCAATTGCTACTGGACAGGGATTCTGGGACATCTCTAACAGTTCTGTCGCGTGGGGGTAAAAGAGCCGGTCGGTCACATCCGTTCAAGGCCGTCATGTTAGTGTAAATCCCACCCGATGCCTCTAGTCAACGTGCTTCCCCTTCATTTTTGCAAACTGGCCCTGCCTTGGGGTCCCAAGAGGCCTGTGAGAGTGCCAAAGCAGTTCATTTCATGCTGAAGTCGCTATTTGAAATCAAAAAGGTCGCCAAACTATCAAACAGGTGTTTGCTGAGCTTGCTATTAACTGCAATCTACTCGACCAAAGCCCCGCGTCTCTTTCTCATACATTCGAGGAAACCACTTTTGCCATCCTCCAGCCAAGCCAGCTCTATGTGCATATAACATGACCATGTGCAAAGGCCGTTTTTGGAGGTTCCAACACCATAGTTGCCATCCCGTATTCTTATGCAGACCCCATTTTAGTACCCATTTTGAACCAAGCAATGCAGCCCAAACATCTCGCAAATACTCTCATCTCAGAGAGGTCCCCGGTTTAAGAAGGTGGACGAACCGGAAACCCGAAAGAAACGAGTGTGCGCAAAGCAAATTCCAAAAGCGCCAGCCCGTCCAGGGCCCATACCGCCCAACCCATTGATGGCCTCCAGTGTTCCAATGACTCCGTATTTACACGGAAGCACCCTCATTACTCATTTTTTTGGCATATATCGTCGTGAAATTCTTCTCATCAATCATGACCAAGTTCTTGAAGTTCCCGTTCTTTTGCGGCAAGCATTTCTCGCATCCTATCAGCCTCGCGCTGAAGAGCGACCCGGCGCTCCGCTTTTAGCCTCTCGCTCTCCATGTTCAGGTCGCGAGCCCCTGGCGTTGGATCCCTGTTCGAAAACGCCCCAGGACTGGGCGCCGATGCGATAGTACTTCCAGGAGATCGTATCGGGGGCAAAGAATAGTCGCCATCGTCGCTACCTGTGCCCGTGTTGGGTGGGCTGTCGGTCGAGTTCGAGGGGTTCAGAATAGATTTGATATTTATCGACGAGACCCGTTTTGTGCTTTCCTGCGAGCCCTCATTTCCAGGAAATGCTTCGCCTTCGGTGGTAGAAAAAGATCGTTTGCGCGTTGGCGAAAGAAAAGACGCTGGTGACATGGAGGACTGTCTGTCGGAAGCGCCCGTCATCGATGTCATCGGAGGTAGCCTGTTGTCATCGTTAAGTGGCGGCAGCGCATTGCGAGGGTTGCCCGATTGATGATAGGCAGCAAGATCTGAGGTAGACGGCAGAGGGGAAATCGTTCTGTTGAAGCGCATCACAGGATGGGGTTCGATTGTGAGCGGGTGCTCCTCAGGTCGTCGGCGCAAGCCCAAGTTTATCGACCCATCGTCGTTAATCGATCCCCTCTCTGGGGTTTGCTCCTGGCTCTGACTTGGCGATTCTGTCGCATCCGCTACGTCCTCCATTTCTTCGTCCTGGGTAGCCGGGATAATTCGTTTTCGTCTCTTGATAGTTGATTTTTTCATCGTCACCGGCCGATGAACGCCATGAAGCTTGTAGTACAATCCTAAAATTTGTCAGCAACCGAGAAGGCACCGTTTCATGACAACGACTCACCACAGGCATTGCAGATGGTATGACCGCTCTCGTCTCGTCTCCACAGGGGAGTGATTGTGGTCCCACAGTTCTGGCACGCGATCACAACTGTCGCGCTGGCGGCCTGACCTTCGAGAGCGTTGACGTCGACGGGCGTTGGTTCTGGCTTGACGCCATCCTTCTGGCTCTGGCAACCTTGTCGCTTCTGCATCACACTTAGATGGGCACTCTTGGACATGCGGTTGTTGAAAGCGGGGCAGCCATTACACCCCTCCGCACCCCCTGTCCCATTACACCGGCCACCGCCGGGACAGGTGCCTCCAGTCTGATCGGCAGAAACATAGGCCGCCGTGTTGGCAGCAGACGGGTTACTGGAAGGCCCTTGAGGGCTCTTGGCAGGAACAGTTCGAGGAGGGTCTGCCGGCACCACATTCGGGGGTCTCTTGAGACTCGTGGGTCGGGCAGCATTTCTGGCTTTGAGGTAGAGGCCGCAGGCGTTGCAAATGGTGGCGCCTTGCGGTGATCTCCTCCAAAGAGGTGTCCGAGTGGTTCCGCAGTTGCTGGTTCATAGTGAGTCGCGATATCCAAGTGTCGCGTGAAAAAAAGAGAATGCTTACCTGCATACTTGGCCCTGGCTGTTCCCTGTTCCCGATCCCCCTTTGGATTCTGGCTTGGACGTCCCGGGGCTGGGGGCTTTGGCTGATGAGTCCCCGGGAGGGCTTGCGCTCGAGGCAGGAGAACCATCACCGGGATTTATGCGATAGGCCCGGCTTTCCGGGTTGGAAGGGAGTTGAGTCCGCTCTCGAGAGGATGCCGCAGGGGCATCGCGAGGTTTGGATGACATAGGCCGTGATGGCAAGGCGGTTCGAACAGAGCCGGGCTCGCGCTGCTGGCTATACGGCGCCCCTGATTGTGTGTCTTCGCTCATGCCCGTAGACCCCAGAGGATAATTAAGGATGGTGAGGTGGTTAAAAGGAGAGGCCCGGTGAGTGCCCTTGCTGAAAGCGGTGGCAGCGCAGGAGGGTGGGCTGGAGACGAGTTGGATTGGTCCGCTATAAGGCGATGGCTGCACATGCATCGGCGATATGTGGCAGGAGCCTGCTTGGTGAAAATAGTTGGGGTGGGATATTTGATAATGCGAGGGCGGACTTGGTAAAGGAGAACAAGTCAAGGCCACGACGAATGACAATTATGTCGGGGAGAGGCGAATTTGGGTAAGATGCCGGGCCGGGTAGACGCGGTATGCCGGTGAGAGTACGTACAGCGATTTCGAGAATCGTACTGATGGGATAGGAAAGGTACGCGGCTGACAAGTAGAAGCAGGTGGGTTGGTAGTGTACTGGGGGGGAGAAGATGGGGCCAGTCCGGCCGAGCAAACCACTGGGGTACCAAGACACGTCGATTTCGGGCAGATTGCTGGCGAAGTCCAAAAAGGCCGAGTCAGTCGATCAGGATAGTGAGAGGGGCCCAGGCGAGCGCACTCCCGGGGCGGCGGCGCAACAGCAATCGGATGTTCGGAGGCGAGTCCAAAGCCGGGATAGGCAACGATAACGAACAAAGGCGTACCAGGCCAGGCGTGTGATAGATGCGGGCTCGTGGTTCCGACCCGTGAGCAAAAGATCGAGAGCGAGCGAAGCAGACGAGATAAGTGGAGGATGCGAAATGGAGATGAATGATGCAGGCAATGGACAGTGGGACCGGCAAGAGGATAGTATAGACGCAGAGCTAGGTGTCAACGGGAGAGCAAGGCGTAAATGAGTTCGAAGTTTGAATTGGAGGCGGAGCTAGTGAACGAGTGGGTGGACAAACGAAGTTGTAGGAAGAAGGGTGTAGTCAGCGAGTGGCGCGGGGGCCACCAAGTAGTAATAATCCAAGACAATCGAGACGTCAAAGGTGTGCTTCGCAAGAAAAACGCAGGGACCTATATGAAGAAGGTCGGCACCACCAGCTTGGGACCGAGTGACCAGGCAGGGAAGTGGTAAAGGCGAGGATGAAAGTGCCGGGGGGTGTGGGTGACGGGATCACAGCGCCGGAGGACTATTCCGCTGTGATGTATTAGGCTGAGGAGAGGCAATGCGGCGCAGAGAAGCCGGAGCAGGGGCAGAGAAGGCCGCGAGGGAGACGAGACGACCGAGGAGATCAAACAAGTCGTTGGCAAAGGCAAGGAGCATGGGGCAGAGAGGAGAGAGGGCTTGAGTTGCTGGGGGGGTGGATTCTGGACTCTCGGTGTCCCTTGGGGCCTTGGGTTTAGAGGACGGAAGTGGATAGGTCGAGAGCAATGGATGGAGTAGAAGACGTCGGCAGCAGGTGCATGTGCATAACTTGGGATGCTATGGGACCAGGAAGCCCATGGCAAACTGCGAGGGAACGGGAGGAGGCAGTGACCACGGCGACTGGGGGGGTGTCCGCAGGAGGAGCCAGCTAGCGACGGCGAGAGGGGAGCTGCCCAGGCCAGGCAAGGCCCACGAACGCAGGACGCTGTCACGCACGAGGCCGGAGAGGACGCAGAGCGCTGCACACAATCCCGTCCAAGAGAGCGGGTGAGGAGGGCGGTCGAGTTGGTTGTTTGACAGACGAGTCGAGTGCCGGGAGTGACGTGCGTGACACGATGGAAAAGCCCCGTTGATCAGGGGGGGGTGTTGTGTCCCGTTTTGTTCTAAGGTCGGTGGGTGGGTAGGTCGTGACAAAAGTGGGCTGCTGGGGTGAAGGAGAGAAACGATGAGATGATGAGATGGGCGATTGGGAGCTAGATGAAGGGAAACCGGGCTCCGCGGTCGGTCGTGAGATAAGATACCGAGGGCGTGAGGTGATGCGATGAAATCAACAAAGGAAAACCAGGACGCAATGGCAGGGGATGGGCAAGCAGGCACAGCACAGCACAGCACAGCACAGGCGTAAGGCACAGGCACAGCGACACCGCAGCAAGCAAGAGAAGGCGGTGGGTTGGGATGTGCCCCATTTTCCCGTTTCCGACTTATCTGGAGCTGTCGACGGGCTTTTCGTTCTTCGGTCCTCGCTCTCTACGGATACATGGGTCAAAGGTAAAAAAAGGCCGGGCCTGTCGAACCCACGAGGGCTCGGAAGGGAGAAGAAGGATCCATGGAATCTCGGGCCCGATTTCGACTCTGCTCGCCTTGCTGTCAGATCAGGACCGAAAAGGTCCCCCCAGCGCGAGGTGGCCAGCCCTGCATTACTTTATCAGAGTGACGTTTTCCGGCCCGGGGTTTCTGTCATGCAGCAGATCAGAGGACGCGGCGGTCTCGCCCTCGCTTACATTTCTGTGCTGGTCTTCCTGGCTCCCAACAATTGCCCACTCGCACGCACACAAGCCGAAATTGAAAATTCCGCTGCTTCCAGCCCTAGGGCCGCTCTCCTATGATGGCATGGCAATTCGCAAAACTGGCCCGACATCTCGCCAGATCAGAGCTTCCCGGGTGGGGTCATGTTCCTCCGCCGGCGGCTCTGTCGAAGCTTTCGTCCAGGCGCCCCTGAGACGTCTTGGATTACATTTGCTCGGCATTCATTGGCCCAGCCCGGATGGAGAAAATGGATGAGGGCCACTTGACACCGTTACGGCGTCGCCCAGTCCTTACGCAGGGGATCGTCGCCCCGACTGACTTAGATCCAGGACGCTAAGCCGAGATCAGGTCCTCTTTTTTTGTGGCGACGGCTTTTTCCTCAGTGTGCCATCCTACTGGCCGAGACCCGCGCACTGGCTGCCACCGCGCCACCGGGGTCCAACAAATCACGTCGCGACAGGGCGAGACCTGCCACACGACTTCGCAACGCGGCTCTCACCGAACCCAACTTCACCCAAGCCCATCGTATCGCACACCGCACCGGCTCCATCTCACCGAACCGCAGCCCCTTTTGGAGTTGGCTTGCTCTCGGTGCATACATACCGTCCCTTAGCCCTGCACTCGCGAGCCGGGGTTGTTCCCGTTCAGGTCTGCGCTTGCGCCTGCGCCTTGTGCGTATGCGCCAAAGCCTGCCCATCGCATAAGCTCTCTCCTTGAGGCTTGTCCTTCCTTATCCTTATCGTCGCTTCCAACACAGTCCGCAATGGCTTCCTCAGATATTGGAAGCCCGAAACGGGAGCCAACTCCCACTGCCGTCCCTCTGTCGTCAATCCCCCAGAAACGAGCGCTAGACGAAGGCGGCCACAGCCCAGCCGTGCCCTCCCCTCTCAATCCCGATTCGCTCCCACCCGACGATGCTGCTCAAGGCGCCCGCTCCAAGTCTGCCCGCGCAAAGAAGGACACGCTCAAGAAGCGCGAGTCCAAGGGTGCCAATCTCGGCCCTGACAGCGCTCGCGCAACTCCAGATCCCAAGGCTGCAAAGACACCCGAGCAAAGCGAGCATAGTCCATTGCGCTACAAGCTCGCCCCCCCAAAACTCTCAGACTTTGAGCTGCCCCGCGGTCCCGTCATGACTTCCCACCATGAGGTCCAAGGTCCTGATGGTGAGACGATTGAGTTCTTCGAAACATCCGACCAGTACGTTTCAATCCCAAGCTGCTCGACCCTTCACAGCTTGACGCCATGCTGACCTGACCATGCGCAGTGTCTCTAATAAGAAGAATTTCCGATACACCCACTGCATCGCCGATCCCCTCTTCCCCTCGACGATTTACTATCGGCAGACCGAGCCAGAGCCCTTCGGGCCACGCATGGGCTTCGAGGATGCCGCGGGGCATGTCTTCTTTGACAGGTCCGCGCGGCACGTCACCACGAACAAAGGATTTCGCATGGCGCGCGCCAATGTCGCCGTGCGCGAGGGAAGATGGTACTGGGAATGCAAAATCACTCAAGGAATCAAGGAACCAAAGGACAGCGAGTCCAAGTCAGATGGCGGGATGCATGTGCGCATGGGCTGGGCTCGGCGCGAGGCCTCACTGGACGCCCCTGTTGGCTTCGATGCTTACAGCTATGGGATTCGAGACGTTGCTGGCGAAAAGGTCCACATGTCGCGGCCAAAGGATTTCTTCCCTGCGGGCGAGCGCATCAAGGAGGGTGATGTCATTGGGTTGGAAATTCAGCTCCCATCAGAGCACTTGCATCGCAAGATTATGTCTGGGCAGTACAATCCTGCTGTAGACCAGTCCGACGAAGAACCACCGCCGACGACCGAGGCCCCCAACATTGTACGAGACCGCGTGCCGATCCGATTCAAGGCCCATACCTACTTCGAGAAGATCGAGTATCACACGACCAAGGAGCTCGAGGATCTCATGAACCCTTCGCCAACAGCTTCAAGCAATTCATCCGAAGGCCCAGGGCCTAACCATCCGATCCCGAGCCTACGCACCCTCCCGAACTCTTATATTCGTGTGTACAAGAACGGCGTTCTCATGGGCACTCCTTTCGAGAACCTGCTCGGATTTCTACCACCCGCCTCCCGCCCTATGCCCCAGGTCGGTGCCCGCGAGGGCCTCGACGACGGTATGCTTGGCTACTACCCAGCCGTCAGTGTCTTCCGCGGGGGCGCCGCCGAGGTCAACTTTGGCCCCGACTTCTGGTTCCCACCTCCGGAGTACGACACCACCGGGGGCGAAGTTGACATGGTTCGCCCCGTTGGAGGGGCATTGGCTAAGATCCACGCCATGTCGGAACGCTACTACGATCAAATCGCCGAGGATGTCGTCTACGACATAATTGACGAGGTGGACTTTTGGATGCAGGACGGTGGCGGTGCGACGGACCGCCAGGGCGTCAGCGACAAGAGTGAGGCCGTGGCCTTGGCACCCGGCAGAGAAGAAATCAAAGAGCTGGTGGAGGAGGATTAAAAAAGAAAATAAAAGACGGAGAGGGTATATGGAATCATTTTTCTGGCGACTACATCATGGAGTTTGGTTTCGGTTGGCTCTCAGACATAGATACCCGCTGCGGTGACAGCAGACACGGTTTTTTTAAATAACAACAGACTTTGTTTGTCATTCATCGACTACGTAATACTCATAAACAAAACCGAGACACGCCGGGGTATCCTCAACCATCATGAGATGCGAATTCCCTTCTGCATACGTATATCTATCCAGTAAAAAAGAAACAGAAAGCGCCCGTAACCACACAGCCTCAACTCCACAGTTCCTCCGCAGCAGCAAACTTGTCCCAACAAAGACTCAGCCCTGCAGGCTCTCACCCTTACCGAAGCGGGGGAGCTGAAGCAGACAATGGGGACACGGGAGAAACCGGTTCTGTCTCTATCTTGGGGATTTCCTTTGAACGGTCCTCGGCCGCGGCACGAGCCGCCGCCGGTTCAGGCGCGGGGAGTAGAGGATCATCGGGGAGTTCCTCAATGCGGTCGCTGCCATCAATCACGGTTTCGGCATCAGCCTTTTCCTTTTCGAGGCGGACTTCGCGACCGCGTTTGTGGCAGTACCAGAGCACAAACATGAGCACTAAAAGGGTGGTTAGGAAATGGTTGTCGGGGGGGGCGGTCGAGAATTCGACGGGTTGAGTCAACTTACAAAAGAGGGCAACACTCCAGACAACATTGGTTCCCATGAAGGCGGGCCATCTCGCTTTTAATGCGTTGACGATTGCCTTGAGCATGCTGACGACCGCGCCAGGCTTCGTCACAAGCTCCGTCAGATTGGTGGGTGTGAGAAGCTTCCTAGCAGCCTCCTTGGCTCCAAGTTCGGCTTCAGCCTTGAGTCCCTGGCTCTCCGCCGCCGCCGCAAGCAGCTCCGGCGCAAGCGACGATGTCAGCTTCTCTGGGAGTTGAGTGACAAGCTTCTGGAGTGATGAAGGCAGCTTCTCGAAGCCACGGTTGAGCGCACCCTCGCGGTCCTCAAAGAGACTCGTGAGGTCGCCCACGGCCGTCGGCACGCCGTTGACAAGGTCTTTGAAGACTTGTGTAAAGCGCTGAAGAAGATCAGAAGAATCGTTGGACAATGAGACAATCTTGTTGTTCTTTGCTTGGAGGTTCAGTCGGTCAAGAACTTTGCTCAGGTCGTTCGTCTCCTTCTCAGCCTCTTGCTCTGTGACAGGGACATCTTCGGGTTTGAGAGAGTCGCCATGTTTTTTGCTTCTCGAAAACAAAAGTGATAGGCGGCCCGGATGCTTTTCTCCCTTCTCCTTTTCCTTTTTGTCTTTCTTTTTCTTTCCTTTGGTATCCTCTTCACCATCTGTCTTGTCTTCCTCTGCAGATTTCATATCGTTCAATATCGAGTCTGTGTCGGAGAGAGTGATTTCGGGGGTTTTGATGCGGGGCGGGAGAGGAGGAGGGGGGCTGTCGTCCTCCAAGATGCTCCTTAGCCATGATTCATCATCTTTATCGAGCACCGGACTTAATGGAGGGTGGTCGGAACTTGGGTGCTGATCGTCATCACCCTTGGGTTGCTCGTGTTTGCTCGTGTCGGCAGTGGTTTGGATATCAGCTTTGTGCGACTTGTCTTCTTCCTTCTCACTCTCGGGTTTTGGTGTGGTCTCCTGTGTGGGCTCCTTGGCGGCCTCCTTGTCCGCCTTGTTCTTGCCGAACTTCTTGGACTTGAAATAGTCCAGCATATTGCGTATCGTATCGGTCGCTTCGAGCTTGTGCCAAGTTTGAGGATGTTGGATCAAGAAATGCGCTAGCAAACGGTATTTATTCAAGAAGAATAGGGGCTTGCAGGTCGTAAATCATGCGTTGAGGACGATCGCCGTTGACCATTCGCAGGCGCGCGCTTGGAGTGGTCCGTCGTTGTTTCGTCCCAAACCGTGAGCTCTAGACCAATACCTGGGAACACCGCCACATGACATCACGCGCCACCCCTCCTCAACCCCACGCAAAAGCGACAGCATGTGATCGACAGCCCAATTGCTGGCCTCAGCACGCAAAAACGCGGCTGCAGCCACGGCGTCTAATGGGTCGCGGAATCGGTGCCAATCCTTCCATTCGGTTTCTGGGTATCTTGAGTCAAAGTATCATGACCGATCCATCATTCATCATCATCGTAAATATTTTCTTCCTCCTCAGAGCGCTCCTCAGCGTCATCGCCCCCTCCCTCTTCGCGAATCACCTCGTCAGCCAGTGTGCTCCGTCGCCAGCCAGATCCCCTCCCACGGCCTCTTTGGTAAGCCGCAGTACTCGTAACCGCCCTTTCGCCTGTAAATTTCTCTCCTGTCCACGCATTTGAACATTTGGGGCATTTTTTTTCTCTGCGCGTCCGCCAGAATGCATCTTGGCAAATGTCATGTAGTCGAAAATTGCAGTCCGGCTCGCTGCATCTCAACCCAATTGTCACAATATCTTTGCAAGCTTCGCAAAACTTGATCCGCTGCCACTCTTCAGGCCCGTTGTCTGGATCGTTGTATGTCTCCACAAGCCATGATCGTAATTCCAACAACGCCCGTGGGGACATAGTATAGAATCCTTCGTTGCTCTTTTCAATCCAACCGGCCTCTATCAGACTTCCCAGAACAACTTCAACCTCGCTATGCTTCAGACCTCTGTCTGCGGGTGTCTGTGTTTGTGAGTCTACATCAACTTGACTCTGGCTCTGTCGTCTGTCCGGTCTTGCTAGTTTCATTGCTTGCATTTCAGTGACTGCAAGAACCTCCATGCGTGGCGAGTTGTACGTCTCGAACATGGCATCGAATACTCGTTTAATAAAGGCCAGTTCATCGGGGCTGTATGTCGTGGCAAGCTGCGTCTGAGGGTCGGAGGTGGTATTGACGAGTGCATAGATGCGCTGCTTGGTAGTTTGGTGAACTGTACTTCGGATTTCGTAATCGAAGAGTGAGGCAGCTTCTGAAGCTTTGTCGATGTATTCATGGAAGTGTTGCTCTGTGACCGAGTCGGGGCGCACGTCGTCGTTTTCATCATCGCGTTGCGCATTGAAGATCTCAGCGAGGATTGGCTGTGCTTCTGCAAAGGTGATGGTTCCTCGAGCCAGGATAGCCTGGAGAAACGCCCGGTTCCCGTCTGTGTATCGAGAGTCGCCCATTTCGACTCTTCAATTGCTTCGAGACTAAATCCAACTTCTAGGACGCAGCCTGGTGAAAAAATGGAAAGACTCGCTTGTCCTCCCAATAATTCAATTAAGTGGTGTGTGTGCACGCGTGGGACCGGACACGGTGCACGCGTCTCCATCCAGCATGGTGTGGCGGTGCATGACGCTGTGTGGCTCAGGGACGAGGGAGCCAACTGTGGATTCGTCATCTCTAACCGACCTAAACATTGAGCAAGATGGCTCAAACACAAGACGAAATCCGACCCGGCCTTCTTTCTCAGCCGCAGTTTCAAGGGCGCTACTAAATAGCTCATTCTCAAAGTACCCACGATTGGCCTCTAAATCTCATCCGGATCCAGATTCCGATAATACTGCCTCCAAATTTAACCGAGAACGCCACCCCGACTGCTTTTTGGGCACTGAAGCCGACGCCATGACACAATTTAAACCATGATCAAACATTTAGTGGGACCGTTGTCGCATCATAAAACCATTTGTACGCACTACTGGGCTGGCTGACGAAGCCTTGAGCCTCGTTGGGGAAGTGGTAGGGCGGCTCGGCCAAGTCGGCCCGTTCCAATGTATACAGAGATGGAAGTGCTCGCAAATCTCCATCAGTCTTTCGTGGTTTCCAGTTACCATGTGATCAAGCCAAGCCAGAATTCTTCTAGAAAGTAAAATTAGCTCAAATCCCGCTCTGTGACGTTTAAGCAGTCTTCAATCATTTTTCGCGCTTCAAACGTTCCAAAATTCCAGAATGTCCCAGCTCCATCAATCAAACGCCACCACCCACTGTCATGGCTCCATCTGCGCTTCATGCTTGGATGTCGTGGGGCCATCTCCACCTTAATGCAGACCCTTTGGCATCAGACTGACTCGCCAATCTCGGATCACCTCCCGGGATCCTTTGCAAGGGGTAATCCAGGAAGATGGGCCTGCATATTGATCAGCAGTCGACGGGAGCGTGTTCGATCGTGGAAGCGCCATGTCTACAACCCACCCTCGCTTCCCTTCCGGGCCTGCCTTATGCAAGAACTTTACTTTTTACCTGTCTTTCCTTTCTTTTCTCCCCGGGCCCTTTGATTGATAGCGTTCTTGCTCATTCGTCTCGAACGGCACTGAGACCAGGCCGATGGCCGTCCAACTTCCATCAGAGGTCCTGGGACTAGGAATTGGGGTTCTCATCTACTCGCTCCTAAGTTTGAGTCTGGGCCTGCTCACGGCATGGCTCGTTTGGGTTCATCGTGAGGGCAAGAGTTGCAAGTGGCATCGCACATCCTCTCGCTCGGCGCAAGCGCTAACTGCTCCCAGACATATTTCTGTTGACAATCTTCACGACGCTCGGGGGACTCGGTTCGATCGCCCAGCAGATCCACACCATCATTCTTTGGAGAGATATAAAGCTAGAGCAGCATCGACATGCTGAAAAGAACATTGGGAATCCGGAACTCGCACTTGCTGGCAATTCTGTCGGTATTGACTTGGCTCTGTTCTACATTCGTGAGTCGGCTCTCTCAGGAATTGCAAACCATGCTAACTCTTCTTCAAAAGAGTTCACTTGCTACGGCATTGAAGCATTGCTCATATTTTTTTGGTCCACTGTTCTGTTCCAGTCTGTCTATCAGTTCGAGGCCTTCACTGAGACACTTCGATACTCTAATTTTATCGCCAAGCTTTGCGCGGTCCTTTTTCCAGTCATTTTCATCACCCTCCTCCAGATCAAGGTTATCCAAGACAATACCATTGCATTTTTCGTCATTGCCAACTTCTGCAGTAAGATTTACCATCTCCCCCCTCCAGCAAAAGGAAATATTAATTGGTTTTCAGTGACTATTGGGCTAGTGGGAGGTGCTACTATGCTCGTTTCAATTCTTGGCAGATATCTGTACACCAAACACCGGCTCATTTCATTCAAGTTTCGGTACGGAAAGTCATCCAACAGGTATGGAAGCCAGTCGGGGACTGCCGCATTGGCCGACATCCGGCCCCGGAGGAACATTTACGATCAGTGGTTAATCTTACGCCTTGGAATCGGGTTCATCGCCTTGGGGTTCGTATACCTGAAGCATCCCTTTTTCTCATGAGACACATACTTACACTCCTGCTTCCAGTATATTTCAGCTCGTAACCATTGTGACTGAAATAACGTCTCAGAGCAAAAACAACCGCAGCAACCTGAGCGAAACTGCACAGTTGACGCTTCATCAAGCCAAGTCTGACTTTGTCTTCTTCGTCCCGGGCGCTACGCCACCATTGGTCACCTTCATAGTGTTCGGTACTACGAGACCCTTTCGCGAGTACATGTGGAATGCCTTCGTTCCTATGTGTTTGAGGGGAAGAGCGGATAGCCGGGCAACAAAGAAGCCCGGTGACACACAAACATCGCAATCACAAGAGTCACATATATACAACACAGATCAAGAGTTCGGCCACAGTGTTTCCATAAACGGAAGGCCGAGCTACGCGTTGAATAATTTAGATGGAAGGCGCAGAGAGGATGATGCAATGCCCATTTTAGCAGCCTCGCCTCAGCCTAATGCAAGTCACATGGGATTTGGGGTTTCGCATGCAATATAGAACGTTTCAATATAATAAAAATGAGTTTAATCATCAATTTAGTGTAAAGTCTATTATTGAAATGTTTACTGAAATATATCTCAAACTCCTGGATCATGTGCTGATTCAATTTGCAATTAGTGTGGCATCCCTCATAATTGGGCGACATTTGATCCATATAGTTTTTGGTATCTGACTACTCGGTGACTCCGGGTGATTTCATATTTATTGAATAAAACACGGTGGAAGAAGAGAAGTCCATTGACCATAGCAACAACAATTGTGTCAATGGGCAAATCTTACAGGCGCATGTATAGGGTAATCGTAATGGGTGCTATGACTTCGGACGCTGACTCGGCCCGACGCCTGTCTCCTGTGATTGGCTAGACGCCTGTCGCGACTTCAATCCCTAACGTATCCCTTCAGCAAAGCCAACGACAAAGACAGCTTCAAAAACGACAGGAAGAGGCCAGGCTTCATCGCGACTGGCATCCCTATTGTCAGCTTATATTGAAGGTGAATTAAATACGGCATAGACGGCCAGATCCGACGCTATCGCCGCCCTGGTTCCGTCAGTGGTTGATTGCGGCGCTGGAATTTTGATCTTGCGTGGCGCGCCGAGTTTGGTTGCTGGAAGGCTAAGCCTGCGAAGCGGACAAAACCACTTTCCTGGTAGCTGCCCACAAGGATTCTGAAGATCGAACCTGAAGTGAATGGGCTCGACCCCCCTGGAACGCTTCAGACACAAAATTTGGACTGTGCAATCGACGCACGCCATCATTCGCGCTCGTTACCTGGCGTCGACGACTTCAAGGAGCCCCACATTGCATTAGGCCTGCTGAAAGGCGTTTCTCGCATTCATTACTACAGCCCCAACGGCAAATTTCTTGGGGGGAAATCGCCACTGCAGGCCAGCTATCAACCACTGTTCGCCATGGCGGACATGAAGGACTTCGACGTCGTTCGGGTGGCCAGAAGTGATGGCGTAGACAGTGGCCCTGGGTATTGGCCGGTGACATCCGCTCCTGCTCCCATCACGTCAAAGAAGACAGGGAAAGATGCAGCTTTGATGGAAAAAGCACCCAGGACAAAACCGCAAATGGTGAGGTTGTCAGAGGATGACCCCCGATTTGTCGAGTGGAGGGTAAAGCTGGGCATTCTCTTAAAGCAAGAGCTTTGCCCAACACCTGATGGTGAGTTGAACCAAAAGTGGTCATCATTGGATTCATCTAACATGCCGAAACAGAGGGTAATTCATGGTATGTGCAGTTTCCCCGTGGATACTGGTTGTACGAAAAGTCCAAACACCTTTGGGTTTCTGGCTATCCAATAAAGGCCAAATTGTTCAAGAGCCCGCAAGAGTTCGCGGTTCATCTGATCTGGCTACTCTCAACCTCCATGGACTATCGCGACTGCTGCTGCGCTCATTGCAACGCTGGAAACATGGCCAGAGGCGCAGCCGCTGCCGCCGAGGAAACTCTCATCATCACTTATGAAGCACCCAAGATTGAGAAGATCCCCCCAAAGGTCACTCCAGTCCCGCTTCCCCAGATTCCCGGGCTACCTCCGCCAAAACCCATGGCAGCTGTTTCAAGATCAGCATCATCACAATCAACACCAACACCATCAGCACATAATTCACCTGCGATCACCGGTTCTGTACCTCATATTCAGCAGGCCCAGCCACAACCCAAGCCCCAAACAGTTGTAAAGCCGCCTGTGCAGCCCTCAACTCAGGCCCCTCCCCAACCCCATCCGCCGCCTCAAATCCAACCAGTACCTCAAGGCCAACCTCAAGGTCCGTCCCAAGGACAGAGTCAGGTTCAATCACAGCCCCCGACACAAGCACAGCTACAGCTACAGGCACAAGCTCAGCGGCAGCAACTTCCACCACAAACTCAAGCTCAGTTGCAGCCTCACCAGCAACAACAGGCGCAGGTCCAGTCTCAGCTCCAACATCAACCTCAGCATCAACCTCAGCATCAACCTCAGCATCAACCTCAGCATCAACCTCAGCACCAACCTCCGCAACAACCTCAACAACAACACCAGCCCCAGCACCAGCACCAACCTCAGCAACCGCAAAAGTTACAACAACAGCAGCAATCTCAACAGCCGCCTCAGCCACCAGCTCCTCTATGGCAACTCAAGTCATCCCTTCTTTTCCGTGCGGGAGAGTTGGTTTGGTATCAAAATGGTGCTACTTGGCGCCTTGGCATGATTGCATCCTCCATTAACGGCAATCACGAGCTTTTGCCTATTGGACATGGACTTGTTCCTCAGCAAAACGTTACCAAGCTGGACAATGACATGCGGCCTTTCCATGCCTTTACGGTACCACCAGTGTCGATCCCAGACTTGAAGGAGAAGATTTTTGATGAGATACCCTGGGATGCTATGTTCCGAGCACAAGGCAATGACGGGGGCAAGCGGGAGATGATCGCGCTTGACGCGTCCAAGATGGCTGCAGCAAAAGTTGATTACTCATACTCGCTGTGGACAAATCTATCCGAAGACCCAAACAGCAAGACTGTCGCATACTACGGGTGTTTCTTTGGAGCAGAACGCGTCGAGGTTGGCGATGCTCTTCGGCTGAGATCTCTCCCTGCCGAATTTAACGTGCCTGCCGAGACTGGAGTTTTGGGCGTACGGTATATCTTTACGAATAAGGATTATCCTGGGACTGTATTCTTCCGCGGGCACATCTACCAGCCGATCAAGGGTGATGTCGACCCACCAAATGTTGTCGGCGAAGACCAGCTGCCCACCGCCTTGCGGGACGAAAGCCAGTGGCGCAATTCGACCAGTCCTAGCAAGCGGTGGCGCTGGGCTCTCGTCAGGGAGAATGTGGTGTTCAAGGAACAATCGATTAGAGGTCGATTCTATCCCATTCACCGCATCATGCCCATTCTCAATCCCGATAGCTTCCGACAGGCTGCTGCACAGGGTCAGGTGGACGAGCTGCATGCCCACCTGAACAACCGAATGGATGGAGCGGGGAGGTATCTTGGACGCAAGACTAACCGGCTGGACACATTGGGAGCTTCAGTGCCGCATACCGCCAGGTTTGTGCTGGAGCACTATGTAAGGGAGGACACTTTCAAGGACGGCACGGGGGTCTCGCAAAATTGAACGTGGCCACGGACGAGAATCCTTGGGTGCCAATGCAGAACATCGAGACGCATATGCAAGAGGGCGTTAGTATGGGATGTGGTTGGTCGGAGGCCCTCGCAAAAAGCATAGAGACATGCAGTTGGGGTCGTGGTTCCCTGGCACTCCCACGCGGAACTGATACGGCCACTATGTAGAAGTTGAATAATAATGTACTGTAGCATTTCCTAAAGAAACATGCATGCATATGCCGTCTAATGTGCCATGCCGTACTTATTCTCCCTAGCTCTTCTCAATCCGGGTAAGGACTCCCTTCGAGTCCAACCAACCCCCTCCGCGATCGTGGCAAGATGCCTGGTGGCCATGTGATGGCATGTTTTCCCTCAGGCTCACCGCTCCTTTTTTTTTTTTTTCTCGCTCCCCAAAAAAGACATGAGACATAGCCAGGCCCCATTTCCGGGTGACCCCCAATGGGCAATCTCGCCATGGGAAAAAAAAAAATAATACCCACCGCATTCCGAAATAGACATACGTTTGGCGGCGCCCCCCTCTCACTCCCCATGTCCCCCCCAAAAAAGCAAGCACGGCGCCGGCGGTTTGGTAATGTCACATCGGCCGTGCTGAGCCAAGAACGTGAAAAAGCAAACAAGGGGACAAAAGAAAAAGAAAAGAAGACAGGGAAGAAGACCAAAAGAAAAAGATGCAAAAAAAAAGAAAGAAAAAAAAAAGAACAAACTAGTCCGCAAAGAGCCACTAGGTTGTGCAAAGGGTCATGCTCAAAAAGGCGCCAATGAGGGGAAAATTATGTGAATAAAAATTGAAAAATAAATAATAAATAAAAATAAATCGAAGACGTGGGGTGGGAGGAGTGAAGGGAAAGGGAAATCAAACGCATTCCTTTCGGAGGCGTGCGGGTGGTGCTGCTTGTTTGAAACTACCGAGATGTCCAAGACAAAAATGTGTGATTGGCAGAGAGAGAGAAAAAAAAAAGGGCTCACCTTCTTCTCCCACTCACTCTCCCTCCTCTTGGTGTGTGTATGAGTGAGTGAGCGTGTGTGTGTGCGTGTGTTGTTTGTATACGTGGGCGTGGTGCGTGGTGCGGGTGTGCGTACGCGCGCACCACGCTCGCGTCAACGCCTCGATAGGCGTGCTGGGTGCGGCGAGGTGGGTGCGGCTGACATCCTGTCTCGGAGCACAAGCAGTCGACAAGGAATGGAGGGGAAGGGGAGGGAAGGGAAGGGGAGAGAGAGAGACAAACTTGTGCGGGGTGACGTGGTGGGCTTGGGGGAGACGACGACGAGGGTGAGAGGAGATGATGGCTCGAGCGCCGTGTGAGTAGCGTCTCAGAAGGGAACCCGGGGATGCGGACAGGTGTGTGGTCCGAAAGTGAGGCCATCACCTCTGCTCCCGAACTGGAAATGGGACATGTAGAAAATAGGGCCTCGGATGGACCGGTACGGAAGAGACATCACTAGTCCCTCAAGCTAAAAGGGGAAAAAGCAAAGCCCAAGTGCTGCTGGAAGTGTGTGCATGGTACGCCACTGTTAAGCGTCACCGTTAAGCGTCACCGTTAAGAAGCAGGGAATAGAGACATGTTCAGACATAGCTCCCCTTGGTAGGGGGATAGTGAGTTCGTTATTTTTTGACGTCTGGCTCATTGTCAGAGTGCAAGGTAGCGTGCTCTGAAGATTGTAAATGGCATAAGACAAGGAAAACCGACCTCCCCTCCCCGGCCACCAAACACTCATCCACCAAATGGCTCGTTGCATGGTATAATCCCTTTTGCTATCCAGCCTCATCTCCACTTCTCCAACATGAATGCCATCCTCGAAAAAACACGCAGAGTCAAGACCCCTCTCCCCCCCCTAAACCTCGACAACGCCCCCATTTCGTTCAACCCCGACCCCAGATGCTGCAACACTCTTCGTTCGTAAACAATGCGCGGTAAATGACTGATGCATGCAGAGATATCATAAGATGAGCGCTCAGAAAAAAATCGTATCGTAATGTCGTATGCGTAAAATAATATTATCTTCACCCTCTCCTTCCTCGTAGGATCCGATAGGTCTTGGTGTTTTGATGCGATCGTCTCGGGAATGACTTTGTTTTTGGGATAGTGAAACTGGCGATAAAAGAAAAGAATATACCATGCGAACGAATAAACGGTCGAATCGGAGGGAAAAGTAACAAGAAAACGACTGCAAGCCATGGTCGGCAGTTTTTCAGCTCGTCCACGTAGGCCAGCGAGCTTTCAGAGACCATAATCTTGCAGTCGTATTTTCGACGTCGTAGTAAGGAAAACATAAAAAAAAAGAAATCAACCACCTCGCTCTGCGTCCCCTCACACCATTTTTTGCTTTTCCAAGCCGCGCTCATAGTGAGCGTTATGCAACTCTCAAGTTTTCGAGTCGAGCTTGCAGTTGCTTCAACACCTCCGGGTCGGGTTCTGGCTCTACCTTGCGAGGCAGAACACGGGGAGATTCGTCCGACTTCTCCAAGTCGCATTTCTTGCACTTCGTTCCATGCTCGGCACCAGTAGGGAATATAGTCTTGCAACTCTTGCATTCGTAATGAGGCACGCTGCTAGGACCAAATTCGTCTCCAGGATAACCAAAGGGGTATTTGTCTTTCTTGGGCCTGCATGTATTGTTAGAAAGCTGACGTCAAAGAGGGCAAGATCAGGGTTGACTAACGGGTCTCGAGGGCAGTCTGTGCAACGGGCGTGCCCACACTTCCCGCATGTCTTGGTACCGGAGAGGAACAGGGTCTGGCATGAGTGGCAGGTTCTCCTGACTCGCTGGCGGGGCTTCTTGTGCACAAGGTCTTGGCCACCAGTCTTGCTGGGTCGAGTGAGGACAATCTTCTTTTCGCTGTAGGGGTAAGAGTAGTCGGGAATGATGGGGGCGTTCTCCTTGTTCGCCTTGATGATGGCAGCGCGGCGCTCGCGGCTAGCAATGACCTCGGCTTCAGTGCGCTTGGGAGGGTAGCGGGTGCACTTGGTGCAACGGGCGTGCTGGCAGTTGGGGCATTCCTTGGCGGTGGTGAAAGTAGCATTGCACTTGTGGCAGGTTCGTCGGACACGCATGCGGATGGGCTTGTCCATGCGGAGAACAGTGTCGTCGGTGGAGGTGCTCTGTAACTCCGTGATCTTAATCTCGAGGCCGTAGCGCTCGCCGAGCTTCTTGGCGCGCTCCTCAAACAGCTGGCTACGAGTAAGCTTAGAAACACCCTCCATGGCCTCATATTTGGCACGAGCCTCCTGAGCCTTGGTGAGAGGCGGAGGTTCACTACAGTCGCGGCAAGTTAGTCAATGATTTACGATGGGTTGAAATGCAGAAAGTCAAATAGCCACAATCGTCTGGCAAGGGCTGGGTGGTTCTGGGAATTCGGGGCAAGTGTTGGAAACAACAATTGGGATCAAGAGCCACATACCTCTTGGTAGTCTCCTCAGGCTTCAAAGTTGAGGGACCCCTGGAGCCCATCATAGTTGACAGGCGCCTGGAGGAAGATGAAGAACCCTCTCGCTTGAGGACCGTCTTGACACGAGAAAGCACTCGGCCAATGCCCTTTTTCTCCTTCTCCTCCTTGGGGGCAGGGCCCCCTGGCTGCGATGGCGAACTCATGCTGATTGTTTGATAGATGACGGATGGTAGCGTTTACAATTGAGTAGTTGATGGCGAGATAGTTGCAGGTGAAGAGTATTATGGGTTGATCAGAGAAATAACGAGTCCAAGCGACGAAGCCCGATAGACAAATAGGTTCATTCAGCACATAGCACGAATCGAACTCGGCGAGGCGAATAGTGGTCGTCGGTCGGATTATATAATGTGTGTTTGTTTTGACAGCGCGGATGGGCGAGGCTGGGCAAGGGTGATAGCCAGCTGGGCAGATGATATCAGAACGACGATAGAAATCCAATCGACAAGTTCGGAACGGGTTGGTGTCATATAAGAAGCCCTCGACGCAGACCCGATATGCCGTTGGTTGGATATGGGATGGTGTCAAAGAGAAGAGCCTGAGGGTGGAGGAGCAGAAGAAGAGGAGCGAGAGGGAAGACGAGCTGAGCAGGAGCGGGCAGGGTAGACTACTTTACTTGCCTGCTAGTGTGGTGCAGTTAGTCGGTTCAGCGCATGGAGAGCGCTCGTGGGGACTAACTCTGCACCATGCACAGGCGTGGGCGAGCTGTGTGGGCGAGCCCAGCCTGGTGGTATTAGCGGAAACCCAGCGGCCCGGCGCTACTACGAACAGCCCCTCAGGACAGGCCAGTCCCGGCACACGTTACTGACAAGACCCCCCAGGGGCTAAGGAGCCAAGCGACGCCAGGGTGGGCGTTTGACGAATCACGGGTGCTCAACCAAGCAGGGGGGCCACGACCATCTCACGCGCCAAAGGGGCCAGGGGCTTGGTGGCAGCCGTACGACAGTGGCCCAGCGGAAGTACAGCAGGATTCCCAGCGGGGACCGTGGTGGGCGGCAGAAGCCAGCAGGGGCTCGAGCAGGTTGGTTCGGGCGCTGGGGACGGGATGGGAAAGGCGTCGCTGGGCCAAGTCGGGGGGTGTAGGAGAAGTGCGTGATGTTTGTGTTCTTTCTGGTTGCAAGGTAAGAAGCTTGTGTGGGAATACATTGCTTCTGGGTTCAGTTGTGTGGCTGGCTGCAGCTTCAACTTTTTTCCCTTCTTGTTTGGGCATAAATAAACAAAAAAAATTAATTACGCTAAAACAAAAGAAAATAAATATTTGGGTTCCTACTGGAGTCCGATAATTTTGCCTCCATGGGAGGTGAAAAAAAAAATTCACTATCAATTCCTACTTTAGAAAAGCTAATGAATTCCAATCGAGAGTATTCGCCGCGTGGTTACATAGGGGCAGAACTTGCTTTGAGGCCCCTGCACGGGAAGAGAGAACAAGTGGGTGACGGTGTTCCATTCCATGCGATCGCGAGGTCCCAGGGGGGTGGGTTGCCGCGGAGCACACGGACACCGGGTTTAAGACGCACGCCGTAGTTGAGGGGGGAGGTCCGCTGGTGAGCCCCCAGAATGTTTTCTGCAAGTGGTTTCTTCTACATCAAACCGCCGTCGGGTGTATCTGTTTCCTGCTATGCTAGTTGGAGAAGCTGGTTCAGAAGCGAAGACGGGAGAATCGATGTACACGAACGATCCCGAGGCTATGGCGCCAGCTACCAGCAGGATGCCAGTCTGCGAGCCACTGACTCGGCGACTTTGCTCCAGTCAGGCCAATTGCTAGGGGATTACCCCTGCCAACGCATTGCGTACGAAGCGCACCCTGCTTCCTGGTCATCGCCCTCGGGCTCTCTGTGGTGGATTTCTGATGTGGTGTGGTGGCACGGGCGGAGGAGGCGTGCTCGGGTGTGGAGAGGGAAGCCCTGCAGGCCGGGATGGTGGGAGAGTTCTGAACCTGGCATCGAGGCCCAAAGCCCTGGGAGGAGGTCCGGGCGAAACATGGCACGGCCGATTAACATCCAGCAACCGCCGCAGGGTCATGGTCGGTTGTGTGGGCATGCAGATATGGAACATGGCGTCCGCCCTCCACCACTTTCTGGCGGCCAAAAGCATCCAGTGCCTGCCCTGCGGTGCTCCCTCCCGCCTGTTGACTGTCTTGGCCGCACTCTCCACCTCTCTTGACCTCTTTTGTCTCTCATCCCCAAGTCCTGGAGCAAAGCGCGAGCGGCTGCAGCCAGCCCAGATAGGCGACCAGGCCAAGCCAATCCAGATGATGTGGTCCGTTCTCGAGACGGCGGTCCCGAACCGCTCAGCTCCATATTCCCAGTTTCCTGGAGTCGGGAGCAGGAAGTCTGGAGCTTCCAGCCCAGAGTTCTGGGCCCGGATCAAAATAGTTTTGTGGTGGTCAGTGGCTTGACCTTGCCTGCCCCCGCCGTCCTGTTGGTTGTTGGTCTTGGTCCCCTGCCTGAGAATCCTGCCACATCTGGACGCACGTCAAAGGAAGATGTGGCACAGTGTACGAGTCGGGAGTGGTGGCTGTTTTTCATTGCCCTATGGGGAGGAGTTCTGTGTCTGTGTCATCCTTCTATGACCTATTCATGATGTAAACACTGTGCCTCGGACACTGTGCTTCGGGTTTCCAAAAGTATGCGGCCGATGCAACACACCCTCTTGTTCCTTATCCCGCATCCCTTATCCCGGTTTTCTAGCATCCCTCGCCTATGTCGCGCCCGACGAGTTGGAACCTCCCGCGAAACCCACCCGCTGCAGTGGAGCTGCCGCACGAGTTGCGTCCCAATTTTGGGGGGAGTGTCATGCGTGGGTGATGTGTACGGCTTGGTTGTTTTCTCGCCGCTTTCTCCTCGCCGCTGTCTCCTCACCTCCACGAGGGCAGCCAAGCTTATTCGAGCAGCCGTTTATCGCCCTCTTCCCCAGGGATGACTAGCGAAGCCGTGCGCCCACGAGGGTTCGTCGGCTTTGGCTCCTGCTAGCGGAAAAGTCCAGCAGAAGATGATTTGTCTTGGGCCCTGGTCCCCTTCGCTCCACGCAAGCCTCGCATCAATCGAGCCATAGTTTAAACCGTTGTCTCTAAATATCGCTTGCTCGCCTGCATACTCATGGTATTGGCCGTCTCATGGTGCGGTGCACGTCGACCCGTGTCAGGGGAAAAGACTGCGCCTCGTCTTCCATAGTTCTAAACCTTTCAGTAGGCGCATACCCTCTATCCCGACAGCATGGGCCTGTGGGCGGACCACGTCTTCTCCCGCGCTCCCGCCCAACATTCAACCACCCCCTTCCCTCCATCAGTCCACTTGCTTGGGCGACAGATCAAACAAGCCGAGGCCATCAGACCCCCGGGAGTGCCTCGAATGCTGAGTGGCAATGAGCAAAAGGCCTTGGCCAAACACAGGACAGAACTCGCCGCCGCCAATGCATCCATTGCCTTGTGGCATGCTGTGCTTGTGGTATTGCGATGGTCCTGACGACACAAAGTCGGTCAAGGTGCCCCCCCGGATTGGTTTGGTTTGATTTGGCTGGGACCCTGTTCAATGCTCAGCAAACACCATCTCGACCTCATGTAGTCATCTGGAGCAAACAACATTCGTAATCTTCATGGTCGCCGCGTGCCCTAAGCCATCCCGCGGCGAAAACAATGTCTCCTCGGGGGGCACTGTGCCCTTCATAATGACGACAGCAGCAGCCACCATTGTGGTGGCTCCGGTTCCAGAATCGACTCCCGCCATGCAACGTGTTGCTCCCGACTTTATGCTTCATGCCGCGTTCCGAAGCACCGGGACTGCTACCACAACGGGGACATGTGCTCTCCCGTTAATCACACCCTCTCCGGGTGATCCTTGACCACGGCTCCCACCATCACGCTTTTCGACGCATGTTACTGGTGCTGCGGCCAAGTGTAAAACTACTACGGCTGACGCTGTTATGTACAGAGGATGTGATGCAGCTCCGGCATCAGGGATTGACGCAGCGGCAAAGCATAACCTTCAGGGGCTGGGTGCTGAGTCGGACGGAGAAGAAACGATAAACCTCCGATCCATGGTTCCCATCTGAATCCAATACCGACCACCCCGGATCCCATACCGATGGTTGGCGAATCGAAATGCCAATTCATTTCCATCTCGTCTGCTCCTTTTCGTTCTATTCTGAGACCTATCATAGTGCGTTACCAGTGTGCTGGCGCCGACAGCGCTGGCGCTGGTGCTGGCGCCTGGTTAGTCCCACATGGCCCAGCACACCAAACCAAAAATGTTGTCATGCTGCGACAAAAGTGCGAACCACATCCCATACCATGTACTGTACAGTCCTGCCCGCTCTGCGCATACCCTAAACCAGAGTCAGGCATTTCTCGAACCGACGCTCTTTCCCCCGCACCGGGCCTCTGATGCGTGTCCGACGACCGTACACCGATGCAACATTCCAGTCGGCTCTACATTAGTCATGGCCTCGTGTCTCGCTGGAAACACACGGTTGGTGGCGAGAGCAATGCTTGGGCGCACGCCCTCCCGAGACGCTATCGGCTCCCTTGTCTGGGTGAGTCGGATTCGACATGAAATTGGCGGGCAAAAGTCCGCTGCGAGTATGCGTCACTCCTGCAGTCAACGTCGTTTTCGTTAGCATTGTCCGTCCCCATTGCTACTCGAACTGGCCCCCCGCGCACATCTCGGCAGCACACAAGGAGGCATGTGTTGGGGAAATTGGGGCGTCGCTGCTGCACTGGCATGACTTGCGTTTGCCTCCACTTGCGTCGCAGCGCCATGATCTGATTTTGAGTCTCGTCAGTCCTGCATATACCCGCTTTCGTCGTCCATATTACTGGAGCCTTTTTCTGTGATATTAGCACTGGGGATCGACCGCGGAAGGGCCAGCGGCCCCGTTCCCACTTAATTGGATTTTCCGAGGCCAGAAACCAAATCGACGCACAGAAGCTTTCGAGCTAGCTACTCAAACACTGCACAGCGAACCAGTCCAGCGGTAAAATCTATGTCATGGCGCTGCAATGACAGCGGGAGCGTCCACGGAGAGCGGGGTGTCCATGACTGCTCACTTCAATTTCAATCATCCGTCCGTCGGCCCATCTATTTCACTTTGCCTGAATCTCAGATCATGCGCATTCTTCCCCCCGGGCAAAAATCGAATGGGAATACCAGTTTTCTCGCCTCAGACCTGGGGGTGTTTGGCGTACTGTTTCCGGAAATAACAGTTTGTGGTTGACGGTTCGATCGCCGTGGAACCGCCACTTGGACCACCTTCACCCTGCCTTGTCTTCAATTAGCCACGAAAACTGCAAATGCTCCGCGGTTACCTCACCGCGACCTCGGCACCAGTTGCTGAAGGGCGGCCATGTCTCAACCATGACAGAAGTTGTTGTGCAGGCAGTGCGGAGGTGCTACGTACGTGCAAACAAATCCCGGTGTGTTGGTACCGAGAGCGCCCCGTCCACGCCAGTCTGTGCAACATCCGAGTCTCGAACCAATCTCACCGCTCTTCGGTACCTACTGCTGTCTCAAATGATGGCCGTGTTTGGGCTATGGGGCGGGGTTTTGGTTTCCTTCGAGGCTGGTGTGTACGGTGAATTGCCCAATTGGGCCAGTTTTTCGATCGCATCAGAGGCTAATCAACACCTCATCAATCACATCCATGGGCGCGCTGCTGCTAGCTCTAGTTGTGCTGTGTTTTGATTCGAAGACATTAGCGAGAATAATTTATTGGCTCTGACCACCCCCGCTTAGAGCCATCCGGTCTTCGGTGGCTGGCAACGGCGTCTCGCACCGTCTCGCCTCCCCCAGGTCGAGCTGGTCGACCGGATGGACGACACCAAGCTTGGCCCAGCAGCTATGGCGGGCGACCATGACAAGGGAGTCCTCGAATCGAGATTGCGTGGCTCGGCCCGGTGAAGAGATTTCCAAAAGCTTTTGGTTCTTTCGGTCAATGAGGCTTCGTCTCCATTCCAACCGCGAATAGACAATCCTTTCGAACGAAAAGACCAATCAATCTAATCCCGGATGTCAATTAACACCCCGGGCAAAAATCGGCCAACCCTGGGTTGTCTCTGAACCATCCCCGGGCGAATTGTTCATAGTCGTATTAATAATCCGTGAGGCTTCGCTTCTCGCAGTAGGTATTTTCGGAGCCCCTCCCGACTAACCCCTTCATGGTTGTTGGGAAGCTACCTAACAGGGGTTGCGTATCTGCTATCGGAGCTGACCCTGAAAAAGGCAGGAACACACCTAATCATGGCCGGACAAGATACGGATATACGCATGTGTTTTTAGGGATGGCATTAGCTGGGTGATGTTTGTCGATCACAGTGTCAGGGTCTCAAATTCAGTGACTGTCGGTACGCTACTTGGCTGGGTTCCGCCAAGGCGAACTCTTCCCGCCGCAGCCGATCAAATAAATGACCAACACATCCAACGGATCGGCCAATCATGGCGGCGCCTCGGTCTGCCATGCCAACAGCCAAGAGACTGGAGTCCTTCTCTTTTCTAGACGCTGCTGGGTGCAGATGCGTTTGCAAGGGCCCAGCGTGCAGTGTGACTTGTCACACATCTGCAACCTGGTGCTTCCCCGGAGCTTTAGTGCGGACGGGTTGTTGCTTGGAATGTGACTTTGCGTTGGGTTGGACAACGGGCAACCATAACCACAACCATGCCCAGGCCTCGGTCGGCATGTCCGCCACTCGCTTCCGACCACCGATACGGGAAATGGTTCGAAATTCTGGCTCAGCCAGGTCTGTGATGAAGGAGACGCAAAAAAAAAAAAACCCCCAGGAAAAAAGAAAGAAAAAAAAAACAGTGTGTTCTGGCCGATGGTGGGGTGGCGCCAGCGGATCCACGGGTCTTCCCGTCCCGCGACGCCACCAACCTCCGACATGCCCCAAGGCAGCTCCGGAATACCAAGTCGAGTTGAATTGTCGAGATGGCCGGTTACTGCAACGCTTGGGCGTTCTTGGGCTTGGCCTGACGAGACCTACGGAAGCCTCGTGGGTACAGACCTGCAATCGTCAGTGTCCCTGAGCTAGAGATCGACAGTTGACGAAGGCGGCGGCAGGAAACGAGCCTTTCGGCGGGCCTCCTGCTCCACTTGCACGCGATCCATTTGTCCAGACCACGGACGGAGTATTAGGATCTAGCCGGCAAGGACGGTGCTACTGCATGAGGTGTTTTACGTCACACCAACACACTGAATATCTCGACTCAGGGCTGAGCTGATTCTCACGGTCCCAAGTCTGTGGGTGAGGCGTTCGTGACAAGAGTCTCGAAGCAGCTTTGTCCCCAAATTAGCACTGGGCCAGCACACACCTCCCAGAGATTGCACCCAGGAGCACAGACGGCTTCACAATCCACTGGCTCCATATCTCGGCGCTCAAGACGACCCATTGACAGGTCTTCGGTCTCTGGAAAGGGGTCCGTGGCAGAGTAGTCAACACGTGGCCCCGTCGAGGAAGTCTGGAACCAAGAAACGGGTAGACGGGACCAACCGCGCATTGGCAGAAGGCGCAGCGGGTCAAGTCTTCGAACCTGGGATTTTGGGGCGTTTGAAATGAAAGGGACTGGCTTGATATCTCTGCGCCGCGGACGTATCAACGCCTCACTGGCGGAGTGGCCCGACGTTAGGTGCGATTCCTCGGCATCTGGTTGCACTCAATCTTGGTGGCTGCGTTAAGCTGAGATTGCAGTACTGTAATGCACGTACGAAGTAAAGAAAGAGTCAGTGGGATCATCGGGGAACTGCATTGCCTTGCACGACCCGGTCAACTGCTAGTCCTCTAGGCTCAGTGGATCTGCAGGAAGCGAACTTGCTGCATCATGTATACTGAGGTCATGAGACGGGCCTAGGGCTCTGACCAGTCAACGAAGGTAACTATTCACGCAGCTAAGTTTGGAGATAACAACCTTTTCTCTGCGGAAACAATAACAATTTGTGATGTCACCGAGCTAACCGCAAAATCACCCTCTCCCCAGGATGAGAGAACAACACCCGCTTCTCATTGGGGAATATCAGGCCGACATATGGGGGTGCTGTCCATTCACAGCGCTGGACCCTGAAATACTAAAAATTTTGCATCTGCAGGTCCAGGTTGTGGCCCCCGGAACCATATTCCGTCTGGCTTTCTTGGCTGAAAGATTAGAGTTGGTAGTGTTGTTGGGCGTATACTTGCATCCGCCCATGAATCTGACCGACATTCCCAATCGTTGTGGTTTCATTTTGACAACTCTCGAAAGTTACCTTGTGCTTGGGCGCTATCCATCACATGGCATGATTTCGCTGTTGGCATGATCCCCGCTATGCTATCCATCACGGGATGTATAGATGTTGATTTGTGATGGGGATACCAAGCCATTTGATATGAGACAAATCTGAGGGACTTTTTGCCTTCCATGCCGCGAACCTACATCAGGTGATGTCTCCTTCACCTCTTTCGTAGACATACATGGGCATCCGTGTGATGTTCATACGTGTACTTGTTTCCTGTTAGCTTACTTCGCCACGGGGATCTAGAGAGGAGAGTCTGTCCTTCTAGAAAATTAGACGCCTATCTATTTTGGCCATCTTGTCTACTAATATTCGCGGCTGTCGCTTGGCCTTGTTGACCCCTTACCCAATCGTACACGAACAGAGGCACGTCGGCCAGTTCACATATGTTTCGGTGATGAACTCGGGACTCCCCTTTTGTCTAAGGCTAGCTAAGTAGTGCATACTTGAGCGATATTTAAGGGCCCCAGTAGGCATATTGTTACATTGTAGAGATTTGGTGAAGGTCTAGGCGTGTGTCGGAAAACTCGTGTGATTAATGGACAGCGACAAAATACAGGGTGCTCCTCAACACAGCTAACTAATATCTACGCAAAGAATGGAACAATCGAAGACATATGACTTAATCGAAAACAGCCCCCAAAATGTTTCGGCTGCGGGGTCGCCTTATTTATACACAAGGACGGATTTGTACTCTAGGGTAGCTCGGACACTGGGGAGAGAAAGAGGCTTAATGTATGTATTTCAACCAGCCTGTGCATAGCACTGTGGAGTTACCGTAATGGGTTTCTAGTTGAGCCTCTGTTCATCTTGTGTGATCAATTTGTGCTTTACGGGCCACTCGTCACAGAGCAAAATAATCCCTTTCGTGTCACATATGTGAAAGGGTCTTGTGCAGGAGTGTAATCCTCCTACAAACGAAGTTCCTCGGATCACTTGGCCATACCCTCGCAAAAACAAACTTTATAACAAAGGATAACCTAGATACCAAAGATACCGTGATAACATATAGAGACCATCATACTAGACGTGATCTATCCTTTCTTGCCATTACAGCGACCATGATGTTGTACCGCTTCAATTTTGATGTTTGGTTTGGGCATTCGAAAGTTAATACAGGCCCCACTCGTGATATAATTCTATATCTCTACGTGCCAATACAATGTGATATTGATTGTCGTCAATTTCAGTTGTAAGATGGCACATTCCCACACCCTTGTTTCCGCCTCATTTGCGGCGCGCGGACGAATGGAAGAGAGATTAGAACACATCACAAATTCCATCACGGAGATAAAATGCAATGGATTAACTGGACCCTTGAAACAAGAACAAGCTTGCGGAAACCAGTACAGGCACATTCATACCGGATTTTCATATTTATTGTTTCATGTGCTGACTGATGCTGGGCCGCTGTTATGATTCCATCTCAAAGGCCCAATCCGCGGCAGTACCTGAATCGTGATCTGAGTCAACCCGAGAAACTTTCCACAAAAATTCCTGCAGCCAGACTCCTTGTAAAATTTCACACAATGGCATCTTCAAAGGCCTCGCACACTTTAATCACTTGCCCGGTAATGGATGCCCAGAAGGTGGGCGGGCTACATCTCTAGGTTCCCATTCGGCGGGGTAATGTAGGATGCGCTCACACATGATGGTACATCTGAGTCGACGAGTTCCAAAATATTAACTGTACCTTATCTTGGAAAACCCTGCCGACCACTAGCGCTACTCTTATTTTATTTTTATTTTTCTAAACCTGTGGTATCTCCTTTTGTGGTTGTTTCACAATTGGCGATTTTAGAACCCGGGGGATTTTCGTCATTCTGGCCAACACTCCAGTTCCCCTCACCTATAGCGGCCTTCCATGTTGTCTCAGAATGTGCCGCTTTTCTTGGAGTTTGAAACCTGGTTGAATCACAATCCCGATAACCAGAAAAACAGGCAGGAGATTGTAGAATCTCAAGGCATGTGGATTGTCACAACATTTGGGCTTGGGCAAGCAACCGGTCTTGCAAATGAGTGGTAAAGACTCCTCCACTTATGACGAACATCATCAGTCCCATGGTCAATGGATGACGCGCGAAGCCCGCAAAGCGATAAAGCAGCTGCCCACTACGAGATCGTGCACTCAAACGTGACGGTCGTTCCCGATCAATGCCGAGATGTAGATGGCCAGCTGCGAAACACGATGCTTCCTGGAGACTGCCGATTGGCTGCTCATACATCTCGGACGCCTCAGTTGTTGCGCCGGCTCATTGTCGGCAAAGCTACAGAAGCCGTCCCCATTCTTAGCTACTCCAACGCGGCGCGCGGCAAAAAAAGGACAACCTTCATAATTCATCATCAAACGTTCCCGGCACCCTCCTCGCTCTGCACTGCGCAGCGACGTCCATTCACCCGCTTCCACATCCGAAAACACACAGGAACCCGATTCCTCTGCCTCCGGCGCCCCAGACTGTGCAAAGATCCCGTGCACAGTCGAATCATCCTTTCCCCGCGTTCCCCTTCCTCAGCTATATGCAACAAGAGCCAACTGCGATTCTACAGCCTGTGACTCACACCAGCGTCCACTCCACCACCACTTCATCCCAGCATGGCCCCCTTCACCATGACCCAGAAGGCCTCCGCCGAGTACACTCTGGTGGCTCGAGCGGCAGTTCAGGCCCAGCGTCCCGGCGTGACTCCCACAGCACCGTCGACGTCGATTTGCTCGACGAAGAGCTTCGCGGGCTGAGCTTCGAAGATGGCCCGTTTGTTCCTGGTCAACGCATCGCCGCGTACGAGAATGCCATGACTCCTCCCACCCCGAAGCGCGCGCTGGGCTTCAAAGTCATCAAGCGCGCTGAAACGCCGTCCGATGGCCTGCAACTTGCGGATTTCCCAAACGGTGCGTCAAGCTTGCTTAGCGCCGCTCTTCCCATGTACTGACTCATATTTGCAGAGATCCTGACACAGATTTTGTCACACTTGCATGCCGACTCCCACGCCGCGATCGCTCTGGTCTCGAAGCGCTTCTATGCGCTGATAACCAGCTCACATGCCTGGCGAATGGCCTTTATTCGGTACTTTCCTGGACAAGAGGCGCTTGAACACAAGGCTGGCGCAGATATCTGGACTGATGGCTCATCCGAGTTTGTTCGATCCGAGGCGCGCTACTTTGTTCGGTTGTCATCTCTTGCATCCTGGAGAAAGGAGTATCTGCTGAGAACCCGCTTGCTTAGAAGTCTAGCGCGTGGAAAGCCGGGCTCCTCTGGAGCTGTTGGAGCGTCCGCCCGTGGTGGGAAGAAGCTCAGTGCTGTTTTGACGTACAACTCCAAATTGCCTTGGGCTGTGACCAACATTCACGCCGTCTTCTCCAATGGGAAGAAGCCCCCAAAGGCCATTCATGGTGCATCCGATCTTGGAGCTGCAACCACTGGCGATCCGACAAGCGGAAAGATTGAGAAGTGGGGCCTTCAGGAACCCTTCAGGGCTTTGCAGCTCGAAGAGGTCTTCCCAGGCATTGTTCCGTATGGGCTAGGCGAAGGCCCAGCCGCTACACCCAACGTATTAGATGTCAGCCAGCCTTACGGTGTTTTGGCTGGAGAAGGGTTTCCAGGCGGTCGCCCTTTCTATCGACCGATACAGGAGCCTAGAGGACGGTATCTCATTGCCGATTCTGGCGTCACGGATACATATCCCGATATTCCAAAGATCCCAGAGATGTCAGAGGCGATCTGCAGTGTATGGCTGGCGAAATCATCTGCAGTGCCCGTGAACACACAATCTATGGTGGGCATGCTTACAGGCTCTACCCTAGGTGTGGTCACGTCGTATGCGATGGCTTGTGATTCTACCGGTCCTCGAAGCCGAACGGGAGAAATCACGGCTCGATGGGTTCTTAGCCCTGGTGTGCCAATCATCTCTCTCAAAGTGGACGACAGCTACAGCCAGAAGCGAAAGTCTACTGGGAGAGTTTGGGCAGTTGCTTTGAATGCTTTGGGCGAAGTCTACTATTTGACGGAAGTGCCAGTCAGCGTGTCTTCTCATGCTAAAGGCGAGGATGTGACCAAGAATGCTTGGTATGCTGGTCGCTCAGCCTATTGGCACCTCTTGGAGGAAACCAGGCGCGTTGCTCGACCTGACGATCTGGACAAGAACGCAACGAAGGGAGCATACTCGCCCCGTTCTCCTTCTAATTCCATGAACCTGAGCAAAAGCCAAATGAGCGCTGAAGCTCGAGAGATTGAAAAGTTTTTGCGTCGTGACCCTGCTCACTTTAGACGAGTTTGTGAAGGATGGGATATGCTTCGCAAGCTGGAAGTCGATTTCGCTGGTGACGATGGTCAGGGTGCCGGCGAGCACATTTTTGTGATTGATTGCGGCTACATTGAGGAACGACCAACTCGCGTTCAGCGATATACGCGGTCTCTGTTAGCTCAAGAAACTTTGGCGGCTCAGTTTTCCGAGCAAACTCCTGCTCCTGTACCGTCATCTACGCTGGCACCTCAGGCCACAACGTCGTCGCTTTTTGGAACTACAAAGACTATTGCAGATGAAATTACGGAGGCCCATGATGAATTGCCGGTCGAGCCAACACTTACGATCGATGCACCGTCAACTGCGTTAAAGCATCATGAGTGGAACACTAACGGTATGGAGCTTAGAGGACAGAATTTGTCTGTAATCACGAGCAGTGCTTTGGATAATTCTTCTAATGCGCTTCATACACTGGTTGAGGATCCACTTGTTGATACCGAAGAAGAAATCCCTGGCCGAAGGTCACGACTCTTCGCTATCGGAACCGATGATGGCGTTGTTCTTGTCTGGAATGCCCGGGCAGAGCCAAGAGAAGCTGGCATAGGTCCACTTCGCCATATTCAGACAGAATCACCTGAAGTTTCTTGCATTGCGATCAGTGGGCTGTATCTTGTCCATGGCGGAAGCGATGGTCTTGTTCAGGCTTGGGATCCGCTTGCCTCTACCTTGGATCCAATTCGAACACTCAATGCTCGATCCAATGGTCGGATACCCCGACACATGACGACTATGAACCCCGCGTTGAACGAGGATACCTATTCTGCCGTTGGTGCAATCTATCTTGACCCGGACCCTACGATCCTACGTGGAATTGTATCCTTTGGCGCCTTCTTGCGTTATTGGACTTACAGCTCGACAAGTCACGCACTAGGACGCAAACGTCGCGCGAGGCATTCGGAATTCCACAGCCGGATGGCGAGCCGTCGTCAGGGCGGTGATGTTTCCGACTTCATCGCGTCCGAAGAAGCTGAGCTCCGACATGAAGATGACCGAAGGGCTCGTGAGCAAAGCCGCCTCCAGAGTCGGTTTGGTGCGGGAGCCCTTGGCGATTTGACGGAGGAGGAAGCTCTGCGATATGCGCAGATGGTCTCTGAGGAAGCTTTCCTTGCCGAAGAGCAGCGGAGGACCAGTGACTCGGCTGCCGACGCAAGTCTGGACACAGCATCTACCTTCAGTGGAACCACAATAGATACTGTGACGCCCGAGCCAAGCGTTAGCGATGTTTCACCTCCCACCAACAGCCATTTGGAACCTGCTCGGGAAGCGGACGAAGACGAATACGAGCAACAAATTCAGCAGGCTATCCGCCTTTCTCTGCTTGAAAGTGGGAATGATAGTGTTCAGTCTCCCCGCGACAACAGCTCTGGCGAATACGAGTTTCCTGTTACGTACAAGTCAAAGCCTGCAAAGAAAAAGAAGAACTCAGTTCCCGCCTCTCCGTATGCTGGCCCGGCTGTTGCGTCTGGGTCTTACAATTTCATGGAGGTGCAAGATGATGATCTTGAGCTAGCCTTGAAACTTAGCATGCAGGACCAGGGCTTCCCGGCATTGGAACCCGATGACGGTGCGCAGTACGATGAGTTTCCTTCGTTAGAGACGGAGGGGATAGGCAAGGGAAAGGGAGTGCGACGGTGGTAGATAGACTTCCTATGATGGATAGTCTAGTCGTCTAATCGCGTTGTTTTTGATTCGCTTCTTTGAGCTTCTGAGTAGCCTGACATTCCCGTCTGGCCATTGATAAGCGTCGTTATTCACTTCTTTCTTTGCTCTTGCCGGCAGCTTTTAGAACATAGATGTTGTTTGTTGCAAGTAGATTCTGCTTAATTGAGTTGCTTTTATCGAGTGTGTATTCTTGCCCAGTACCGACCGTTCTATTTGTTTACATATCCGAGGCTGTGTTGATATCCGCATACTATGATGATAGGGGAGACGAGATTTGCATCGTCGTGTTTTCTCAGGCAAACTCTGAGTCTGCCTCCTGTTTACTTCAGAATGGTCATGTCCCCCCTTTTCTTTTCCAAACGTAGACAATGCCACGCGAACACTGTCCTTGCAGGAGCACCGCTTGGAATCCATTGACGTCCTGGTTATTACCAGCCACCGGGGAAAGACGCGATACAAACGTCAGGCAGCCCGACCCCTGTTGAACCTGCGGCAAGCAAGACAAGGGCCACGTCATAGACCCGGACACCTATGGCAAAGGGACCGGCCTTGCACATGGACATCGCCGGCGGATGCGCGAGAGGAAAAGCTTTCTCCCCATGAACTAGTTCTCCTCCGGGGCGGATGGATAAACTTCTGGCCATGTGCGTTCGTGGTGGTGGACACGCGACCAGGAAAAAAACCATCTAGAACGAGCTCCCTGCTCCACCGCCTCGTCGACATTCCAGGCGCAAGCCCCTCGGGGCTCGGGCTTTGCCACCAACAGCGAAGATTCAAACGAGGCTGTCGCCGACTGCGCCGGTGAGGTCTGGACCAGCATCAACCTCGAGATGCTGGTAGTTCGTCATATAGGGTCATCCCCCCTCCTCTGTCTAATCTCCGATGGCCTTCGGTGCAGATACGCATATACTTTGACCTGATGCTTTGAAAGAAATAATTAAAGATTTAGCTATAGGCGTACTTTGTGGGCACGGCAAGTCTGCGTATCAAGCTAGGGATTTGATATCGACTAGACTACTTGGTACAAATGCCAGTGGTTCAAGGCATTTCGGATCAATGCATGGGCCATCAAGAGTCGAGACAAAACCAAAGTGTGAATACATGGTCCAAAGGAAACAATGGTTTTTTTCCCCCTTTCTTTTTTCAATTTTTTCTTCACTTGCTTATAAAAAACGATCAACTTGTTTCTTTGGCCGCGATCCTCATGAGCTCCGTGATTAGCAAATGCGAACAAAGCAGCGGCAGCGTCCAGAGCCATGTGGTGGCTTGAAAGTCAAGCACGCGATGGTTTAAACGATGTGCTAGAGAGGCTTGAACCGACGGATTGCGGAGGAGGGCGGCCGGCTAAGAAAAACCCTGCGAGGAATTGACTTTGGCCAGAAAGCGTCTGTCTCGAACCCTTACTCCGGATGTCCCCGTTGGACCTATGGTGACCCAGCGAGTGACAACAGCGGCGTCCAAGGAACAATGTAGTCGTGCCCTCCCCCCCTCAATCAAGTGATGTAATGAATGTGTAAATCCTCTTTTTATAGGCCCGATCACGCTCATTGCACGTAATACGATGGGGGGAAACTAACAAAAGGATGGCTTGATACAGCGTCTTGCAGCGATGACTCGAGTCTACAGATCTGGAGGGGTCAACATATCAATGCTGCTTTTTGGGGGGCTTGAGGGTTGAAGCACGAGATCAATACTATGGCCAACGTCTTTGCTTGGCACAATTTTACTTTGGCTCGCATGGTCTGGAGAATGGCCGCTGCAAGAGTGCGGACAGAAGAAGCAACTTGGTGAAGTCGACCATCTTCCTTTCCGTAGCATTCCTCGTGTTTCATCCTGGCACCATCAAGCGTAGTTCAGTTTCTTTATTTATCGACTCGTAATTTCCAAAGGAGAAAAAAAAGAAAGAAGCGCACGGGGAAGATTTGTTTCTTCTCGTAAAAACAACAACAACAACACGTCGTATTTCCAGCAATGGACCCCATTCCATCTAATTTTTGATCACGGTTGGTGTCCCTTGATTGGAGCTACCCACATATCTGTCATGCGAGCAAACAAACCCAAAGCCTAAAAAAAGCTGAGCTGAGCTGGAAGAAAAAAAAAACAGGATACGGAGCTAAGACACGTACCGAGCATGACGTCTCATCAAACATGACGCCCTAGGGATGGGGAAAGCTTCTGGTGGCCGGGCCAGGTTGGGACTGTGCGGCCACTGTCAGCTCATTTTTTGATGTGCAAGCGGGTGGGTTGTTTCTCTGGCCACTCCCTGCCACGGGAAAGCGAAGATCGCTATTCAAGGGAAGAAGAGAAGACTTGGCTAGGATCACCAAGCTAGTTGGGCGTCTGATTGCCGTAAAACCCACGGGCGATTAGAACCTTGGATCCGCAAGGCTGCGTGCGCATGGTGTAACAAGGGAGAGCCATGCAATGTAAACACGTCCCGACAAAACAAAACAGACTTCAATTAACCCGTCATGTGTGCTCAAAACCCCAGGTACATGGCATTATTTTTTATATTGAATTTTATTTGCTCATCCTTGGTCTTTTTTCCGAAAACCCTTTTTTGCTCGCGCTGCGTGGCCTGACCTCTTTGTCTGTGCCATGAAGCAGCTGGTCCAAGGCTAGTTGGTCAGTCTCCGTATTCGTTCGCCGCTACGGTTTCCCATGTGGCAGATGTCGGATCGAGGAGAAGTAAAATAAAACTGGGCAGCTGGGTGGGTGCGTGCTCAGGCTAACACGTTAACACGTCCGCTGGGAGGAGCTTGGCCCAGTATCCAATCTGTTGGGCGCAGCAGCTATTGATGGCATGGTCCCCGCTCGATACAGCTGGTTTGGCTAGTGACGCACTGCGGACTGAGCTTGTCTGGATGGATGTGTTTGTTGCCTCAGATCCCCTCTGGGCTTGGCCGGAACGGGCAGCCTGACCCGCCACCTTGTACCACTTGGTCGGCGATGTGAGCATTGCCCAGAGTGCCATGACAATCAATGAATGAGCATGACGCATAGAAATCGAGCGTGAGAAACAAGTTTCCCTAGCGTTGAAACGAGCGTCGACTCAGCCCGGCTGTTGAGGAGTGAGCGAGTGAGGCCGGGCGCTGGGTCGACCAAGCAAGACGTTCCACTGGGACTTCGTTTGGTCGAGCCTGCTTTTGATTGTCCATCGACGACGCCATGAAGCAGCAGCGGATCGACCAGAGCGCACGACCCCGCCGCCTGGTTCTCGAGTGCGCACACGACCTCGCTCTCTGAAGGATGGTGATCGCCGTCCAGCTCACCCACCAGATCGACAACCCCGCATCACTAAGCGATGTGCCATGACTGCCCAGGGAGGCGATCTGTCTGTGAAAAGCAATGAGTGGTGGCAAGCAGAATGGTGTAGTTGCAATGGCTACACGTCCATGTCGTCGTCTTGCTTGTGCGTTGACGCTTATTGCTAGCCTACCTACTCTCTCGACAGCATCTTCTATCATGGCACCGCTAAACAGTTAGTAGGCAAGGCTTTCCTTCTCGGTTCGGTCTGTGCCGTGTCAAGACTGGTCAGCACGGGGGGGTGCGTGGCGGGACTAACAGCGAGCTGAGGACCAAACGGTTCCGAACATGGAAGCGCCAGGACGAAAACGCCTTGTTTCCCACTCAGGGCTGAACGTGGACGATGTCAGCACAGTCAGTAATTAACATTGGATGGATCCCCTCGCGCTCTTTCTCTCCTTCTCGCTGGTCTCCGAAGCGGCTGAGCGGCAGGGCAGGACAGGGGAGCAACCGCATGGCTCGGGCACATGTCGGGCTTGGGCGTTGCCATTGACCTGGCAGCGCCTCAAAAAATCATTTCTTCCCACCGACATGGTCCTGGTGCCGCAGATGCCCAGCGCAGCGGAACAGCGCAGCGGTGAGATGAAGTGTACTCACCGTGTATCAAGCTCCAGCATCTGAGTGTGAGCCGTTCCGACACTGTCGGAAACGTCGGCGTTACGCGAGGCCATCCAGCCAAGGCGCCAGCGACGATTCGGAGGACCACCCCCCGACCTTCATTTTTATTAGACATGTCGTGCGATTGTGGTGGGTGACGTCAGTAAACAACGTCTCTCTCTCTTCTTTGTCTTGCTGAGTTGGACTCGTTCTCCGAGGCCAGACCATCAGGTATCGGGTGATAGTTGCTCTCTTTCCACCCCTCTTCTCTCATTCTCTCTGTCTGTCCCCGTCCTTCTCGTGTATGTATATGCGTATGTATGCGCATGTATCTGCATGTGCGCAGTAAAGTGGGGTTCCAAAAGTCTGTCAAATGACCGATTTCCACACCCCCGTGTATAACAACCCTTGGAATGAACTATACAATATTTCATAGCATAATGCAGCTATCATAAAGTAATATACATTTTTGAACTCATCAAAAGTCAAGGATCAATATTTGGTATACCAACCCTTTGCTACACAACATACTTGCACGCAGCATGGCACCGACTTAATCAGGTTGTCAATAACATCCTAATCAATCGCATCCCACGTCTTTTGCAAGCATTCTTTAAACTCTTCAATATCTAGCTTATTTCTGCATAATTTGGAGAAATAAGGGAACATTTTAAAAAGTATTCTCTTCAGAATATTCCAACAGTATTCGATGGGGTTGAGGTCAGGCAAATAAGGAGGCCATTCCATTAACAAAATAACATTCCGGGCTAAGAACGCCTCTGTAACAGCAGAACGATGGATTAAAGCATTATCTTGCTAAAAATAACATATACCATCATACACAGGAAGCAGACCTTCTTCCAAAGCTAGCATATAGCTATTAGAAGTGAATCCTTTCTTCTTGGCAAGTTCATCTCTTGTCATAATAATTAATCGGCTCCTTCCGCCGACCCAAATTGCGGCCCAGACCATTATCACAATAGTGCCTCTTCCGTAACTCTTTGTGGTAATTAATTAAGGTTCATATGCCTCATAAGTAAATCGCCAAACCCATTCATTTGGACTAAAAGCTGCATTTTGTAATTTACACTCATCGGAGTAGATCGCCTTAAACCACGGTCAGAGCCTAGATATTTATACCAACTTTAGCACCACATACCTACTCCAATTCATCTTCTTTTTCCACCCACTCTATTGACCAAGTATGCCTCTGAATTGCTGTTTCTTTTGATATATAAATCCTCTTCCTTGCTTTCCATTTGCACATATTGATGTCGTTAAGGGCTCGCCGGATTATCGTCTCGCTTACCAGCATGTCGAGCTTTAACACCAAGTCACCGCGCATAATATCTAGCTCTTAACGCAAATGGCGAATTATCATACGTAAGTCCCTAGGCGAGAGACTCTTAGGCCGTCCAGAACGAGATGCTGACTCAATAGAGCCGGTGGCTTCGACGCGTTGAAAAATGCGCATCACAGCGCTAGGTAAGACGCCAAAATCAGCAGCAACATGACTTCTCTTGGCGCCCGCGTTAACAGCTGCAATAATTGCCGTACGGACTTTTGGGTCAATTTCTTGGTTAGGCCGGCGATTGCCTGATATGAGGGTACCGAATTTTCTTTGGTCTGACGCCATTTTGAGGATTTATGGTGGTGTGAAGAGAGTAGGGTTGTCTAAATTCGTTATGAAATTCTATGCGCGTCGCGACACGGACCCTTTTTTTGACAGACTTTTGGAACCCCACTTTAGCTAGCGACGAAAAGATGGTGACATTTCGCCAGCCCAACACGACACTCACAACTGCGAACCAAAGCTCGGCCCCCCGTGCCCGTGATCCCTACCAACCAGATCTGGGCCAAGATCCTCGCCGCCGCCAGCCGCCCCATGCGAACTTGGGCCACGAGAGAGGGTTTGGGCCTTCCCCTGATTCGGACCAGACAGCAGCGAGAGGGAGGCGCTAGCCAAGCCCCGAAATCCCAAGTCAGCCTCAGCGGCGCTGTGCCAATTTCCCTGGCGCTGCAAGCTGCATCTGCAGGCAGTGCATAAGTGCATGGTAAAACTGCTCGGGTTCGGCTCGCTCCTCGCTGGCCAGCGCCAAGCCTCGCTTGAGACACGCGGGTGCTGTAATTACTTGAATCATTTCTGGTGATGTTTTTGGGGATCCAGAAGGACTCGTGAAGGGCTCCAAAAAAGAAAAAAGGGGGGGACCCTGTTCTTCGGCGATGTGCTCGGCACAAGTTGCCTTTGGCCGCGCGGCCGGGAAGGGACTCCACCTGGCCGAGCACGCGACGGTGTGCATAATACAACTGTGACAAGGAGCATGCATAACCTCTCGATTTACGTTGTGGATAGTAGAGGGAAAAATCAGCAAACGAAAAAGAAGGGAAGAAAATCCCCGATGTTCTGACATGACCGCCTGTAGTGCTCTGCCCGGAGTTCCCCAGCCGGTTCCCTGCCCGGCGGGGAGGGGGGAGGGAGAGCCCACCCACCTCGCATCGCAACCCATCACATCACATCCCGTGCCATGTATGCTGTGCATGTGCCGGCCCCCAAATCGACTGACTGTGGGAGGGCTAGGACTTCTTAGGAGGCAGTGGCGCTCTGGGCGAATGACGGGCCCCAAGCGACAGGTGCTCAATTCGAGAGAAGAACAGAGGAGAGAGGGGGAGCAGTTTGGAGATGCGAGACAGGTGAAGCAGACGAGCACATGGGAACACGGCCACCTACGTCGTCGGGACCCATTGACGGAGGGGAAGGGGGGGAGGAGGAGGAGGGGAAAGATGGCAGATGGGAGGTCAGACAGGACTCAGACTCATCAGATTCGAATCCATCATGACAGCTTTGACAGGCCACGAGAAATGCCAATGACCATGGCTGCTGATGGCGGAATGATCAGAATGCAACGGGAAAGCCTGGCTGTTTCACCGCCACAGGCCCGGCCAAGCAGGCTAGCTGATGCATCGCGGGCGCTTGCATGTACATGTAGGTCCAATTGAGACCAGGTCGTGAGATTCTTGATGCCGGGCGGAAGAGCCGCGCGCGCAGAAGAAGCAGGGTTGGGTGGATTTGCCGTGTGGTGGTGGCTCGCTCGCTGCTGGCTGGCTGCTTTCTTTCCCAGGGAGTGAGACATGTCACCACCTTGTCACCAGGGGTAGGCAGGTAGCGTTCCGACCGTATTCCATCTCCATTCGGGTGTGCTAATGTACGCATGTACTGATCAGCGGGATCCTCGCCGTTGACGTCTGCTATACTATGTATGTACGTCTCATTCATCGTTCCCTCGTCCCCTCCCCCTCCCCTCCCCCCCCTCTCTAGCCAGGAACAGGAACAGGAAATCCCATGTGCGACACGACTCTGAGAGCCGTGCGCAGCTTCGTATCTGGCGAACATCTTATCCCAATCCAGGGCCTTTCAGGGCACCAACGCATTGTCGCCGCGCAAACCTACCCCAGCTGCCCAGTGGCCCCCCCTGGGGAAGAAGCAGGCGCTATGGCATCCCAAGGAGAAGGGTGCGTTTGTGGGTAGAGAGGGCACGCCTCTCAGAAATTAATTGTCAGCCACCAAGGTCAAGAAGGCATATCCCTGGGGAGGGAACCCCGTTTGGCGGAAGCTCAAACACAGGTTGCGGAGGACGAGGGCCCAAGAAGGATGGGATTGGGCGTCATGACGGCATCCATTGTCGATTGCCCAAGTCAGCAGTAGTCAGCGCGGTTGGTCACCGATCGGTTCAATCACACACTTGCACACCCATCCATCCATCAGGCCGCCGCCGCCGCCGCCCTTCTTCACCCTCCCGGAATCGAGACCAAAGAGGGACAAAGCACTGTCGATGCTTCCCGCGTTCCAGCAAGCAAGTTCTGGGGGAGGGGGCTTGAGTCGAATCATGCTCCCGGCCCCCCGGTCAACCCGAGAGCGTTTTTCCGTGAGCAGTGAGCATGAGCAGTGAGCATCTGTATGTATGTATGTGTGTGCGTGTGTTGTGATGTAAAAGCAAGACGGGCTTTTCTCATCGGCCGTCCCCGTCCCGTCGTCGCCACTACTTGGCCGAGCTCCACTTGGATGCGCAGCAGTACCGTAAAGGCACCCCTGTAGAAGGGGACGATGTCTAAAACCCGTGCACAAAAAGAAAGGACCAGAAAAGGTAAATAACAATAACAATAGCTGAGCAAATACTTGGCGAGCAAAATAAACAGAAGATGGCAGAACAATGCTTATGGTGTTCATTACTGCTGATGCCGTAATGGCCGAGGCGGCGCCACAAACAATGCCCCTCTCCCCTTCCATCTCCTTCGCGTGAGGTTGACCAAGGTTCCGTTTGCTTCTTTTCAACCGCCGCCGTGGGTGGCATCTTCTGCTGGCTTGAAGAGAATAACAAACAACACCACTCCGCTTACACCAGCTGCCCCCCCGTGCGTACGGCTTACTCGTGCAGGCGACATTTTCCCCTTGAGATGCACCGCGGGCCCCGCTCTGGTGCGTTGTTGGCGATAATTGAGGAGCCTGGGTCCCCTGGCTGGGCCCTTGTCCCGGCGCTGGGCGTCCACCACACCAGCCACTACAAGCACTACCACTACCGCCAGACACTAAGCGGGCTCTGTCTGGGTCTTCTGGGTCTTCTGGGGCCCTTGGGACCCTCCCACGAGTGTCCCCCCCCCCTCACCCTCCCCCCTCCCACTCGTCTCCCACCGCCTTCTGCCCACTATTGCCGGTGGGCTCGCTGCCCGGGCGTCATCCTTGGCCCTCAGCACCGCGACTCAGCCTTATTCTAGGTGAAGGCCTACCCCTGGGGCGCTACTCCACCCGCTCGCTCGTGTTGCACTTGGTCCTTGCCTCGGGCCATGCTACGTACAGGGCCGGGCAGGTAGTGCTATATTTACACACGCTCTGCGCTCGGGATATATAACCATCCCTCCCTCCCCCCGTCTGCTCCTGCATCTCCAAACCTAGATCACGTTGTCGCTGGACGCTTGAGTTGCCTGTGTTTGTTGTTTGCTCGCGTGATTCCCTACCCTCTCGAGCCAGACAAGCACTCTTCGTAGATTTGTTGTAAAATAACAACTACTTGTCGACTCGACGCACACGCCGCATCTCACGAAGCAGGAAAGGGAAAGAAAAAAGAAGGAGCGGGAAGAAGACGCACAAGGAGAAGAAGAAGGGATACACACCAGAAAGAGGATGAGAACGAGCTGCTGGAGCTGCCCTTACTGTTCCTTTCCTCTCTGTGCTGCCACCAACAACCGACACCATGCGACGAGATACTAAGCACGTTGCCGTCGCCGACGACGAGCACGAGGGATACTTTACGTACAGACCTCTGTCCAACCTCCCCACACCGCCCCCCAGCTCTCGTAACTCGTCGGCTGCTCAGTCGCCGCGAACCAATCTCCAAGATGGCGAGGAGTTGCTGCCACGATATCGAGGTACGTTATTTTTGTTGGAATTTTTTTTCTCTTTCTGTTTTTCGTTGTATTTGGGCTTCGTTCTGTTCGTCAAGAAGGCCTGCACAGCATTCTCGTTGTACCCTTTCCCTTCCTCCTCTGTCGTTTTGACCCGCGTCTAACCCGAAGAAACGTGCAGGCCCCGCCATCCACCTCGTCAACCTCATCCCGTCGTCGGCCTCGCTCGCAACGGCCTCGGTTCACCTCGTCCAAGCCGTCCTCAGCCGCGCAAACCTCCCCATCGAGACGGTGGCCCTCGCCGTCTGCATCCTCGACAGCCTCGACTCGCGCTTCGCCCGGCGCTGGCGCGTGTCCTGCCCCCTCCGCTCCGACTACTCGTCCCCGAGCAAGCGGCACACGCTGCCTCCGGGCCCCTTCACCCCCCAGCGCCAGCAGCTGCACATCGACTCGGTCAACCCGGAGCTCATCATCCTCGCCGCCATCGTCATCGCCGTCAAGTTCACCGAGGACCCCCAGGAGCGCTCGCAGTACTACTGCCAGGCCTGGGGCCGCTCCATGTGGTCGCACCAGCAGCTCAACGTCACGGAGCGCTGCATCATGGAGCACCTCAACTACCGCATCATGCCCCTCTGCAACGAGGACTGCCTGACCGACGCCATGGTCGACATGCAGCTCGCCGCCCAGCAGCCCGGCTGGGACGTCGACGAGTACGCCGCCTCCTCCTCGAGCGACGAGGATGACGTCGCCTGCCGCAACTACGTCCCCTCCCACACCCGCTCCAAGACGCTCTGCTCGGGCAAGGCAACCCTGGGGCTTGGGCTGACGCTGACACCCGTCGACACCCCCGCAGCCGACCCATCACGAGCCGCGACCCCTCGGCCCTCGGCCCTCTCTGACGATTACTTTGAACACTACAAGGCATGAAACGAAAAAAAGGAAGGAAAATCAAGTACACGAATCCGGCGTTTTATATTATGGCCCATGGACTTTGACACGCGAGCATCGACACGGCGTTTTTTCTTTTCTTCTCCTACTTTTCCCGTCTGAAAATACTCTCTTACATCATGTAATGGCGAAGCTTCTTGTAAATTGGGTCTCGGCGACTTGATCTGGCATCATCTGGCAATATGGCATACGGATATGGGGTCTTTTGTTTTTTTTCCATCTTACGGAACGCTCCCTTACCTGGAGGGATTCACCGCGTGCCTATGAGCAGGCCACGGTTGGACAATGTTTTTTTTTTTTTTGCGTCTACATGTGTAATCCAGGGTCATGTTTCACTTTTTCACAGGGCGGTCTATCATGTACAATCCAGTACGCGCGTGTTTTTTTGTTCTTGTTTTGCTCTGTTTGGCATGGCATGGGATCACAAGACCTTGCTACGGTCCGGTTTGGTTTGGGTTCATTTGTGGCATGGGAGACCAGAATTGCACATACCCCTTATCGTATATTCTGGTCCAATAGTGTTCGTTTAATAGCTCACTACGATTATTCTTTCTTCCTCCTTCATTTTGAAATCCCCATCGTCTCTCTCTCGTCCCCAAGTGAAATGTGCCTCGACCCCTCATGAGAGAGGGGTTGCTGCTCAGCTCTTGACGTCAACCTAGCCGGGACTGCACTCTGCTTTGCATGTGCATGCTCATGTGGCCTTCCCCTCCCCCACGGCACGGGCTAGATAGCTGGGCCCTCAGTTAACACACACCAGTTCATGCAGCTGGTTGGAACTAGGCAAAGCCCGGCTCGCCTTAGGAAGTTTCACTTTTCTCGGCCGGCTTCGTCCCGCCTATTTCTTTTTCGTCTGTACTTGCCATGTTGCTTGATTCAAACTCACCCAAGCTAGCTCGCGGTCCATTCGCACCCGGACTCCATCACTCGGGCAGGCCCCCCTAAAGAGGAACGGTGCAGATGCGATGCACCAGGCCAGGTCACCTGCCCTCTTTGCTGTCTCCTCTTTTTTTTTTTTCTCTCTCTTCATCATCAGGACTAGACGGCGTTACATGGACACTAGCAAACTGCTAAGCTAGGCAACTTGCCAAACAAGACCTCACGCGGAGCGAGGCATTTTTTCCCTTTTTTTTCTTTCTTTCTTTTTCTTCTAATGTTCAAGTTGCGCGCTTTGTTTGTACACTCGGACCGTGCTTGCGGTGCTTCCTCGTGAATGCGTTCCGCGCCCTTGAAGTCTTGGGACATTGGAGCGAGCCATGCCTCTTTGGGGTTTACCTTTTGCTTTGTTCATAAAAGACTAGTGGTCGAGATTTTCATCTTTGTTTTAAAGAAGTAGTGCCCCGGGACCGGAGAATCGTGTCATGAGATTCTGTTCCTTTTCAAGGGAGCAAAGCCGAGATAGTGAGAGGGGGGAGGGGAAAAGCCATTGTTGTCATCGTTTTGGCCATGTGTGTGTTTTTGGCTGTGGCCTCAATGTCACCGTGCTACCATTTCACTCCCCCTCGCCAGCTGATAAGAGAAAAAAAAAAGAGGCAAAGGCCCGGAGGCTTCTTCTTTAGCTGCCTCTTGATGGCCTCGGTGCTACCGTGTCATCGATTCTGCAGAAGCTTGAATGTGGCGTGGCACCCATTCATTGATGTAACCCGAGGGGCATGGCTCAAAGTGACACTTGCTCGTATTCGATCCCAAAGGAGGAGGGATGTTGGCAGCACGTCACTGCGGGTGGTTTTATTCGTCTCGCAGCGTGGGCGTGGTGAAGGCTGAAATACTGGTGCGTTTTGCTCGTGATTTGAGGGTAAAGAATTCCTTCTTCCTCTTTCAGATCAACCGGCCCAAACTCCCATTCCAACAAACGCTGCCAGAAGCCAAGTGTACGTCTTTTTATTATTCTTTGGTCTGAATCATGTGCAAAGACCGATTGTATTGGCCCTGAACGGGTTTGCTTATGCTCACTCCCAGCATCTGATGCACGTTTCTCGCGAGTAAAGCTGGCTTGACCAGGGTGGCGAAAAGGTACTGCATGCTTCTATTTCTATTTAAAACAACTGGTTTAATGTGCAAGAGGAGCTTTCTATAATCTTATTTTCTTGTCCTCACCCTCTGCTGTCCAGAGGAGCCCTGGGCCTGGCTGTCCATCATGGGCTTAACCGCTGCACCTTCCACTCATCGGCCTCGCCCTCTCGCTCAAAGGCAAAGCGGTCGTGCAGCCTGCTCTCGCGGCCCTGCCAAAACTCGATGCGGTCCGGGACGACCCTCATGCCGCCCCAGAAGTCGGGGACAGGAATGTCGTCCTGGCCCTCGAAGCGCTCCTCGACCTCGCGGACCCAACCCTCGAGCTGCTTGCGGCCATCATCATCGCCGGCCGCCTCCCCTTGTCCTCCCTGGGGCTCCAGCGGCTGGCTCTGGCGGCTCGCCCAAGCGCCGATGCGGCTGCCGCGGGCGCGGGTCGAGTAGTAGACCTGGCTCTCCTCGCGCTCGAGGCGCTCGACGGTGCCCTCGACGTGGACCTGGCGCTGCAGGGCCTCCCAGAAGAAGAGCAGGGCGGCGCGCGGGTTCGAGGCCAGGTCGGCGGCCTTGCGCGAGGTGCCCAGGTTGGTGTAGACGACGAAGCCGCGCGGGTCCAGCTCCTTGAGGTAGACGGTGCGCGACGACACGCGGCCCGAGGGCAGCGACGCCGTCGACAGCGTGCACGCCTCCGGGTGCGCGACGCCCGAGTCGGGCTGCTGCGCCTGCGCGAACCACGCGTGGAACTGCGCGATGGGCGAGGCGTCGAGCTGCGACCGCACGAGGCTGCCCTTTGTGAACTGCTCCGCCTGCCCGTTGGTCTTGCCCGCGGGAGCGACTGTTTTGTTTGGCACGCCGGGTTAGCTGGTTCCCTGACGGCGATGCCGATGATGGCATGGGTTTGGCGGGGTAAAGACCACGCCGCGACAGCAAGGAACACTCACAGATCAGCTTGGACGTCTCGGGCGGCGGGTGAAGAGCCATTTTCGCAGTGGACCGGATGCAATTTCTAAAAGACGAGTGCATTGACGGCTTTGATGCCGTCCTTCTTCCTCCGTTTGTGATGAAAAATAGAGCCACTTATACGTCCAAAAGTCTCATCCGTCACCTGTCGTGGGGTGACTGGGCCGACATGCCACTTGGCCCCACTCTGGGGCTTAGCGCAGCCGACCTTCGGTCCACTCCAACTGTACTTGGTGACTATGTCCAAACAAGTTGATTCTTCTTTTGGCCAGGACAAGATAAATTCACACAACCAAGCTGGTTTCTATAATACCGCCATGGCCTGGTACGGTTGAGCACACTCCTTGTCTTTCCACCGCAACTTAATGTGCATGTGCAAGCTGTCGAAAACGAAATGCAGTCCATGATTTTCTACCATAGTGGTACTTGGGAAATTTGATACAAAATCTAAAAAGAATTATGATAATACACAAGTCTAATTGTATTTTTTATGATTTTCTCCTGATTTATTTGTCTTGATTCGCACATGTCCAGTTTTGTATGAAATCACAAACTGAGCCGAATTTCTCGTCCCGGCTGTAATACTGACAACAATACAGCGCCTTGCATCACTTGTTGCATAACAACTTGTGGTATTAAACCCGGTATGCTAGCATTAATACAAGTAAATTGACGTATTCTTAGCTTATGACCCTCGCCCCGCCTTAATGCTTCGTCCCACCTACCACATGGCTGCCATAGGTGCACCATCATCATTGCAGCCGCATCTCAACACCACCCTTTGGCTTGACTCTCAGACTGCATCATGAATTCTTTATTCTTATCAAATAAATATTTTCAGTCTCCCCTCCACACAGGTGGCCTACTTCGTACCGCAAGGAGCGAGTGTGTGTGTGTCATTTGAGGGTGTTGTGGAACAAAGGAGACGCAGCTGGCAGTTTATTTTTTCATCCGTGCCTCTAGTCTTTGAATCTAGTAACAAATGGCATCCCCCTGCAAACAAATATCCTCTTGCCGTTTCATCAAAACACAAAAACCTCCCAGATGTAGATTGCTCTCGCGCAATGGCTTTCGTGCAATATCGGTCAGATCGGATACAATCGACGCTCAAGTTTGGCCACCCATGGAAACATGGCAGCAAGCAAAGTGCCAGGTCAGCGACCTCCCAAACGCATGAAGGAGAATCAGTGCATCACTGCCAATCTTCACAAAGGCCTCTACCTGAATTAAAAAAAAAAAAAAGGGTTGCAGTTTGCTTTGTCCGACACATCATATAAATGCTGTAAACGCCTCCAAAAACCCGAGTTGCTCCTGGAAACCTGTGCTACCTTCGCCAGATACCGGATGTAACTGCCGCTCAGGTTTGGTTGTCCATAGAAACATCGCGAGCAAAGCATTATCTGGTCTGCTTGCCTACTGGAGCATTGCTTTCTGCTTCTTCCTTTCTTGCAAACGCGAAGACAAGACATTCACCGATGATAGACGCGCATTCACTGAGGTGTTCCCATCTATAATAACAGCAGCATTGGCCGACTCATCTTCGTCATGGTTCAGACACGATCACAGGCGAGAGCCGGCCCAGCCAAAGGCTCACACACATCACCACCACCTCAACCCCAACCTCATCAAGAAATTAGACCTCTGAAGCGACCCCGTCCACCTGGCCGTGCCAATCACACCAACTACAAAAGAGACAGAGCTGGCCCGGCCGATTATCGCACCCAAGAAGACAGTCCTTGCAGACGACCCTGTTCACATCATTCTGCGTCGTCTTCATACCTCGAGGAAGAGGACAGCGAAGGGATTGATCCCATCAAGTACTGGACTGAAAGGATCCACTGGCCGGCCTTTTTGGCACGTCCCGAGTCCGACGTGGGACGCAAGCCTGTGAGAAGGGACGATTCTTCCTCAAGCACGAATCAGGACGAGGACAGAATTAAATGTACACCATACCGAAGCGCAGCCTACATGCTGCGCCTCCAATCTGCCGGGAGCTTCATGAAGGCGGACGAGCTCGGTATCGCTTCGGAAAGCATGAATTTGGTGGCACACTTGCTTAATCAGACCCCTTCAGTCCCTGAATCTTCTCTGTTCGACGATAATGTGTTTGAAAGAACACGTCGAATTGTTTTCGGTAAGAACGAAACGAGGGTATTCAGAGACATCAGTCCTCTAGTCGTTCCATCGGCCATGCATCTCGCCTCCCGCGAGAGCTCACTGCTTTGTCTCACAGATGCCTACAACGAACCTTGGAGGCAGTGCATTCCCGTCATCGGGCTTCGTCCGCAACCCGATTTTGCCGTCGGATTTGACGTATCGGCATTTAGCGAGGAGCGGGCTGCCAAGTTGCAACCCTGGATAGGCGATGTATTCAGCGGGGGCCGGTCTGTCTTCATGGCCACTGAAGAAATGCATTTTCCTTTTTTGACTTGCGAGGTCAAGTCCTCCAAAGTGGGCCTCGACATTGCAGATCGCCAGAACGCAAATAGCATGACAGTGGCTGCGCGGGCCGTCGTGGAGCTTTTTCGCCAAGCAGGGCGGGAGGCGGAAATCAACCGGCAGATAGTTGCTTTTTCCGTCTCCCATAACCAGTCCACTGCCCAAGTCTACGGGCATTACCCTGTTATTAACGGAAACGACACCAAGTACTATTATGACCTGGTACACTCCAGCGGTTTCATGGCCCCTGGGGGCAGAGAGAAGTGGACAACCTACAGGTTCATCTGGAGCATTTATACGCATTGGACGCCCAAGCATCTAGAGAGAATCTGTTCCGCCATAGATAGTCTTCCAAGCATAAATCTGGAAGTCGACCCACTCCCAGGAAGCCAAGCGAATATGATCTCTCAAGAACGCCTTTCTGAGCCCGCTTGTTCCGTAGATGCCCATCGAGAAGAGTCAACAGGAGGAGATTCTGCCGAATCTCACTCCGAGGAAGAGACGGCATCCAGGATCAGGGAGAAAAGGGAGGAGGAGTGAGGAAGGCCAAGGTCAAGGGGAAAGATGGCAGGGGAAAGGGAAGGAGAGGAGCCGGTTGAGTTGGAGATGAAACCCGCGAGATAGCAGGCTATCTTTATTTTCGTGACGGATATGACGACGATGAGATTCCAAACTCTTAGATTTAGTACTAACATAAGAAGCTTATTTAGTTTTGCTATTATTATTGAATATTACCTGATAAAGATCCCATCGCCTTCCTCTTGTCTCGTTTAAATCGCAGCACAAGTTAATAGTTGGGGGCGTGGGTCACACTAGATCTCGAAGTCATGTGCTCAAAGAGTGGGTACACCGTTTGCACGTTATGAACAGGATACACGACACACGACACACACACACACACGCAACGAACGAAACGTAACATAACATGCATAATATATACAAGCTATACATACATATACGTATACGACGACGCGAGTCGTCTAATTACACATCTAATCATAATACGTGCACCGGGCATTAAACCTCATGATAAAAATACTTGCTAAGCACCGCCATTCTATCCGGCCAAACTCAATACAAGCAGTTTTCTAATCCATAAACAATCATCAATAACTTTTGTGTATATCAATCCCTCCATTTTACAAATCAGCCATGACCAGCGCCAACAGAGCCATGCGGCAGTACAGGCCATAACGCATCTATAGCATGTTAGTCTTGTTCGAATATGCACGTAGAGGGGACTTACCTGTCGGAAATAAGCAGCGCGTTGGTCAAAGTCGACCTCCTCAGCAACCTCTTCATTGCGAGGAAGAGGGTGTAGGACAACCATAGACGTCTTGGCGTGCTTGAGGGAAGCGTTGTCGACGCGGTAAGAGTTCTTGACTCGCTGGTACTCCTCTTCGCTTGGGAAGCGCTCACGCTGGACGCGAGTGCAGTACAGGACATCGCTGCGGGCCAAGATCTCGGGTGTCAGATTCTCAGACTCGCACAGGAGCTGTCCAGAGGCGACCAGCTGCTCTCGGACCTTGGCAGGAAGCTGGAGGCTCTTGGGGGCGACCAGTTGGACCTGGACCTGGTAGTGGCGGAGCAGGTACACCAAAGAGTGGACAGGTCTGCCGTAAAGGAGGTCACCAATGAAGGTAATAGTAAGACCCTGGACAGTTCCAAGCTCCTCACGGATAGTGAAGAGGTCAAGGAAAGCCTGAGTAGGGTGCTCCTTGCTGCCATTTCCAGCATTGATCACAGGAACGGGGCTGTACTTTTGGGCAACAGCAACGCTGTTCTCGTCAGGGTGGCGGAGAACAACGGCATCACCGTAGCAAGCAAGGGTGCGGATAGTGTCCTGGAGGGACTCGCCCTTTTGAACAGACGAGTTAGAAGTCGAGACATTAACAACACGTCCGCCCAGGCGCTGCATAGCCGCATCGAACGAGGCAGAGGTTCGAGTTGAGGGCTCGTAAAAGAGGGTAGAGAGAACACGACCTCGGAGAATGTTCAAAACACCCTCGCGCTGGACACCAAGACGCATCTCTTGAGCCAAAGTGAACAGGAGGTGCAGATCGGCTCGAGAGTAAGACTTGACCGACAGAACGTGAGTGTTCTTGAAGGACGAGGGCTGAGCCAACAACTGCTGGATTGATGAGCTGACCAGAGGCTGCAGCTGCAGTGCAGGGGCAAGCTCGTCGAGCGGTGCAGCGCCCCTGGCAGGGGCCGACGCGGTAATTGCACTGCCCTCGGCGGGTCGGAGGCGGTTCAAGGGCTTGATACCGCCCAGCATAGACAGACGACGAACCTGGGGCGATTCGGTCGTCTGGGCAATGGAAGTCACCGTGGGCTTGACAGGAGGAGACATGGGGGGAATAAGATGCGAAGACATGTCCTTGCCAAGAGGAGACGTGGGAAGAACCTCACCATCCAGGCAGACGGTGGTGTTCTGGAATGTGACTCGCTGGATGGAAGCGCGCATGCTGCGACCCTGGAAAGGCGACCAAGAAGAGCTGGAGCTGGCAGTGTAAGGACGGTCAATCTCAGCCTCAATGGTAGTGCCGACCTGCTCATGGAGCTCGAAGATCTCCATGGGGTTGGTGTAAAGACGGGCCTTGATGTCATCAACGGACAGCTTACCCTCGGCAACCGAAGTCAGGAGAAGAGGCAAGGCATCGGCAATACCCGTCGAGGGATCAGCCTTGTGTCCAAGGCTGGTGGCGAGCTGGTAGGGGAGAGAGCCGATCGAGAAGACATCGATGGTGCTCATGTGCTCCCACAGAGCCTCCTGGTCAGCTTGGGTAGGCAGACGGTCGCATTCGGGGTAGTCCTTTTGGGACAGGTACAAGGAGTAGATGGAAACGTCGCAGGTAACTTGGAGACCCTTCTCCTTGCTGAGGGCAATGAGCTTGATGTCGTCCTTGGTGGTGATGGAAGTGACGTGAATGCGGCGGTTGTGCAGGCTGGCCAAGAGAAGAATTGAAGCCAAATCTGTCAGCTTGGCATCGGTCACGATGGGCTTGTGAACAGGCCAGGCATCAAAGTGAGCAGTGACGGCCGCGACCTTGCTAATGTTGCCCGACAAGTGGTTGAAGGGAATGAACAGAGAACCGACCTCACCAGTGACGTGGCTGATCTGGTCAGCGTTGTCGGAGGTGGCTGACACAGAGAAGTTGTAATCGCAGTATCCACCACGCTTCGAGTTTTGCTGAGCAGCGCTCAACGTCAAGGCGTCAGTGATGGAGCCGTCAAGGCCGAGAGGCATGACACGAATCATGCTGAAACCAGCCGAGATGGAGGCCTTAGTAACAGCCTGCAAGTCACCGCTGTCTGGGGAGACAATGCCTGGGACGAAGGCGGCAATGTTGATCAGACCAGGAAGGACAATGGTGCGGTGGCTGGTCTGGTAGTCGCGCTTGGAAACGTCGAGCTGGAAGTGGCGAGCAATAGCCTCGACGAGGATCTTCGCGTTCTTGACATTTGTGACCAGGGGAATCTGGTAATCAACAGCCATACGACGTGTCTGGTAACCCTTGCTCATGTAGTTGGCAGGTCGTCGGTACTTGTTGTTGGAAGGCAGGTTGATGTACAGGTCAATCGTGTTCTTGGCCAAGTGCTGAGTGAGCGAAAACTCCGACTTGGTGTCTTCCTCCTTGCCGAGAACCTCAAGGTATTGAACCTTGACACCGTGCTCTTGAAGGAAATCGGCGGTACCAGAAGTAGCAAAGAGCTTGTAGCCAAGCTTCTCCAGCTTCTCGACAGAAGGCAGCATTTCCTTCTTGTCCTTGTAGGAACCGATAGACAAGAGAATGTTCTTCTTGGGAATCTTGAAGCCAGTGGACATGAGGGCTTTGAGGTAAGCCTCGTTCTTGTCAACACCAAAGCAAGCAACCTCACCAGTAGAGGCCATTTCGACACCAAGGACGGGATCAGCTCCGGAGAGACGAGAGAAACTGAACTGAGGAACCTTGACACCAACACAGTTGGGAGCGAGGTCGGTGGGAGGGTACTCCTCAAAGGGCTGGCCAGTGATGGCCTTGGTAGCCATCTCAATCAGGTCGACACCCATAACCTTGGAAACGAATGGGAAGGATCGAGAGGCACGAACGTTGCACTCAATCACCTTGATGTCGTTATCCTTGGCAATGAACTGGATGTTGAAGGGGCCGGTCACGTTGAGTGCAGCACCAATCTTGCGAGTGGCTTCCTCGATGCGCTTGATTGTGGTGGATTCGAGATCCTGAGGAGGCAAGATCAAAGTAGCGTCACCGGAGTGAACACCAGCGTTCTCGACATGCTCAGAGATGAAGTGTCCAATGACCTTTCCATCCTTGGCGACAGCGTCCATTTCGATTTCCTTGGCATTCTCAATGTACTTGGTGATGACGACGGGGTGCTCGCGAGAGACTTCAGCAGCCTGGGCCAGGTAGTTTTCGAGATCCTTCTCAGAGTATACCGTGTTCATAGCAGCACCAGAGAGGACGTACGAAGGTCGGACCAGCACTGGGTAGGAAACCTTGTTACAGAAGGCCTGGGCCTCCTCGAAGCTAGTGAGTTCCTTCCAAGTAGGCTGATCAACGCCAATGCGGTCAAGCATACGAGAGAACTTGTATCGGTTCTCGGCATTGTCAATCATCTCGGGCGAGGTACCCAGGACCTTGACACCGGCGCGGTGCAGAGGCAGAGCAATGTTGTTAGGGGTCTGACCACCCATGGCACCCAGGACACCGTTGGAGTTCTCCAGCTGGTAGATATCAAGCACAGTCTCGAGGTTAATGTTCTCAAAGTAGAGCTTATCGGCCTCATCATAATCTGTGCTCACGGTCTCGGGGTTGTAATTCACCATGATTGTCTTGAAGCCGGAGCTGCGCAGAGTTCGAATAGCACGGACGGAGCACCAATCGAACTCGACAGAAGAACCAATTCGGTAGACACCAGAACCCAGGACCATGATGCCGTGATCATCAAAGTTGACATCGTGCTCGGTAGCATTGTAGGTCATGTACAGGTAGTTGGTGAAGGCCGGGAATTCAGCAGCAACGGTATCGATCTGCTTGACGAAGGGCTGGATGCCAGCATCGAGCCGCATGCGGCGGACAGCAATCTCGTTGGAGCTCCAGAACTTGGCCAACTGTCGATCAGAGAAACCAAGTCGCTTGGCCTGGAGCAGAATGCTGGGGCTCTTGGAGATGTCGGTGGTGCTGTAGATGCTCATCTTCTTGGCAAAGTCGCTCAAGCCCTTGAGCTTGCGCAGGAACCATTTGTCAATCTTGGTAAGCTCCCAGATCTTGTCAACAGTGTATCCCTCGTGCATGGCATTGGCAATAGCAAACAGACGCTGGTCAGAGGGAGTCTGAAGCTCATCGTCAATGCTCATCAAAGCCTTGGTTTCGCCAAAGCCTAGGTTGTGGAAATCAATGGCGCGGATGGCCTTCTGAATGGCTTCCTCAAAAGATCGACCAATACTCATGACCTCACCAACACTCTTCATGGATGAGCCGAGCTGGGTAGACACACGGGTAAACTTCTTGAGATCCCATCGTGGCATCTTGACGACAACATAGTCCAGAGAGGGCTCGAAGCAGGCGCATGTGACCTTGGTGACGGAGTTCTTGATGTCCTTGAGGGGGATGCCGAGACCGAGCTTGGCAGCGATGAAAGCCAGAGGGTATCCGGTGGCCTTGGAGGCAAGAGCAGAAGATCGAGACAGACGGGCGTTGACCTCGATAATGCAGTACTCGCGAGAGAAGGGGTTCAGCGCGTACTGGATGTTACATTCACCAACAACACCCAGGTGTCGGATGACGTTGACGGCTGTGGTTCGCAGCATGTTGTAATCCTCGTCTGACAGGGTCTGAGAGGGAGCAACAACAATGGAATCACCTGTGTGGATGCCGAGAGGATCGAAGTTCTCCATGTTACAGACAGTGATGCAGTTGTCCTGAGCATCACGAACGACCTCGTACTCGATCTCCTTCCAGCCCTTCATACTGCGCTCAATGAGAACCTGGGGACTGGCAGCGAAGGCCTTGTTGCAAAGGTCGAGGAGCTCCTCGTCGTTATTTGCGAAACCACTGCCAAGGCCACCCAGGGCATAGGCAGCGCGGACAATGACGGGAAAGCCGATGTCCTTGACGGCGTGCATAGCCTCGTCGATGTTGTTGGCAGAAGCAGACTTGGCGCACTTCTCGCCGATAGAGTCCATGCTGCGAGCAAAGAGCTCACGGTCCTCGGTGGTGATGATGGTATCAATGGGGGTACCGAGGACCTTTACGCCGAGCCCCTCAAACTCGTCCTTGAGCTGAATACCCACCTGAAGAGCGGTCTGTCCACCGAATGTAACATAGATGGAATCGGGTCGCTCATACTGGATGACTTTTCGCACAAAGTCGGCGTTGACAGGGAGGAAGTAGACCTTGTCAGCCAGACCCTTGGAAGTCTGGATAGTAGCAATGTTGGGGTTGATGAGCACCGTGTAAATGCCTTCCTCCTTCAGGGCCTTGATGGCCTGACTACCAGAGTAGTCGAACTCGCCGGCCTGACCAATACTCAGACCACCACTGCCGAGAACAAGGACCTTGCGAACGGAAACACGAGGGTGGGCACGCTCGTTCTCCTCGATAGTGCCGCCGGGGAAGCTAACGGGAGCTTGGAGAAGGGCGGGGTTCTCGGCGCAGTTGACCATGGTGTCAATGAAGACATCAAAAAGGAACTCGGTATCGCGGGGGCCAGGAGTGCTCTCGGGGTGAAACTGAACTGAGAAGTAGGGCTTCTCAGCGTGCATGATACCCTCGTTGCTCCCATCGTTGGCATTGACGAAGAGCTCCTTCCAGCCCTCGGGGAGGGACTCAGCATCGACGGCGAAACCGTGGTTCTGGGAAGTGATGTGGCACTTTCCAGTGACCATGCTAGTGCAGGGAATGTTGTGGCCGCGGTTACCAAACTTCATCTTGGTGGTCTTGGCACCAGAGGCGCGAGCCAGCAGCTGGTGGCCCAAGCAGATACCGAAGACGGGTGTCTTGTTCTTCTCAATGACGGCGGCAATGTTCTTTACGGTGTTTTCGAGGACGGAGGGGTCACCGGGACCGTTGGAGAGGAAAAGACCATCGTACTCGTCGATTGCGCTCGCCAGGTCATAGTCCCAGGGGCAGACAAGAACTTCGACACCGCGCTTAAGGAAGCACCTCAATTGGTTGTACTTCATACCGACATCGAGACACAGGACACGGACGGTGCGTCCCGACGGGTGCTTACGAGCAACGTCGACGGGAGGCTTATACAGCTTAGGGGTTTTGACGGAGACTACACTACGATGAGCATGCGTTCAAATACGTGGTGTTTAGTAGGGGGGAAACTCACCCTCTGCCACAAGGTTCTTGGTATTGGGGTTGACCCAGTCGATCTGCTCGAAGTTGTCGAGAGAAAGGGCAGCCAAGGGGGCATCGACATTGTTGGCAGAGCCATTGGTCAGGGCCTTGGACTCGAGGCGCATCTTGCCGAGCATGCTACCCTTCTCGCGGATCTTCTTGGTGAGAGCGCGGGTATCGACGCCGTACATGGCGGGGATATCCTGCTCCTTGAGCCAAGCGCCCAGCGAGGAGGAAGCGAGGAAGTGAGAAAAGTCTTCGCCACAGTAGGAAGCCGTCACCAGACCAGCAATGTGGATCTGGTTCGACTCGAAATGAGCGGGCAGATCGCCCAGAAGCTCGTCCATGGCCTCGCGCGAGGGGACACCATAGTTTCCGACCAGAGGAAAGGTAATGACAAGAATCTGGCCGCGGTAGGAGGGATCCGTCACAGACTCGGGATACCCCACCATGCCCGTCTGGAAGACCAGCTCTCCAGCAATGCTCTTCTGGGCACCAAAGCTGTAACCTTGGTAGGTGGAGCCATCCTCGAGCTCGAGGCAGACGAGGCCGTCATCGTCGGAACCGACGAGGCGAGCCGACGCCGGCGCTTGGAGTTCTAAAGACATTGTGAGGGTGGGAAAAGAGTGAGACTCCTGCACGCAGGCACGAGGCCCGTGAAAAACGCGGGGCAGAAGACGAGGGGTAGTTGCGAGGAGGGCAGAGATTGCGAGCTATGGCCGGCAAGAAAACTCGTTTTCAGAGCTCCGCTTGACTGGTCAGAAGCTACCTCGCACTCATCTGCCTCGACAGCGATTGAGGGAAGAGGAATGTTGGAGGGGGAGGAGCGAGGGTTTGAAGGAAGAAGAAGAAGAGATGGAGGAGCAGTGACGGAGGCGGCACTTCAACTTTTTTTTTTTTTCTCGGCCTACCAAACGCAGCGGAGCCAGGTACCTTGGTGCTATACCTTGGCGCTGGGGGTGCCCACACCCCGCCGCTGTTGGCACTGGGTTTTAGCGGGCACCCATTGGCCAATGGATGGACCTCCCACCCCAGCGCGTCCAATCCGAAGCGTTCAGGGGATTCTTGCAGCACACTAAGGCGCCCCGCCCAACGCCCTGGCCGAACCTCTCCACGGCTTCCATGATCTGGCGGCGGTACAAAGTCGGCACTGTAAGTGGGCTGCAGACTCTGCTAGAGGGATGGAGGGGGGGATGGTGACGAGATCGGCGGTCAGGGCCAGGGTCACGTCCTTGGTCACCGAGGGACTGAAAGCGAGCATACTGCAATGCATGGGCGACGACGAGCAGACAGCGGTGGCTGGGAAAGAGGAGGGGGATGGCTGAATGCAGAGCCTGGCAATGCGACATTGCTACGTAAAGCGAATATGCAACATTTAGCTGGACGGATACGGCATGGCGGTGGGCGTTGATGGACGTGAGATGGCCGAAGGTGTCATGGCGTCCCCATGTAGCCCACAGATCATAACCAGAACCACAATGCTCGACACTCTCGGAGCAAGCCACATCTGTGTGTAAGAGTAAGATTTACACGCAGCGTGCGTACAGCACACGCGGTCCACACAGCCCTCTATCTGGATTCGGAAAGGCTTGCTCTCTGCAATACGGCGCATCACTTACTCGATTCAAGGCAAGACATCGGGATCGTGCCCGGGTAGAGAGCCTGCCGGACCTCGCTCGATCCTCGTCGCTCGACCGACCCAGAGAATGGATCCATAATGCCCCAGTTGGAACGTCGGTGGCCAACTAGGCTTACAGGAGGTGTATCAGCTAGAAACCCGCTCCCCCATCCAGCGCCACGGTGCAGAGAAGTTTTTTTTTTTTTTTTCTCTGACCTTTCCCCTCCTGTGCGACTGGAGCCTGTGGGCCAATGGCAACCCCTCCATTGAGCTTCCCAGCCAGCATCATCCGAGTTGGTGTCGCGTGCAGAGCATCAGCGGCAGGCTGACACAGAGCAGACGTGCCCAATCAGGGCAACCGTCTACGCCGTCGTAGGGGTATTCGCGGGAATTCTACTCATGTAGCATCACGCGAGCCAGTTGTCTGCATGTCCCTGCGTTGCCAGATGCTTCAATTGATAAAAACAAAGTGTTCATGGTCCGTCTCAGCTACACAGAATCCTACTCTAACTCTAATGGCCAGTACCCCATATAAACATGACAATAATCAACTGTTTTATTTGTTTGTTTGGGTTTGTTTCGTCGTGGCTGCTCCCAAAATAACGCTCCCAGAAACGCCCTTCCGTCCACTCCTCGTGGATCTGCCCCATCATTTTTTCTTCTCGTGCCCCATCATGCCCATTCATCCTGCTTGGAATTCATGCTCTCTGGGCCTAGATTCCATTCCCAGATTAAACAACACAGATATTCATATTGTCGAAAAAATGAACCCCGCATTCTCAATTCGCCCAGGCCAACAGGCCATGCATGCTTCGTCAAGTAAGACCCATCAGAAACTCCCAGGATCGCGGCTCCCATGAGCCTTCTCATCATATATACACATGGTCTTGGCCCTCGGGTCGAGAAGCACAGCCCACTATGGCATGCCGGGCTGCATCGCTGACTGCATGTGCGGCGCTGGCATGTTTGTCATTTGGGGGGTCTTTTGTGCTGTCGGGCTTGCCTGGTTCCCTCCCAAGCTACCAGGTTTCTGGCCCTGGGGGCCCGCTCCCTGTGGAGGCGCCCGGTAGACAGGCTCCTTCTTGGGGTCAAAGCCGGGGAAGACAGCTTGCAGCCTCGAATATAGATCTTTGATACTCCTGTCGCGCTCTTCTCTATCCGCCACCGGATCAACCTTGTTATCGGAACCGTCTGGGGCAGTAGCAGGGGCTCGAAGCTTGAGCACAAGATTCAGGGGAGGAGCACTAAGATATGCAGGGCAAGGAGGCGCCTTAACCTCGGGTTTCCTGTCCGCTAGTGCTGCCATATACGATAGGTTCGCCTGCAATCGCCTCATACAACTGTAAAACGGTTAGCTGTGCTCTTGAAGAGCTGTGCAGTCAACGTACTGAAGATAGTCTTGTTGAAACAGAGATTCCTCCTCCTTCTTCTCCGGAAGATGGTCTGAAGCATGCTCCTTTTTCAGCTCTTGTTGCGTCGCTTGGATTTGTATCGATTCGTATAGTAGTTCGTGGTTGATATCGAGCAAAAGCGAAAACCGCTCTTTGTCACGCGATTCCGATCCTGGGCTCAGCGGGGTTACAGCAGTTGAGCCCCCGTTCGCAGGTAGTCCTTGATTCGCGCTGAAGGTCGGTGTCTGCGGTGTTGATATCCCAGCAGATGGAGGCTGCTGGTTGGTCGGGGTTTGTCCTTGGGAAGGGGGCTGAGGTGTCGGAAACTGTCCTGGCTGTTGCGAAGGCAGGGCACTGGGCGGCGCACCTTGGACGGCGCTGGGAGGTCGTTGAGGTGTTCCGACCTGGCCCATAGCCGCGGGGTTCTGAGGTTGTTGTTGTTGCTGCTGCTGTTGCTGCTGCTGCTGTTGCTGTTGCTGTTGCTGCTGCTGCTGCTGTTGTTGCTGCTGCTGTTGTTGTTGCTGCTGTTGTTGTTGTTGCTGTTGCTGTTGTTGCTGTTGCTGTTGCTGCTGCTGTTGTTGCGGTTGCTGCGGCTGCTGAGGCATACGTTGCATCATCTGCTGCGCCTGCTGGGGCATTACCCCTTGGTTCATGGGAAAGCCTTGCATGCCACCAGCCATCATGTAGTTAGGAGCGAAGCCCTGGGGACCGGCCGACGAGGGAACGACTTGGCCGTAAGGCGCGCCTGTGAATTGCTGCTGATATCCTGGCACTGGTACCAAATGATTAGTCTCCATCTTGATAAATTAACAGAGTAATGGGGTTCGGCGCAAACGGAGCGCGTGGTTGGCTACCGACGCGCTCCATCTCAGCAGCCTCTATGGAAGAAACACGGCATCCGATAGAGTTGGCGTGATGACGCAAACTGGTCCTGTGCGCGTTCGAGGCACATTGGGGCCAGGCATCGGGGCACCAGGCGAGGGCGACTCACTTTGACCATTGGGAGCCATGTGAGGCATGCCAGCGTTTGGCATCATTCCGGCAGGGCCTCCAGGCATCATCTGAGGGTTCGCGCCGGGCGGGAAAGCTCCCTGGGGAGCCATGCCGGCGAACTGCTGCTGCTGATTGTACATGACCTGCTGCTGGCCGGTCGGCTGGGCTCCAGGCTGCTGTGGGGCGGCGTTGTTGAAGGAGGGAGCAGCATTGTTGGCGAAACCATAGCCGGCGGAGTACATGGCGGCTGTCGCAGCGCTTCGCTTTCGCGGCGGTGACGGCGGCAACGGGGCAGGGCGTCGAGGGCGGCGCGGGCGACAAACGGGCGACTCAGTCGATATTGGGGGTCAGGGTCGGGGTCGGGGTCGGGCTGGGCAGACACGCTCAGACAACGGCGAGGGTCTGGAGGCTGGACGTGGTCGCGGGCCGGGATTGGAAACCTGGCTGGGAGTCGACGTTGGACGAAGCTGTGTGGGGCAGAGGCGACCGACGTCGACCGCTTCCGTCACGGCTATTCGACGCCCACGACGCGGATTGAGTGTGACTGCGTGTCGCCCTGTATAAACGTATCAACTTTATCTAAATCCGAGGCCTGGCTTCCGCCCGGGGTTAACCAAGTTCCACAGTTTGTTTTACTGGAATGCCTAGGCGATGCTGCCGGGAGGCCTCGTGCGTAGTTGGTCGGGAGCGCGGTGGCGTGCGACCGTTCGCGCCGGGAGGTTTCAATAGTTTGATTGACGACAAAAGCAGCCCACGGGGACACGGGGATGGTGCCAGGGCAGCGCGGCTAGACTGAGACAGGCGCTTGTCACGGTTACAAACGAAATGGAAATGGCACTGAGCTTGCCACGGGGAAATCGCTGATGGGCCTGCGCAATTGCGGGTGCCTCATGTAGTGTTGACGAAGGGTCAGGTCAGATTTCGCGTCTGCCTGTGCGAGTTGGGAAATTTTTGTCGTTCATCAGCGCTAGCCGTTACCCAACAAGCGCCAGAAACGCCCTTGCTCCAGGCTCAACACTAGCAAATTGGTACAATTCCGCCATGTTGGTATTGGCATTGAATCCAAACATTTACTATTCACGCCATGAAAATACTAAAAGAGCTGTTCCCTATAGTTTGCGGCTGTCCCTACGACATCTGGCTGTTAGTGCCGGTTTCGGTTGGCTGCACAGGTCTATCCTTGCCCAACACCCACACAAAACTCCACGGTTTAATGACGAGCAAAAAAAACACAACACATGCCAAAAAAGAAGTCTTAGGTCACGGTGGGGGTCGAACCCACAATCTCCTGATTCGTAGTCAGACGCCTTGCCATTGGGCCACGCGACCAATCGTTTTGATGGCGACGGGCGCCGGTGTTCTAGTCTAAACCGTAGCAGAGGCCTTGGAGAGATACAAGCTGTGCAGGTTGAGGATGCTTGCATGCATGTCTCAAAGAGCCTCCGGGGTTCAAGGTTAATCGAGCCGCAGCTATTTTTCTCTGTAGCTCATTGTAAATGGTGGTCAACACGATCCACTCTGGTTATCTCAAGCATCATGACAACCCAGCGCCGGTTAACATGACCAGTTCACAACAAAACCTTTCCATCCCCAACTTACATCAGAAACGGTCGTATGACAACCACCGTCCCCAGTAAACATATTCGTAGCAAACTCTTAGGCAGTAGTATGAGCCAAATTATAGTAGCCATTGAACATCTTCAACATCGACTGCTCAGACTAATTGAGAGCGGTGATTTGTAAAATAATATCAGCAGCCGACAGTAACTTGAGCTGACATTCAAACTGTATAAGCTTTTCATGGTTTATCGGTAAGCCACACAAATATCCTACCAATCAACATACAGCATTTACTGAGTTCTACCAAAAGATATTTGGCTCAACAACACACAGACAAGAAAGATATCGAGAAATGAAGCAAAAAGTAAAGGTCACAGTGGGGATCGAACCCACAATCTCCTGATTCGTAGTCAGACGCCTTGCCATTGGGCCATGCGACCGTCTTTGATGGAAATGAGCGGCGATATTGATGTCCATATTTCGGTGGGTTTGTGGTGTTAGCTCGTGGAGTTTGGGGTGTGGTTGAGGGATTTGCCTGTCTCGGGAACTGCCCGACCATCAACTTTTTGTGGGTCCACGTGACATTACCGAAGTGGGTCAACTGCACGTCAACCAGGCAGTATGCAGAATCGCTTACTTACACGAGGAATGGAAAAAGTGATCTGCTACTACAGCAGATATCTGACTTTCAATATAATTGTGTACAACTTCTGTGTAGTTTTTTCTCTCCACGTATTGCCGCCAGCCCGGTCCTTGTCCAATCCAAGACGCAATCAGCCCAGTCACAACACAGATTACTGCCTTATCCTAACGACAATGTAGAATTCTTACAGTCCAGCGAAGAAATGAATCCCGTGTTTATTGCACGTTATTTAATACGTATATATCCTCCCTTTTGGATGTTTCCGTAGAAAATTAGCCAGCGAGGTTTCCTTAGCCTGACAATACAAGAACTTGATGCCAACATGCTGTCAGCCTAGGGATAGACAAGCTGAGGAGCCTTGACTGCTACAAGGGCTGTTATGAGGACTGCTGCGAGGGAGCTTTCCTGCTTAATACGGCAATAGATACAACTGCAACACCAACAAATGGGCATCTACGTCGCGTATTATTAAGCATTTCTCACCTTATCCCGTCTTCTTCCGCTCTTCTTTTGCTCTTCAAACTGATCACATCAAATGCTCCTCATAGCACAAATATTAGATACCTCATCATAAACGGGCAGGGCTAGAAGCCGTGGCCCAATTATTTTGCGTGCGTATGCTCCGTCTTCCATTCAGCGTTTCCTAGCAATGGTACGAAAACTCACAGCCAGCTACATTGATATCGGAGTGCTCGCACGATCAACATACATATACCAGCCATTTCAGGGCTTTTATATTTTTTTCAGTCTTTAATTTCTCGCTATACTTGCGTTGGAGATTACCCGTAAATATGCAACTACTGTGACATGAACTCAGCTGTCGCATTTGTTATTAAATGTGTTCGCCCCGGTCATATGATACAGCGTAAGATTAATTGGAATCTGTTTTAATAGAGGATTTCAAGCACCTCTTTTTTTCTTAGTGAGATTACTAGATATGGTATCCCTCCATGATCTTGAATGTGCCCATAGATGTGGTGCCAACTCTGTGATCCCAACACACTCTGGTGCGTGAAAATAGAGCGTCACTCCGGCGAGCGGTACATAATGTACACTAGATGGTTTTAGTATTTCCAAGCCCTTGAGACGTTTTTCCATTCTTTCTTGAAATCATCAATCCCATATACACCCCTCTTCTCAGTTCCCATCACTCTTTTGTCACACCACACTCCACCAGTTTTCACCCATGCTTAGTGTAAGTTTCACATTCCAATACTATTGCATTATTGAGAATTTTATCCATAATTTATGATATTAAGGGTTCTTGTGATCGCCAAGCTAGATCATGGATGAAGATGATAAGATAAAAGTAAACCGGTGCACCGAGTACATCTAGACGCTATCCAATGATGATCCAAAGCATTGTCACTGAACTAGAAAATCACGATTTTTAGTTCATCAATGATTTAATGCAAATTTACTTTGAATAATGAAGTCATCAGATTGCATCATGGTGCCAGTAATTTTTTATCGACTTGATCTGCTCTGTTTGCAAAATGAGTAGCTCGCAATATTAAACTCTCTAGCCGCAATACCAAGCCGCAAAACACCGATAAATCGGCTTCCAAACATAACTCGCATACAAAAAGAGAGGATAGTTTATTGGGAAATCTACCATGGGGTGAACTCCGAGGCTTTCGAGCTGGTCTAGTTTTGGAGCGTGGCGTTGAGTTCTTCTATAAAGGCATAGCGATAGGAACAAAACGCAATGCTTCCCACACATGGCAATACTCTAACGAGATGGCATGAAAAATTTGTTTCAAGAGTACACGACATGTACAATGTACAGCAGTACTCTTTGCAACAAGCGTCTTGGGAATATGTTCTGACTGAGTCCAAACATTTAAAGGTGTAAAAAGGAGAAGCATGAAAATATAAGACGACAATAACAGTCGAATAAATAAATGGCGACCGAGTCTGCGAGGAATATAAATGGCAAAAAGGAATCAGACTTCAAAAATAGAAGTCTAAGGTCACGGTGGGGGTCGAACCCACAATCTCCTGATTCGTAGTCAGACGCCTTGCCATTGGGCCACGCGACCTGTTCGATGAAAAAGGCGCTCTTAATTTTACCTGTGAGCTGGGCATGGAAAGATCCCAGAGTGTAAAGTAGTACGGCTTTGGCCAAGGCTCAAAGCGAACACTATCTAAGACATTGGATGACATATAAGCGAGAAAAAGGAAAACCATACTGAAACACGCATTGGTTCATATGACAAAGGCGGGCACTTTGTTGTTTACGGCAAGTCGAACTGGCAAAACTTGCTTGCATGCTTCATTGAGACGGTAGCCGTTTCATTCGTGTCAAAAATGTGACAAAATTACCGTCAGTCCATCACAATCAACCAACCAACGGGAGAATCATCAGAGAGCAAAAAGGAAATTTCACTACTCCTTCCTCCGGAGAGGATCGAAAGTAACTGAAAAGGTCACAGTGGGGATCGAACCCACAATCTCCTGATTCGTAGTCAGACGCCTTGCCATTGGGCCATGCGACCAATTGATCTTATTGGTTGGTTTTCTCGGCCGGAATTTGTCATTCTGAGGCTCTCGCAACTGACCCCATGCTCGGTTTGCCAGCCTTGAGGTTGTGGTGAAATTTTGGCAGTATATCACGTTACTTCCAATGTTGGTTTGATCATTGTTTCTTTAATTTCATATTGAATGGTTGAATCTGGCTTTCTATGTGATTCTTTTCCGTCTTTCTAAGGCTTGTGAAAAACTTGTCGACTCCCTCCCCGACAACTACTTGAGGGTAACATTGATGGATTGGTAGAATGCTTCTCTCACGACGCCAGAGTCTCACTGATGTATGCATTGAACAATGCCGACAAACCAATTAAAAGGACCAGACACCATATTAACTCATCCCTGACGAACAACATGCCATATAAAAAGATTGGCCAATAGCGGAGCAAAATAACTAATATGCCGGGTATAATGTGTCTATAGGGTAGTCATTGAGCAGTGATCAAATGTATGACTCTGAGAGCCCCAAAATGTTTAGTTCAACTCTTCATGACTAAGTAATGACATGTAATATAGTATTATAGAAAGCCAATGAAAGGCGCAGGATTTATCATGATACGGTTCGACAACCTCAAGCGAGATGCATGATCCGCAATCCACGGCGGCCCACATTAAAAGCCGATGACTCGACCTCCGGCGTCGGCGGGGCATTAGATTGACTTTAAGATCCAGGAACCAGCGCCGGCGGCTTCAGTTCGAACATTTTTACTACCAATTAACAAGGCTCTCTGTTATTCGAACGCCACCCCTCCTGCCAGAAAACGCTGCCATGACTGCCTTTAACCTGGAGACGTGCGCCCGGCCAAACATTCTTGCGCTGGAGCCCTACCGCTGCGCTCGAGAGCAAGTTTGCCCCTCCCCCGCTCTCTGCAGTCTGCCCCGCGAAAATCATCACGATTGATTGCTAACGGCGAAGCTGCCACAGCGACTACAAGGATGACGGCACCAACATTCTCCTCGACGCCAACGAGAACGCCTACGGGCCTTCGCTGACTGAAGAGGTGGCCAAGGCCTCGAGAAGCGAGATTGACATTGACTTCCTCGGCCTCAACCGCTACCCGGACCCTCACCAGCCCGTCCTGAAGCAGCAGCTCTGCACCCTGCGCAACACGCACGCCCACACGCCAAAGACGCTCACGCCCGAAAACCTCTTTGTCGGCGTCGGCAGCGATGAAGCCATTGACGCCCTGCTTCGCTGCTTCTGCGTGCCCGGCCGCGACCGCATCCTGACCTGCCCGCCCACGTACGGCATGTACGCCGTCTCCGCCCAGATCAACGACGTTGCCATTGTCAAGGTTCCTCTCCTCCCCGCGCCCGCCTTCTCGCTCGACGTCCCCGCGATCCTCGACACGCTCTCCAAGGAAGACAACATCAAGCTGGCATACCTGTGCTCCCCCGGAAACCCCACCGGTGCCTTGCTCTCCAAGGCCGATGTGGAAAAGATCCTCAACCACCCCACATGGAACGGCGTCGTGATTCTCGACGAGGCGTACATTGACTTTGCCCACGACAATGCCTCGCTTGCCGAGCTGGTGACCGAGTTCCCCAACCTTGTCGTCATGCAGACCCTCTCCAAGGCCTTTGGCATGGCCGGCATCCGCCTTGGTGCCGCCTTCACGTCCCCCCCTATTGCCCGGCTCCTCAACAGCCTCAAGGCGCCTTACAACATTTCCAGTCCCACGAGCGCCCTGGCCTCCTACGCCGTCACAGGCAAGGGTCTTGCCGTCATGGAGGACAACCGTGCCAAGATTGTCGCCCAGCGTAACCGCCTCCTCGAGGAGCTGCCCAAGGTTCCCGGTGTTGGCCGTCTCCGCGGCGGCACCGAGAGCAACTTCCTGCTCTACGAGATGCTCGATGCCGCTGGCAACCCGGATAACGCGACCGCCCTGGCAGTTTACGAGAAGCTAGCCGAGTCCAAGGGCGTTGTTGTTCGATTCCGCGGAAAGGAGCATGGTTGCTTGGGATGCCTGCGCATCACAGTCGGTACCGAGACAGAAGTCGGCCGATTCCTTGACTCACTACGAGTTACTCTGAACGAGGTGAGAGGCGCGTAGAAAAAAAAAGTAGTCAAGAAGAACTTAGAGGAGGCAAAAAAAAAAAAACGAGGTAAAACGGCGTTTAGTATAGATGTTGTCTCTTTTGGATATAATCTCGTAAAATCATACATAGAAATGATCATGACATTGCGCAGTTCTATTCATCTTGCGCGCCTATATATTGATTTTGGTTCTTTTTTATATGTCAAGTCTAATCTAACGCCTTTTCTCCCCCTACTTCCTGTGCGACCTCTAGGGTGCAATATGCCAAAAGTTTCATGTCCAAAAAAAAAAAAAAAAAGCTAAGAAGAAAACGGAAAAAAACAAAGAGGGTATCATGTATCCTTTCCCACCTCAAAACAGTCCCAAGAGGAACAAGACAGTGCTCAGGCCAAGCGAAGCGAAAAGCACGTTTCCTTGAGCCAGGGTGGCGGCTGCGTTGCCGCTCTCGGTGGCCTGGGCCTGGGTGGACGAAGACGTGGGGGAGGCTGTAGGCGTGGTCTGGACCTTGACGGACCTGTCGGTGAGAGTCCACTCGGTGGCGCGGATGACCTTGATGTCGTCGCCCTGGAGGGGCGCGGGGGCGGAGCCGACGAGGAGGCCCTGGACGGCCTCGAGGGCGCACATCTCCTGGCCGAGGCCCGGGTTGTTGTCGAAGCCGCCGACCCACCAGCGCATGCCGCACTTGCGGCCGGTGTCGCCGCCGGTGCACGTCTTGACGGCGGCCTCGGCCGAGGGCCGGAGCAGAGCGAAGACCTTGTCGCGGAGCGAGGGCACCAGCTGGGTCGACTGGTACATGAAGCGGGACAGGTAGCCCTTGAAGGTGGACATGTCGTAGTTGCAGCGGTTGACCTTTTCGCAGGCGGCCTCGTACATGACGTTTGTTGAGTTGTCAAAGGGCGAGAAGAACCAGCCGGCGCCGTCAAAGAGCTTCTCGGCGCGCTCGGCCCAGACGCTCTTGCCGGTGTGGTTGGCCAGCACGGCGGCGCCGTGCAGGTAGATGCCGCTCGTGTAGGTGAAGGACACCTTGTTGGTCTCGAGGCAGTTGTCGCGCGAGTCGGCGCCGTCGTAGACGTGGTAGGCGTCCTTGTCGATGAAGCCCACGTCCGCGGACCAGTCCCAGATCTTGTTGGCCCAGTCGACGTAGGTGCTGTTGCCCGTGGCCCGCGCCAGCCGCGCCGCCAGCTGGAAGAAGCCGCCGTTGCTGACCGAGTTCTTGTAGTTGAGCCCGTTGGGGTTCTCGGGGAAGATCTGCCAGAGGAGCCCGCCGCCGCAGTGCGACGTGTTCCACCGCCCGTGGAGCTGGTTGAAGACGTTTTCGCTAATCTCCAGCCACGAGGGGAGGTCCTTGTTGGGCTGAGGAAAGTTGCGCTCCGCGGCGGAGAGAACGGCCGAGCCCCAGAAGAACAGGTCGTCATTGCCCTCCTCGTCGCGGTGCTCGTCGGGCATGTAGTTGTTGTACTTGCCGAGGTTGGTCGGGGCGAGCAGAGCTTCAATCACGACGTCGTTGTACGAACTGTCGCCCGTGTAGTGATAGTAATCGAGCATGGCACCCCAGAGGGCGCCGGCTACCCACCAGTAGTAAGGATCAGAGAGATCACCGAGATCCTGAGCAGTTAGCAGTGCGCTGGCGAATTGCGTGAGAGTTCCCCCATACCTTGGCCACGCTGGAGGTGTTGCCGTGATAATAGGACATGGCGTCGTATGCCAATGTGGCCGCCACATTCTTAATGGACGCTGAAAACCGTGTTAGTGTATGTCGAGTCAGATGAAAATGGGTGGTGTAAGCGGCGACTCACTCTCATCGGTAATGTTGAGCTCTGTGGGCTTTGTGATGGCGGCGGCAACTACCGAGGCCGTGCCAAGCATGGAAAGCAACTTCATTGTAAGTTACAATGAATGGGGTTTTTTGAATTGAAAAGAAAAGAGTGCTTTTTAACTATCGCGCAGCGACGGAAGTTGTCGATGGTCTCTACCCGGAATGGGTTTTGCCAGGGACGGAAGCGATTGAGCGGTGCGGCCGAATCAAGGCGCAGGAATGGGTGCTGAAACGTTTACACCGATTGAAGTGAGTGAATGAAACGAAACGACCAAACAAACAAGACTGGATGGTCAGTGCCGATTGATGTATGTATGTTATGTATGTATGTACGACTTCTCGTGTGAGCCAGCGAACGAAGGGCGTTTGGATCGTGTCTGCAGAGCCAGGCAAGGAGCGGACGGCGGGACAATGAGAGTATAATATAACAAACAAGCCAACGGGAAGCGAAGAGCGAAAAGAACGGTTAGCGCCAGGCAGGACCAGATACGAGGTATGAAAAGAGAGTCAAAGAGGGGCCAGCCAGATTGTTATCTGGAAGAATACGAGGCGATGGCGAGACTGGCTCGAAAAGACACGGCGCTGGGGCTGGGACAGGAACGAGGGCGGAAGGCCAGGGAGGGAGAGAGGGCATGGCACGTCTATTAATATCGGGCTGTCAAGGCTGACAAAGGCGGAGGCCCTCTGGGGGCGACGAGGGACGAGCTCCCCGGGGGGAGTGAGTGTGGGTGTGCCGCCATGAATGAGAAACGCTGGCATTCATGCTCGACCCGAGCTCTGGGTTGGCAGAATGTTTGTTACCCGCCAGGAACAAGGCCACTCCCGCTCCTGCGCCTTCAGCCAACCAACGCCCGCCGCAGCGCTGCCAACAGAAGCAGGGGCGCTGCCAGGCACCAGGAACAGCGGGCCAACGGCAGGGCGCTGCACCCGTTGCGCGCTGGGCGATTCGCCGCCTGCGCGGGTTGCGTGCAACGACTGGTCCACAGACACGCTCCCAGTTCCCACACCAGATCTGCCCGGCAGCCCCTGAAACCCCATTCACTCCAGCCCAGGCCCCACGATCCGCGGCCTGCAGACCAACGAAGGCTTCCAGACGTGACCACATAAGGCCGCCCGAGTGTTTCGTCTGCCCGCGCGCCAACAAGGAACACAAGGGGGGGAAATAAACTAAGCTACCAAAAAAAGACTTGCTCAATCATTGATTGCTTTGTTGGCAAATCACCCCACGAGGCGCTGAAGCATGTTTTTGTGCCTTCTCGTATTTACTCTTAGCGATATCTGGGAATCGAGCTAATGCTCAGCTCGTGAAGCGAAAATACCAAATACGGCCTGTATCGCTCACGAAAAGAAAGAGAGAAGAAAAACAGCCCACCCATGGTCCCGGATCCCTGACACAGGCTAAACTTAGATGGCTTTAGAGTCGCTCGGGTGAAGCCATCCATCCCACTGATCGCTGGGGTCCGCTGCTCAACCTGCTTGGAACATGTCCCTCTTCCTATTCCAGGCTCGTTTCTCTCGGTACGGAATAGATGTGCGATACCCGGTTTTCCCGCCCTCCACCATGCCATTGTGGTTGGATGACAGCGCCTCCCTGCTCTCGACGATCATGGAAGAAAAGAAAAAAAAGCCTAGTTGTTTAGTCTGCAGGGACGAACAAAGGGGATGAAACATGAAACTCGTCACAGGTTGGTTGATCTCTGCGGGCGGGTAAAATCAAAGGGTAAGGGCCACGCAAAGAGGGCCAACCACGGCAAATCGCATCCGTCGCAGCTTGATGGCGTTCCCTCCATTTTTGGCATGTGTGTCTCTGCCCGTTTCTTTTGCCATTCTGCCATTCTTGGAAGATGCTTCACCGACTTGCTGAGTCAGACACGTGGAATGGCGGCCGCCGCGACAGCTTGAGGAATCATCACCATTATCACATGGAGCGGCATATTTCTCAGAGACAGCATTGTCGGAGAATGCTCATGAAGGATGTTCTAGACCCTTTAAGATTCTTCTGCCCGTACCCTGGAGGATCGCAAAGCCCCCTCCTTCCCGAATCATCCCCCCAAATGACATCAGTGCCGCATGCAGGGATGCCCGCTGCTTACACCTCGAGGCCTGTGCTGTTGGGTCTTGGTGTGTGAACGACGCCATGCAAAAGGGTTCCGGCCGGCAACGCAAGCCGCAGGGCAGACATAACACAAGTATTTCGAGGGCCAAACGAGTGCCGGCGCGAGCCATTGAAACGCCTGCAGTGACCGAGTTAGAAACAGTGACATGCCAAGCCAAAGCGAAAAAACAGCCAAGGGACCACATTGATTCAGAACGAACCCCCGCACCCAACGAACTGGCATATCAACCAACTACCGCGACACGGAAAAAAACGAAAGGCTCACGGTTGAGCGCTGTTCCCGTCCGATACGAGGCTGGGATCCCATGGCATTTGTATGATAATTTGTGCAGCCGACCTTTCCGTCCGGTCCATTTTCTTTTGTGACAAAAAAGAGGAATTATTGCCAATGCTATGTATTAATGGTGCCTGCATGCCCCGTCCCGTCCCGTCTTACTACCTACATGTACATTCATCCAAAGTGCATGTGGAGGTCAGCTGCATAAGGTAGCAATTAGGTGGGATTTCCCCATTGGGATGACCAGTGGTTAAAAGGCACGCATTGCACGCTTGAACTGACAAGTGTCAGCGCACTTCGCGTCGTTGGCCAATCGCGCCCGGGTACATTGATGACCTATCTGACACCTCGGTAAATTGATGCTTTAACAATGGCGCCATGGCGCACAGAAATGTGTCTAGGCGAGGGGGGCTAAACGATCTGTGCATGTCTGGCAGCGGAACGGAATGATGCCCTGAGCAATCTCCAGCAAGTTGGGGACGAATGTATGGATGATTAAAATTGAGGGTATCATTTAGTTTTTCTCGATATATATGATACAGACGTAAATAATCTGCCATGCTTATTCATCATCTTGTCTGTCCCAGTCTCTCTCATCGTGTGGTCCAAGTCATGGTATCTCGCTTCTAAAATAACCCAACGCCGCGCAATGCTTTCAAGCTGTCAAACCCAACTCCTGCGATCTTGCAAATATATTCAAACAACCCTCCCTTATGTCGTCGATGTCGTTGGAAAATCGTCTTGCGTGTACCCACCCCATTATTGACATTAAAACATGATGCTGGCCAAGATGGTGGTGCTGGCTGCCCCGATGAGTGCTGCCCGCACGTTGACGCGTGTTCTGGCACTGGTGCTTTCGTTGTCGCTTCCTGTAGTTGCGAGGGGAATGCTCACATACCCCGAGCCCGTCGGCGTCGCTTCGCCAGACACTACAATCTCATACTGGTCGTCGGTCTGCTTGGGGGCCTCGGCCATGGTCAAAACACCCCATTCCACCTGGGTGCCTGTGTAAGTCGATGTCCACGATATCTCAGTTGGACCTGTAACCGGGCCGTTGCAGTATCCGTCCTTGTAGCTCGAATACCCCGAACATGTTGCGGCAGTGGTGCCGTCCAGAGTGCATTCCAGATTATTGATGCTTTAAACGCATTAGCTGCTGAGAGTCCGGCACCGAGATGGATGCAACGTACTATGTAGATGTGTATGTGCCGTGGAATATCATCGTGTCGGGTCCTTCAACAAAAATAAAAGGGACCTCAAGAGAAAGATCACACCCGACCGGGTCATTGTCGAGGCAGAAGATGGTGTAAGCCGTCTGGCGCGCCTCGGTATTCTAGCGAGCGGCTCGTCAGCACCATGTTGTAAGTGGCCGTGCTTGGGAATCACTTACGCTTGTGAGGACGCTCCCCCGCATCAGTGACCATGAGTCCTTATCGTAAGACGGGAGGAAGACCGGCGCCGTGGTAATTGGGGTTTCGTCGTCATCGTCTGCAGCGGCTGTAGCGCTCAGAGCCAGCAGGCCCAGCAAGGTTGGTCGGAGGCGCAACCCAAACATTGGAGGGCGCACCCGGGGCGCGGGAAGTCGCAGGGATGATTGGATCAAGGGGACAAGGCCGGGGCCGAGCTGTAGATCGCCAACGGTTTTCTCGTCACGGGACCTGGCCGAGGTCTTGTCATCGGGGGGAGACACCAACGGAAAAAAAATATGAGCTGTGATTGAGCGATGGCGGAGCCCAGGCGACGAGCGGAATGCCACTACGGAGAGAGGGAGGGGGCGAGAGGGAATGGTGGATGAGCACGAGAGAGGGAACAAGCTTAACTTAATAGCTTCTTTGACTCACGGGCCGGGGGAAAGATACGTGCGCCGCAACCAAAGACAAGAAAATGCCAAGGTCTGGGCAATTCTCAGCCATTGCGACGACAAGAGTATGGGAAGCCAAGACGCCGAATGCCAAGCCCCGCTCAGCAAAATTGCCAAGAATGGCGCGTGCGGGAGTGAGTGAGTGAGTGTGTGATTGAGGGGCGCGACTGTTTCTCTTTTTTGCGAGCCTATGTGAATGAAGCAGCACGTGGGCCGAGACAGTTTTTTTCCTCCTTCTCTTTTCTTTTTCTATCATCGTATCCTCTCTGTCTCTTCAAAAGAACCGGCGATCGCAGGCTCCCCAGTTTTAAGATGGGGCGAACATGGCCGTTCTAGCTGCTTTCGCATGTGTCAATATCAGCGAGTGTGGGTTGGCAAAGGTTGCTAATGAGGGTGTAATTTAAACCCGGGCTGGGCATTGATGATTGGGGTGGGAAAAAAAAAAGAGGCAGACTTTCCGCAGTCACGGGACCGATCGCGTCCCACGGGGATGGGCCCAGGGATCGTTGGAGATAGACCTTGGGCTGGGCTGGATGCCCAGAGAGGATAGTTTTGAGAATCGGGGGATAAAGTTCAAAGTTGGACCCTTGGCGCAGGCCATGCTTCAAGCCCATTGTTTGGCGTCTTCTTGGCGGCGCTGCACCTCCAAAAAATTAAGCACACTGCCGGCCGGGTGCTGGTGTCTTGCTGGCTGCCTGAGCGTCCAATCTCGTGGCTCGTACGATGCGTGCCTGGCCCGTGACATGTTGCAAGTGTGGCTAACGGCACGGCACAGCACTTTGCATTCCGCCGGTCGTATTTCAAGATGCGAAAGCGAATGGGCGTTGCATTTGGCGTGGCTGGAGCTGAAGCTGTCAACGGCAGCTATCTGCACTCCCGCAGCCACTTCCGTTGCCATCTTCGGCCCTGAGCCACAATGGCATTCATTCATCAAGCCGCACCCGCTCTCCATGCTCAACCTTCCCCTTGGACCATGCCACTGAATCCTGCCGGATCCATCCTCCCCGGACCAGGTCCCCTGCTCAGGGCCTCCGTTTAGACTGAGTGCACCTCTTTTCACAGCACTAACAGGGCAATCACACCAACCAACAGCCCGTTGGGGGGGGCAATTTTTTTTTAAGCGTCTCGGAGGAGCGTCCAATCGGCCGGGTGTTGCTTGGTTCGCGCCACGCCATTTACCGTCGACTCCTGGTTAATCCCGAAAGGAGAAGGCTGCCGAGCCATACTTGCCCCTCAATGGTCGGAATCGCCAGGGGAAGGCTTCCCGCAATGCTACCTTTATTACCACGGAGAACTAGTGGTCGGCCGTAGTCTAAGTCCCGCGCGTTGACTCTGTGGCCAAGAACCTTCAAAAGGGACGGCCAGCCCTATCGTGTTCCTGGCTCCCCTTCTTGTCCCTGTCAACGTTGATCTCTACGTCAGTCACTCCTTTTTGCTCGACAACAGCGTCCTCGGGACCACCATCCCTGCCGACCACATTCACTCATTTGAAAAGAAGAATACGACAGCACCACTCATTTACATAATGGCCCGCTCCCTTGCCCTCCTTGCGCTCGCCAGCACCGCTGTGCTTGCCGCCCAGAGCGTCACCGTCAGCATTTTCATGCCCATGTTCGACGACCAGGAACTAGTCGCTTCCATTGTTGGTGCTGACGCTGACAAAACGACCTTTTTTGTCGAGTGCCCGAAATCAGTCGATGCCAGCGACTGCGGCGTGGCCGATGGAGGCCAAACGGTTGTCTACGGCCCCTCGACTTTCTCTCTTTACACTGCTTTCGATGGTGGTAGTGATGAGGGCACCTAGTTAGTGGCCATCTCCTCCTTCCCGTGATTGAATAAGCCGTGATGCAGTTGTTGACGCGAACCCTCTCGCAGCACCGAAGACATCAACTGCAAGCTGAATCCCAGCAAGGACTCGGCGACGTGCAGCGTCTACGTCTCGCAGGCTTGGGATACCACCACTCACGAAACAAGCACTGTCACCGACGCCTCGGGCTACTTGGAAATGTTGATGCCCGTCACTGTCACCGGCGGCCTGGCCAAGATCACCGCCTCTGCCTCTGAGACGACGGCTGCCGCCCCTGCCTCGACTGCAGGCTCCGGCTCGGCCACAGCCACAGACAAGTCCGCCGGTTCCTCATCCACCGGCTCCTCCACCGCCGACTCATCCTCCTCCAGCTCCTCCACCGGCTCCTCGGCTGCTACCCCCACTGCTTCCGACAACGCTGCCGGTGTCATGGCCACTCAGAATGCAATCCTTGCGGGCGCCGCCGTGCTGGTTGGCGGTGCGATGCTGCTGTAGGACAGCTTGTGCATCAATGTGAGATGGGTGATTGATAAACGACTCTGGAAAAGTTGTATGCAGACGGCGAGAGCGCCGAATATATAATTCGGGTCCAGTGTGATTGGATGCTCCAATGTGACACGCAGAGGCGAGAATCTGAACCTGTGATTTGTGCCAACCCTGTATGATGAGGTGCTGCATCCGTCGGGGTATAAGACATCTGGACCATGCGCACCGTTATCCGTATCATTTCTCCTTGCCTTTCCCCAGGGGCCATGGAACCTAGCGCACGTTGTTGGTATAGTACTCAAAACATGAACGAGAACGTGGCACAGTCCATCTTGGGAGGCATCATGGTGAGCCTGGTGTATTCCATTATAATCGTTCATGCGCGGCCGCGCCGTCAGCAACGACCCTTGCTGCCGACTCATTCCCCATCGCAAACCTGGTCGCTATCCTAGGCCGGTAGTTGCAGAATCCAACAAAACTTGGTACAGGGATTCTCCAGCTCATCGAGTGAACTCGCCCAAGTGCGAATAGTGCGCTGTAAGCTCGCACCGTGAACTATGCGCGCTTACTCTCCTTTACCTTTGTCTTTCCCCATTCCATGCGCTCAACTTCCGAATCGAACATGCCCCCCCCCAAAGCGTCGCCTAATTGCCGGCTCCCCTCTCACGGTTCTTCTCCTCCCTGCCGTCCAGCCAGCTGGTGCATTGAATACATCGCAGAGCCTGCACCATGCTGTTAGAGAATGCGCACCGCCCGCAAATGTTTGCACGGGCTCTCACCTTTTCACCGACGACCTGGTTGCAGTAGGGGCACGTTGCCGTCTGCTTGATGACGGGCTCGCCAGACACCAGGCTGTAAATGTTTGCCAGCGTGTACAGGGCAATGCCCGTCATGCCAAAGGAAATGATTTGGTTGACAAAGGACCTGCACGGCGGTTAGTCAGGCAGCAGCAAACAATGACAACAGCGGCTGGTGGATTGCCCCTGGGGGGAGGGGGGTTTACCCGTAGGCCAGGACGAGAGCACCGTCCTCCTTGGCCTGGAGGAGAGTGTTGTACCCGGTGGCGGGGTCGTAGTTGTCTCCGGGCTGTATGACGGCAAACTTCTCTTCCATGTTCTTGTTGATGGGCAGCAAGGCGGATATGAAGGGCATCATGAGGTCGTTGACAAACGACTTGATGAAGTCGGTAAAGGTGGTGGCGAGGCTGCGGGGCGTGTACATGTCAGTACAAGAACAGACTCCAGGCAAGTTTCACAAGGGGATTTTTTTTTTAAAAAGAGGTCTTCAGTACATTAAGCCCATGGCAACGTTGCCCGACAGGATAAAGGCGACAAATCCACCCCAGATGCCCTTGAGGGTAGAGGTGCCCTTGCCCAGCAGGGCCTCGGCTTCGGCGAGGGCGCCCGACTCCTCATCGCGGGTGTCGCTTCTGGACATGGTTTGGTAGCTTGGCCCGGACATTTGGGGTTGCGGAAGAGGTGCGATTCACAAGTAGAGCGGAGGAGAGGAGAGCAGAAGAGATTGGAAGAGAGGCAGAGAAGGAAACGAGACAGAAACCAGGCGAGGTCTCCCACGACGTGTTGGAATGTGCAGCTACATGGCCCTCGAAGCGGGGGTGGTTGGGCGTTGATAGGCGAAGGGAACGACGGACGGGACGGGAGACGGGAGACGGGATGCAAGCGCACTTGGCGGTGATATCTGTGGACTTGGAGCATGCATCTCCTCCCTGGACACGGCACGGGAACTAGTTGTGCATTTGTGCACGCTTCATATTCACCGGTGGCGTTGCGCCATTGGCCGTGAGACACGGCTTGCGAGGAGCGTCGATCGCGAGCTGACTCGGGGATGGCGTCAAAAAGTGGCTGGCTGAATAGTGCACGGCAGTTGTGGAAAGTATGCATTGTATGGATTGCGCTTGCGCACATGTGTATATTTCATGTCTCTATCGGCTAGCTAATGTGTTCAGTGGTCCACCGGTCCCAGGCCAACGGAGCAGCCAGGCTTTCGTTTTGTTATCCTCATGCTTGAAGCATGGGCAGGTAGATGGGTACGTATGTCCGTGGTATCGTAAAAATGCGGAAAAGAATATACTGTTAAACGAAAAGAGAGAGAAAAAAGTGGGTGAGAAGAATAGGAAGGAAAAAAAAAAGATTCACCGTAGCCGGGAGTGGTTTGAACGCAAATGCTGAGCCTCTGGACATGTACTATACAACATGTATAAGCGCCGCCGGGTATGCTTGGTTGTGATGACGATTCACCGTGAAATGCAACGCTGGGTGAGCCAATGGGAAAAATTAATCCCCTCGATAGTAGCCCTTGCAATCCGAGTGGTGCTTCCACTCCCCCCGATAGCGGTCGCTCTTCTGGCGTGTGTGGTGACTCCGACCTGCTCGATAGTCATCGCTCTTCTTGTGCGAGTGGTAACTCCGGTCCCTCCGATACTCGTCGCTCTTTTTGTGTGAGTGGTAGCTCCGCTCCTCTCGATAGCTGTCGCTCCTGTGCACCGAGTGCTTTCGGTCCTCTCGATACTCGCTCTTGGGTTCCGCGTGGTGCTTCCACTCCTCTCGATGCTCGCTCTTTTGTTCCGAGTGGTGGTTCTCCTCCAGCTCGGTCCACTCCCTCCACTTGCGCCACTGTCGCTTCTTCCCCTCCTTGCGCAGCATGTAGAACCTGACTGCCCAGTAGATGGTGGCCAGCAGCTTGAGCACGGCGGGGATCCACGTCAGGACGATAAACTTCACGCCGACCTCGCCCGACACGCCAGCGTCGGTGCCAAACTCGTTGACCTTGGACATGCCCTTGTAGGCGCCAATGGTGGAGATGGCGCTGGCGATTGACATGGACAGCGTGGCCACGGCCGAGAAGAACATGCTCACGGCTGCGACGCCCAAGCTTCCGGCCACGCAAAAGGCAAGGATGCTACACAGAAAGCTCACAAAGGCCAGACCGCCACCGAGCGAGTACAGGATGGAGAGTGCGAGCATCACCTGGTTGAGCGTGTCCATTCCCTCGTCGAGGTTTTCGGGCCACTTAATCTCGAACTCGGTCATGTTGAACGATCCACTTTTGAGCTGGTCCTTGAGAATCTTGCCAAAGTCAAAGCGTTCTGCACACCATTAGATTATTAGAATTAATTTTTGCCTTGATTTTTGCCTTAGCGCTAAAACACGCCGAGAGAAACAACTTACGGCTAGGATTGGGCGAGGAGCAGCCGGTGACGTTGAAGTTGGAGTTGCCGGCGAGTGCGTACGAAGTGTAATTGCCCTCGCAATAGTTGAGAATGTGCAACGAATACCACTCCGAGGCCCCGAGAGCCCCAGAAAGACCATCGATTACATTGTTGGCCACATGGTTGAGCTCGTTTTCGACCTTGTCCGTCGCCTTGTCCGTCATGTCGTCCCACTTGTCCGAGGCGTCGTTCAGAATGCCGCCATCCCTCGTCCTGTTGCCTGTGGAATTGTGGTTGCCGTGAAGGTGGATCATGTTCTTTCCAATCATCGACGTGTTCAACTGCGTTCGTGTTAGCGAAAGGCGTGTCTATTGAGCGAGAGACCAAGACATACTCGAATGACGGCATAGTCCTCCATGAAGCCGCGCTGGAAGCCCGCCAGGAGCGATATACAGCTAACTAGACATGCCGCCAGCGACAGAAAAATGGGAATGAGATGGAGACACCGCGACATGATTCCTGCAGCTCTTCAACGCCAGCGGAGAGACCAATCCTTTTCTGCGAGATGCTACTGAAAGGAAAGAGAGACTGAGAAAGAAAGAAAAAGAGTGAACGAAAAGGAAGGTGTGGCGAGGAAGAAGAAGAGGAAGAAGAAAAAGAAGAAAAGCAACGGGACAGGAGGAAAGAACGGACGCAGGAAAGAAGAGGAGGATCCCGCAGGGACTGGCAGTAGTCGTCAGAAGGATCGAGCCTTGCTGGGAGGCTAACTAGACGGCCAAGTGAGGGCTTACACGATAAATAGCCAACTTACAGCTAGCTCGCGATGGGCTCCAGGGCCTTGGGCGAGGCATGACCAACCGTTTTGGCGAGATTGAGTTTGGATGGGGGGCGATCATGGACAACGGTCCACCCTGCTCGAGCGCCGAGCATGGTGGACGAGAGGTAGATGAAGGCATCGCCTGAGCGTCCCTAAGCGCAGTCTGTGCCCCCATCCTGGCCCAATTGCGCGCGGTGTCGTGAGAGGGCCAGCCTTGGCCGGGGCGCGGGGAGGCGGCGCGCGCCTCACTTCTCCCACCCGCCATCCGAAACTCTCGCGGGTGAGCTAGAGGGGGAGCTGCGGCAGCGGCCACGTGCTGGCTCCGGCTAAACGGGGGTCCAGCCCGGAAGTGAAGGGGGGATGAGCACGGGGCCGGAGACCGGGGTGGATCGGCCGGCGTGTTCCCGACTGATTAACAAGATGGAGCCGCCTTCCTCATAAAGGCCCAACAGCTCCCCAAACTAGGCAATGTTTATGAGAGATTGAATTTTGCGGTGCAGCCCCTGCACAATGTCAATCCGGCGAGCGGGATCCGGTTGGAATGAATGTCTGGCGCAGCATTAAATAGCACGGGCTCCCCCCCCCTCCCACCCACCGCCAGCAGCTAATGACGGGTTTTCCAACCCGCCGTGGCCGCTTTGTGAGCTGTCGCTCCCGGCTAGTCTATCGGGCAGCTGCTCGTGGCAGATAAAACGCTGCCAGCCGGCAGCTCTGGCCACCTTGTCTGCCTCTACTCGAGATGGCACCAGCCGCAAAGAGGGAATCATTTCCGTCACCAGCGCTATTCCCATCGCCATCCCATGAACTCACCCTACGTGAAACCTGGGATGTGGGGGGCAGGAGCGAGACGGTGCAGTGGCTGGTGTCCAGTTTGCTTGCTGGTCAAACTTGACACTCACACTGCCAAACGGCTTGTGGGTGAGCTTCGCCCCTACTATTTCGCCCCTACCATTCCGTTAATCAACTTCCAGTAGGGGAAAAAAAAACAAGCAGGCGGTAGGCTCAACTGGGCGATCCGGGAACCAAGCCACAGCGGTGGCATGCAAATAGTATTCAGCAATCAACTTAAATCTACTGCTCTGTATTTCCTACCAGAGTCTACTTGCTCTTAGCCTGTCATTGCACGGCTGGGTAGCAACCAAGAGCGGGTCATTGGTTCGCTCAGCACTGGACGGCTTCCATAGCTCAGTTGGTTAGAGCTTCGTACTAATACTTCAACTCCGCAAGTGTTGGTGATGCGAAGGTCGCAGGTTCAAGCCCTGCTGGGAGCAGCATTGTTCACACCGCCATCCAGTTTCTTTTTTTGCTTGATCTAATGATGGTAATGATAATGAAGCTCCTTTTGATTGCAAGCTTCTTGGCGCATAGCCAGCCAGTTTCCTTTTCTCTATGTACCCTGTTTCGCATATCCGTTAGTTTTCGCGCTGCATATACTTCCTAGCCATGCTGCATTATCTAACGCAAGCCTCCGGGTCCTGTGGCGTCCGCGGTTGATGTGCATACAAAGCCAGCAGCACCGCGACTCGGGCGGGCTGGCTAGCGTGCGTCGGAAGTGGTGGGCGAGCAATATATCGGATGAGATGGGCATGTCCCTGTTCCGGGGTGCCGGGGCGGGCGGCGGCGGCGGCGGCGACGTAATGTGGGCAGCCCCGGAAGGAGACGGCGAGAGAAGAAGAAGAAGAAGGGCTTACACGTCGAAACACAGGGTTCAATCAATCTGATTCATCCTTGCCCTTAATTACTCGACACATCCATCCCTTCCCATTCACGCATGGGACGTGTATTCCCACAAGAGGAAGCCGGAAATGAAAAGCAAGTGGACAGAGGATCCGTAATAGGAAATTCTTCAAGTCTTGGCTGGTCTTGGACCCCGTGGCCCACATAGCTAACGCCTCCTGCCCTGGGTGACGGATGGCGTCTGCAACATCCGCATCGGCGATGACGGCCGTGATTGTCTCAGAGCAGTGCTCGTATTGTAGCCCGTGCCGTGACGAGACAGACATGTCAAGTGTTGTCGCTGGGCGGAAATGGGGGACTGGCGGTGCCTACATGCATGCACACGCATACGCAAATACAGACAGACATACATGCATACAAACATGGAGAAACGCTGTCTCTCCATCCGAGCAGGCGCCGCGCATTTCTACATCGGCGGGCCAGGGAGACCTGCGTCTGCATCACCAGCACGTACAGCAGGGCGGGCCGCGTTCGGGCGCAGTCGTCATGGCAAAGTGCAAGCAAGGCATGTAATGTAGGCAGGGCTCAGGTAGAGACCATGTCCTCAGCTCAGCTCAGCTCAGCCGAGTCCCGAGCCACCCAGGTCGCATCCAGAGAACATCCAAGTCCGGGGCGGGACAGGGCAAGCACGGGGCCATGACTGGACAGGAACTCGTTTGGTGGTGATGCAGCAAGGACGCATGCAAGGCGTTTCCTTTTGCGCGATGATGGGCATGCTCGTATGCATGTACGTCAGCTCTCGAGCACGGCCCAAGGACCAAAGAGGAACCCATCGTTGCATTGCTGTGTGCGCGCGAGCCAAATTTCGCCCACCACCACCACCACCACCGTGGCTTACATGTATGTATGTATGAACGCGCACGCGCTTTTCCCTCGCCAATGGATGATGCAGATCTAGATGCATTGGGAATTGCTTTTTTAAATTCTCCTTCGTTGATCCTTCTCACTTCGGCCTTGCCGCGATATCAAAAAAGGTCATTCCTTTCTTTTTTTCATGCTGCAGCTTGGTACGTGGACGGATTTTAATGCATCTCGAATTTCTGGTTCGGCCGAAAGAGGCCCCCCTCTCCCCCACATAATCCCACATAATGGTGACTCTTCCACAAGCCAGGTTCTGGAATCTTTTTTGTCTTCCTTCATTCTTGTGATACGATGTGACGAAGCGGTGTGATTTGTGCTCGTCCCTCGTTCTCTCCTATCAAATGGCTGGACGGCGTTCTGGCTGGTGGGCGGAAGAGCAAGCGCCGAGACCACGAGATCACAAACCCCCCGCCCGCCCCAATCTGGGGGCACCATGACGTCGCTGTGCGCTTTCACGGGGAGCTTTTCGAAGGGCCTTGTAGCGGCGGGCCTATGGGGGAGCCCACCGCAAGGAGGGGCAGCCTAGCACATGGGATGCACGCCTTGCATGCACACCCGCCACGTGAAAGTGTTCCCCCCAGTGTTCCCCCCCGGCGCTGCCCCCTCCCACTCCCAGTTTCTTGTCTTGTGGATTGTAAGTCTCACCCAGCCAAGGTAAACTTCCTATGTAGCACTGGCACTAGTGTTGCTTTTGCTTTTGTGCTTTGCTACACCGCGATGCATTGCTGTGGCCTGCCGGCTGTTAGTTGTCGCTCTCCCGCGTCCCTTGATAGCTGCCTGCCATTCGCCACCGCTGCGGTTCCGTCCCTCCTATAACCCTCTTGCTATTGCGCCCTGTATTGCAGGCTGCTCCCATCGCGTTGTCACCTGCAGGGTTCGAGTTCCGCCGCCTCTAGAAAAAAAAAAGCGCCAGCACCGCGACAACCAACAACAACAAACTACGCCTCTCTCTTCCCACGGGACTCGTCCGTCTTCTTCTCCTTCTCCCCCCACCAACCCCCGGTGCGTGCCCCAAGGATCGCCGGCACTGGGCACATCTCTCAAGGGACCCAATTTGCCATGGCAATGCCTCGCCATCTGTAGCATCTCGTCGCAGCGCTTTCAACCCCCTCCGTTTGCTGCCCAACCCGCGCCGCCGTGTGATTGTCGCACCCCTCCGTGCCCCCGAGCCATGTGGATGCGATAACCCTCGAGTCCACCACACACAACACGCCGCTCGGATCTTGACGCTGCCTTGGAGACTTGAAGCCGAATTCGGTCTCTTTGACCGCTGCAGCTGCTCAGCACCAAGACGGGCAAGCAGGGCAGCGCACAATCAAGCGACCAAGGGCCGGAAAAAAAAAGAAAGGAAAGGAAAATAAAGCAAAGGAACAAAAAGTCCGACATCGAGAATCGCCTGGTCCGGGCGCCCCTCCGCCTTCCTCCCTCCGCCTGACTCTATCCATCATCCCCATCCCAACTCGGAAGCCTCGCGCACCCTAAAACGCTGCCGGGCATCCTTCCCGCCTCGACGGTGACCCTCCTTTTCGTTTCTGTTTCCTTTCTTCTTTTCTTTTGCTTCTCTTTTTGGCCCTTTGGTTCGTTTTTGATCCCGCCTGCCGTGCTCCTCTCGTCGCCTGCCTTATCGTCCGGTGTCTGGCGTCTGGTCTCCGTCGGCGTTGCTGCTCCTGCTGCTCTTCCCTTGACCCGCGCGCGACGTCGAGGCGCAGCGCTGCGCATCGCCGCCCATCATGTCTTCGCTCGAGGCCAAGATTGTCGTCCTCGGCGCACAGGGCGTCGGCAAGACGTCGCTCGTGATGCGATATTGCAAGGGCGCCTTCAACCCTGCCCAGATCACTTCCACTGTTGGAGCCAGCTTCCTCACCAAGCGAGTCGTCGACTCGGACTCAGACACTGTCGTTCGCCTCCAGATCTGGGATACAGGTTCGTGAACTAATGCCCCCCTCATCGCCCCCCCGCGTCTCAGCGCGCGCACAAGCCTTCTCTCTCAAACAGCCCGTACAGCTCGCTAATGACCCAGGAACGCAGCTGGCCAAGAACGCTTCCGTTCCATATCGCGCCTCTACTATCGCGGCGCCAACGCCTGCATCCTATGCTACAGCATCACAGACGCACAGTCGTTTGCTGACATGGGCGTGTGGCTCACCGAGCTCCGCCATAACCTGCCCCAGGACGTCGTCCTTCACGTAGTGGGCACCAAGGCCGACATTGTTGCCCGCGACCCCTCCGCTCGCCAGGTCCCCTTCGAACGCTGCATCGCCTACGTCGCCGAGAACCTCGCTCCCGGCCTGGGCAACACGCCGCCCCCGACAGCAACCCCCTTCAATGTTCCCATTCCCATGGCTGGCACGCCCAATTCCGCTGTCGCCGGCACACCTGTCGTCGAACCCCGCAGCCCGAGCTCCAAGCGTAGCTCCGGCTTCTGGGCCCAGGAGGTGGGCTGGGATGCCTGCCACGAGATTAGCGCTGAGAACGGAGAGGGTGTCGAGGAGGTCTTCCGCGTGGTCACCCGCAAGCTCGTCGAGCAGAACCGTAAAATGCAACAGGCTCTTTTGACAGCAACTGCCATCCCTGGCACCCCGGGCTATGAATCCGGCATGGATGGCGGCTATTTTGACGGTTCGGGCCCCCGAGGCAGTTTCCGAGTCGGCCGGGATCGTCGCAGCTGGCTCTTTTCTCCCGGCTTCTCACCCGCCATCACGATTGACCAAAGGAGCGGCCAGGAGCTGGCGCAGCAGGATGGACAGACAAAGGAGCGCCGGAGATGTTGCTGAATGGGCTTGGCGTGACACCAGACGTTCAGACCAACACGGCAGGTGCTCGAGTCAAGGCGACAGATTTACAACTACACAGAGGAGACATGGCACATGTCTAGAGAATGGAGACGGTGGGGGAACGTGCGTGTTTATATGTGTGATACCCGGGTGGCTTTTCTTTTGGTTTTTGGTTTGATTTTGGCTGCTCAGTTCTTCTTTTGGACGTTCACCCACGTACGATCTGGGATTTTCCTTTGGTTCTTCATCGCTTGGAGTGCATACGGCATTTGCTCTTTACTGTTTTCTCTCTCTCTCTCTTCTCACGACTTATCAGGATTCCCTTTGTCACTAGGAGTTTGATTCAGGATATTGATCATGAAGGGAGACGGTCCTGCATCTCGGCATTTCTCAATGGATATAATACGGTTTTTGGTGCGATTGGTTTTTCTCTCACGAGATGGTTTTTCATTTTGCTTTACACTCTGCTCACTGGTTTTACTGTTTTCTTCCCTTATCTCTGCACAAGCACATTTTCCTTTTCCCTGACTTTGTTCTCATTGTTCTCTCCATAGCGGTCAAAGATATCTGAGGGCCTCGAAATTCCACGCGAGGTGCCCGGCAGAGAGCGCCCCACCGGCAGCTTGTTCATAGACCATACTCAATTTGATTCAAGGGCAGCTGCCTTTTTTAGATTGAACATCATCGTCAACAACTGGTGCCGCGGGGATGTCAACGCCTAGGACCCTGTGCTCGAGCCCAATGTAACCGTCGCTGACGACTAACACGTCTAGCTTGCGGGCCTGCCCCGGCTCGACAGGGGGCAGCTTGATGGTCGTTTTGGCGGACGGACGCACCCCTGCCTCGAGCTTGCGGCCGGGCGCGGCAGACCAGCCCACGCGCTTGACGGCAATAACCTCGTCCGAAGCGAGGCTGGCCACGATGACAAACCAGTTCTCGGTCTGCGGCTTGGGGAACTTGGGCGCGTAGATGCGGGCATCGCGCTCCACCAGCGGGTTCAGGCGTTTGAGGTTGATGGTGACGGAGAGCGCAGTGACGCCGTCGACGGAAACGGCCAGGTTGGGCAGCGTGGAGGCAGCTCTGGTGAAACGTCCCACCTGGCTGACAGGAACGCCCAGCTTCTTGGCGAGCTGCCCGGCGCCGGCCTTGTCCAAGGTGGCGACCCGGGCCAGCGTCGTCGTCTTGTCGGCGACGTCTGCTTCCACGGCGGGCAGGACGGACAGCGGCGGGTCGGTCGGCCAGCGGGCGCACTTGATGCACTGGAGCAGACCGATCATCTGCAGGGCGCTCGAGAGGTGGTCCAGCTCCGTCAGGATGTCAATCGACGCCTGGATGATGCGGATGGCCTGGTCGAGCACGCTGGTCTGGTCGCCGACGTAATCCGTGATGGGGAGGTCAATGCGAGACATGTGCGCCTGGAGGAGCAGGAAAGCCTTGACGTGGGGATCCCACATGGGCAGCCCAAACGTGTGGCCCGGGAATGGCAGGTTGTCCGACAGCGTCGCGTTGACGAGGTCCTCGTTGTGCCGCACCGGGAGCTCATCGTACTCGGTCGCGCGGGACATCCACGAGAGCACATCGACAAACGTGGCGCCGGCCTTGGCGTGGCGGACGAGATGCCGGATCGTCTTGTGGGACAGGTAGTAGTAACTCATGATCTTGCCCAGCGGCGTCGAGTCCACGTCGCCGTTGGGGAAAACCTCGACACACTTGGATTCGGCAAGTTCGCCGAGAGACTTGTTGACCATTTCAACCATGAAGTCGTTGGCGAGCTCCTGCGCGACGATGCTGTTGTGTTCCTCGGCCGAGATCTGGAGCCCGTAGTACGACGGGTTCTTGTGTAGTCTTCTGAAGAAGAAGGTCCAGGTAAGGTAGTCGAGCGCATCTTGCTTTGTGAGAATGGTCTCGGCTGAGACTTCGGCGCAAAGATGGTTATCCAGGACGGTGTGAAGCGAAGACTCGACCGGGAAGCCAGTATGAAGGAAGTGTTTATAGAAATCCTTTTTGGCGTCCTGGGTAAAGATGCGAGCAACTCCTGAGTTATCGAATTGGGGACGTCCCGCTCGACCAAGCATCTGCAGAACATCTGTTAAATCCATGTCTCTGTAGCCTTCAATCTTGGCATCGAAGAACTGGGTTCCCTTGACAACAACCAAATGTGCTGGCAAGTTGACACCCCAGGCGAGGGTACTGGTGGCAATGAGAATCTGGATCTTGTTGTTGAGGAACAGCTCTTCGGCAAGTTGGCGGTCAGATTCGACAAGACCTGCGTGGTGCAGGCCGATTCCAAAGTTGATGGCCTCTTTGAGCGCATCGTCCTTGACTCTAGCAAGGTTCAGTTGGAGGTCATCTTCATCCATGTGCAGGAATCGACGAGGGTTATCCTCCATACCGCAAAAGTTGATGAGGTCCTTGGCGGTGAGGCGAGTCTGTCGTCGAGAAGGAACAAACACAATGACGGGCTTTTCGGGGCTGTGGTTCTTGACGGCCAAGAACGTTGGTCGGTTCATGGCTTGCATCAGGGGGCAAAATCCACGAATCTCAGGGAACCCATCAATATAAAGCTCCAGTGGGACAGGGCGGACCGAATGTCTAAAGTTGAAGAGGCCTTCCTTCACGCCGAGCCAATTGCCGAGATCCGTGGCATTTGCGCAAGCAGTTGACATACCCAGCAGACGAACGGGATTTTTCGTCGAAGAGGCAATGTAGTTCATACCTAAGTGAGTTAGCGAGGGTGAAACGTACCAGTTAGTCATAACTTACGCGAAACGATGATTTCCAGAATAGGGCCACGGTCTCCGGCAAGGAGGTGAATCTCGTCAATGATGACCAAACTGACTTTTCGTACATATCCTCTTGTCTGCCAAGATCGAGAAATACCATCCCACTTTTCAGGTGTAGTGATGATAATGTCAGCATCTTGGATCGTTCGAGTGTCAGGAGTGTTATCACCGGTCAACTCTACTAGTTTGAGGCCTAGCGGTCGTGCCAGTCGCACGCCCCAATCCTTGACTCTTTCACGAACAAGCGCTTTCATAGGCGCAATATAGACTACCTTTGAACCAGGACGGTCACGGAACGCCCACCACATAGCAAGTTCTGCGGCCACAGTCTTGCCACTTCCAGTGGGGGATCCCAAAAGAACATTAGCAGGTGTGTGGTAGAGCGTATGAAAGATTTGCGTCTGCATAGGATTGAAGAACTGGAATCGCTTTGCATAGAGTTCTTCCAAGGCGGGATTCTTCAAGGCGGTGATGGAGAGTGGCTGAAGGTTGAGTAACTCAGTGTACACGCTTTCAGTGTCTGGTCGGATGAGATGCTGGAAAGAAACTGGTGTCACTGTCTCCGCACCAAGCCACCTATCAGAAACACAGCGGACATATATCTGCTTGGGCAGAGGGTCCGAGAGAGGGATGGTAAAGTTGAGCTCATGATCATCGTGCAGCTTTCTCCTGTTAAGGATAAAAAACTCATGATGGTAAATCTGAGATGTCTCCGAGTTCTCCACCCAAATGTAAAATGACTCCGAGGTTCCATGAATCTGGTCATGCCACTTGAAGTCAGGGATAACAAAGAGCTTGATACGCAATACATCTCTGTTCAATGGGGCAATTTCCGCTTCAACGTGCACGGTGGGGAAGTTGTTGAGGATTCTGGCAATATTCTTCCCAGCACTGTGGTTGTGGACTAGGGCTCCAATCTCCGCAGGTTCCATCTCCTTCATCGTCTCGATGGTCAAGTTTTCCTTGGTATCGAGTTGGCTGAGCACTGGCCTTGTGAGATCGAACTGGTGGAGGGGGTGCTGGAATGGCCAGATACGCTTCTCAATGGATTTGGCTAGAGTGAGCAGTACCAAGCATTGGTGTCCCCATCGTCTGTTGAGAGCAAGCATAAACAATGCTCGACAAATCCTTCCAGACTGCTGTGCCACATAGTTCATATCATTTGACAAGGCAAAGTCTTCAGGCTGTTCTCTTGAGATGTAAGACTGAAGCAAAATATTGGTTTTGGCTTGTGGGGTATCAATGCCCCCATCCACGTCGCAAGGAACGATTTCCTTCCGAAGGTGCGTCAACTCCTTTTCTTCGCTATCCCTCGACTGGATATTGTCAAACTCTCCACTCATACTGATCATTTTGAGGATATCAGCCTCAGTTGCCTGAGGCTTCATCATGGTGTTGAACACTTGGATACTGGTGTGAAGGATGTAGAATTGACTCGCAATGCGACCAATATCCTTGCTGCGTAGCTCTTCAGTCGTTTCGTTAAATATGATCATCTGGCATCTTTGCAGAGTCCTGGCCGCCTGAATGGCCAGTGTACGACGCCTTTGCACCAAAGTCGGGTCATCTCGAATCTCGGACCACTCGATGCCGTAGGTCATTGGGCTTCGTTGCATTCGAACAAACAAATAAGAGTATCCAATCCACTGCACGGCATCCGGAATCGAGGTTACAGTTCCCAATGAAATTTCAGCGTTGAGATTGTCAACTAGTTTCGTCGAAAACTTGGACTCGATCGGCTGCTGTTCAGTCACTGCGGTCAAGTAATGGGCAAGTCGATCCTGCGTTGTGCAAATCATGCCGATACCGGTGTCCTCGAACTGGGGTCGACCAGCACGACCAAAGATCTGAAGCACATCCAATATGCCCAGATCCACGAATTTACCCTCCTGGGCACTGTAAACCTGAGTACCCTTGATGACCACTGCCGCAGCCGGCAAGTTCACACCCCAAGCCAAAGTGGCGGTACAGCACAGAACTTTGAGCACCCCGTCGGCAAACAATCTCTCCATTAGGTTCCTGTCGGATCTCGCCATACCTGCATGGTGTATACCGATGCCTTTGTTTAGCAATTCACGAATATCCTTTGATCTTGAGGTTTTGATGTCTCGACAAGCTTGGTCGTATTTTGGATGGTATGTCGGGTCAAATAAATCCAAGCAACCGTCATCAATGGCCTTTTGGTGCAGCATTCGAGCGGTCAACATCGTATCTCGACGTGAATGTACAAATACCATGACCTGGTGATCGCGTTCCAGCATCTGTTTGACTTTGTCAAAAGCAACATTGTCAAGGTTCTCCTTGGACACTTTGGAGCCTGCTTTGCCCTTGACACCAATGAAGTGTTGTTCCAATGGAACAGGGCGGAAAGACGCGTCGAAGTAAAACAGACCAGCGTACTTGTTGACTTTGAGAAATTCGGCAACATCGACATAGTTGGGCAATGTTGCACTGAGACCAACAATACGAATCATTGACTGTGTGCTCTCAACTTGTCTCTCCGTTCGAGCCACAAGAGACTCAAGGACAGCGCCACGTTCATCATGAAGCATGTGGACTTCATCAATGATGAGGAGACGGACTTTTTGAACAAGCTCAGTATCCCCGGTCCCCTTTCTCGTCACAACATCCCACTTTTCAGGAGTAGTAACAATAATCTGAGTCTGAATGATTTCGGACTTGGTGAGTTGCATGTCTCCAGTATACTCTCGGCACTTGATTCCAAGCCAAGCAAGGCGTTTTCCCAGTTTCTCGGTAACTTCAGCGGCGAGGGCCTTCATGGGAGCAACATAGACAATCTTGAAGTCGTCATCGACCTCGAATTCAGTAGCATCGTTGTCTTCGAAAGGGTTAGGAGTCACATTTTGCGCAATGGTTTGGAGAATTGTGAGCATGGCAGCATCAGTTTTACCCTACTAAAGTCAGTGGCGGGCATAATAGAGCGACACGGGTTACTTACCGCACCAGTAGGGGCGCAAATAAGCATATTTTCACTGGTCTTGTGCGCAACGGGATATACTAGGCTCTGCATGCGGTTGAGGGCTTTGTATCCAACAAAAGTCCTCCGACACAATCCATTCAGAGATGAAATGTCGACAAGCTTCTGGCCGGGCCGAAGTCTCCCTTTTTCAGCTGCCGGGATGGTATATTCTTCGTACTTGTCAAAATTCTCATGCGTACTGTTTCCCGGAAGTCCATACTTCTTCCCAGTATGACTAAGAGTATTTCCGGCATGATAGGACTTGTAGACATGGGGATACTGTGGTTCCTTAGCAGAAGCTGCAGCCAAGGTAGCAGTTTTGTGCTCGAGATCCTGACGACGCAGAGCCTCCTCTCGTTGAGTTTTGGTCAAGAGACGAGGTCCGGAAGAGGGCTGCTCGTTTTTCTGACTTTGGGCAGTCACAGCAGCTACTATTTCGTCCTTGTGACCCAGAACTTCGATGATGAAATCGAGGTCATCAAATCCAACCAGATCGGTCAGATGGGCCTGCAGCTCATCCTCGGATTGACCAGAGCTGAGGACACTCATGATCTGGGTTTCAAACACATCTGTAGAGAGTCCATTCTTCACTGCAATGCTAGAGCATCGGATGGTAAACCACTCGGCGCCGAATTCTGCGGTAGCTGGGCCACCAAACCCGTCAGCTTCGGCAAAATCGCTGCTCAACTCGTCTTGGTCATCATCCGAGATAAAGTCCCAGACATCTTGCCCGCTGTTTCCGGATGAGTAGCCCTCAAAATCTTCGTCTTCGAGGTCACTCTCGAGAGTCGAGTCTTGGGGGATCTTGAGGCCCGCAATGGCAGCCCGCATGGCAGCAAACTGCTCCCTCCATTGCGCCTCGGCAGCGCTGAGTTGACTGGAAGCCATGGTGTATTTTGTCGGCGGTGCAGCAAAGCAGCTGTATGAATGCGTTTCCTTGACAGTGTCTAGGTTTTGGAGGCTAGCCGCCGCTTTTTGAGAAGCCGGGGACCTACTTGTCGCCTGTGTCACAGCTTGGTTGGGTTGTATCAGAGACGACTCATAGTGGTTGATGCATTACTCGGCGAGAGTCATACACCGCTGCAGCCGACCCCACCATCAGCCCCGCCACAGGACCACCTAGGCTCCCGAATTTAGCAGCCCTGAGAGGCGTAGAACCGGCGCCACACAAGGCCTGGCGCTCGCTAGACCCGGCTGACTGTCACTGGAACGATGTAGTGGCGGCGACCCCTCCAGTAACGGGCAGGGAAATTTGGGCGCCTAATTTATTGCCAGCCAGGTTCAGTCACCCCCGTCATAGCGGCACATGTGACGACGGCCTGCTTTAACGACGGGCACTCGGGGGGCATCTCACTCCGAGTCCTGATTCCTAGCATCCTGATCTTGACCTCCTTCAATCCGCCCCTCTCGCCTCTCGCCCTCGTCGAATACCACGCCCGACGAACTTATCCAAGCCATCTCAGCAGCCATTGCCAGCCGCCCGCCGTCACCATGAAGTTGCATTACATCGGCGTATGCTCCTCCATCCCCATCCAATTTGCCCCTCACCGACCGTCAAAATGTCAGATGAGCTAAAGACTCTCCCGCGCAATCCAGATCATTCGCAACGAGGCCAAGCCCGCCCACGAGATCGCCGCCGAGAAGGAACTCAGCGCCTACTCGCGATTCACCCGCGCCAAGTTGGTCGCCCGTCGCCCCTGTCGCCCAACCACCCTCACTAACCTTGCCGATTCGCAGCTATGGAGAGTTCATGACGCTCTTCGCCAAGACAGTCGCCGAGCGAACTCGTCCCGGACAGCGACAGGACGTTGAGGAACAAGGTAAGGCTCTGCCTTTTACCACCACCCCGCCATTCTTGCACGTCCCGCAAACTCACAACCATCCTTTGTAGACTACACTTTCCACGCCTACGGCCGCACCGAGGGCATCTGCGGCATCCTCATCTCCGACCACCAGTACCCGGCTCTCGTTGCCCACCAGCTCCTCAGCAAGGTTGTCGACGACTTCCTCGCCAACCACCCTCGCTCCTCGTGGGCCACCGGCACCCCCACCCTCCTTGTGCCCGAACTCAAGGAGTACCTCACCAAGTACCAGGACCCCCAGCAGGCCGACAGCATCCTCAAAATTCAGAAGGAGCTCGACGAGACCAAGATTGTCCTCCACAAGACCATTGAAAGTGTGCTACAGCGTGGTGAGAAGATCGACGATCTGGTGGCCAAGAGTGACGGCCTGAGCTCCCAGAGCAAGATGTTCTATCGTGAGTGCCCCTGTTCCCCTCACTCGGCTAGGCCACGCCGAAACACGGTGGAGAACAGGCATATACTAACTAGCCCTGCGCCCCATAGAGCAAGCCAAGAAGCAGAACTCGTGCTGTGTTTTGATGTAACGGGACATTTCATTCGGCGTTGGGACGTTGCTTCGTTTCAGCATATACGGGATGTCGGTTCTTGAGATTGGTTAATTTCGTGGCGGCGCAGATACTTCCATCGTTGTTGTCCAACCATTCATTTTGCAGGCGGTGTCGTTACTGAAGTTTAAATCTACCTAGACTGTGGGGAAGGGGGAATCAAGGGCAACGGAGAAGTGGAAACAGAGCCTATTCACATGACGTACGGAACGAGAAAGGGGAGATGTTTGCTGGGATCAAAGAATCACTTAATGATGGCGCTATCTTCTATTCCAAATCCATGATTGGTATGATGATGCTGCTGCTGCTGATGCTACATGTGAAAAAAAAGTAAAAAAAATCGCTCTGAGGGTGAACCATTGGCCCTTCCTCCAGTACTCCTAGGTTGTTGTGCAAGACTTGATTCTTTTCGACGCCACTGCCCCTCTGCGCCGTGCTATATGAGAACCCCACGATATCCTATCCCGTTTAAGTCAAAGTTTCCCTGCCCTTGGTTCAAGCGTTTGGTATACATATATGGTTGTAAGACAACAAATGGGAAAAGAAAAAAAAGAAACGAAAAAGATGGCAAAAAGGTAGGGGGTGGGGGGTTGGTTGGGAATATAAAGAGAGAACAGGCTAGGTTACTGTCGTTCCCGAATGCTTCGCAGAAGCCTCAGCCAGTGAGTGTGGTTTTGTCTGTTCGTTTTGTGCCTCATAAGTCTGAATAAAATAAAAAAGTAAAAGTAGTAAAAGTTTGTTTAAATGTGTGGATAGAGAGAGAGTGTGTGAAGAGACAAATGGCTGCCCGGCGGCTCTGGTAGAAAGAGAAGAAGTAGAAGAAGAAAAGAGCATGTTTAGGTATAGTTAGGGTTCTCCCTCAAGGACAACCCGTGTGCTCTTGCGGTGCATCTCCCACTTGCTGATGTCCTCGGGGCGCACTAGGCGGGGAGTGGCCGTCTTGGTCTCGGCCAACCGTTCGTCCTTTTCGATGGCGATGGCGTACTGGGGGCCGCCCTCGTTCTTGCGCCGGATGCTTGGGTTGCTCTTCAGGGGGTGGAGCATCTGGCGCTGCTGGTGCGAAACGCTAATCTGGCGGGCAATGGAGATCTCCACGGCGGCCCGCAGGGCGTCCTCGTCGTAGGAGGGCTTCTTGGTCTTGCTCAGGGCCACCTTCTCGCTCGACGTCAGGCTGGGCTTGCGGTTCCTCTCGGGGCTGGACGACTTTGTGGACACGGGAGGCGAGATCATTTGCCATTTGGGCTCTTCAATCTTGGGGCGAAGCTTCTCGGTGATGTGGGAATCAACCTTGTCTTCGTCGTCGTCGTCGTCAGAATCGAGAACAAGGCTGGACGTGTCCGGGGTAAAAGGTGAGGGACCCCGGCCGGGAGGGTTCGATCTGATGTCGAGGCTTCTTGCAGGCGATGGCGTTCTGGTCGCCTGTCGTTTCAAGTTCTCTAGTTTGTTGGAGCTTTCCATCTGGGGCGCGGCCGCACGTTTGGGCTGCTTGTTAGATTTTGGATTGGGTTCCGGTGCAGAGGTGGGACCGTTCTTGACAATCCGTAGTGGCGCCGGCCGAAAGACGCGGGGCTGGAGGGTTTCTGAGTTGAGCTTTTCCTTGCTGGACATGGCCTCCTCCTGGAACGTCGCCTGCACTGGAGAGGGCAACAAGGCAGGAGAGGTGTTGGAGCGCAGTCTGGGAGAGCGTTGGCCGCGGAGCTGGTGCCTTTGCGGTGCTGGGAATAGGTTGAAAGAAGGTGAGGCTGTGGGTTGCGGAGAAGTCGCCCGACGAGGGCGGGTGAGTTCGTCGGCTTCGGGGATGTTGCCGTCGATGGTCTTGAGTCGGTCCAGTGTCGCCTGTCGTCGGGCAAGGAGAGACGAAGAGCTCTGTCCACCCAAGACCCCACCAAACATGACGCTGTACCGCTCCATCTTGATGCTGGGGATTTCAACATCCAAAAGCGGGCCTACGAGCTGAGGAGTGGACTGGGGTACGAAGGACGGAGGAGGAGAGGGCATTGCGGGGATGGGCAACTCCTTCTCTACCGCCTTTCGTGACCGGTCTCCACGCAGAGCTCGCAGCGATACTTTGCGACCCAAGCCACCCGACTTGTTATCCTTCAGCGGCTTGGTCTCCTTGAGTGGTTTCGTTGCGTATACGGGTTCCCTCAGTTCGATCTTCTCCGATGAGGGGTCTGTCTGGGATCGGACAACGATGGGTGTATGCTTTTGAGATCCATTCCTCGAAAAAGAGCCAGGTGGTTGCGTTCGAGATTGGAAAGATGATGTGGAAAAGTTCGCGTTGTCAGTCAGAGATGTCTGCGTCAGGTTCTGCTCTGCCTGCTTGTTCCGTCTGGATTTGGATCGAAATATGCCCCATTTCTTGGTCTTTTGCTGGCCCTGCTGGGCTTCTTCCTCGGCGGTTGCAGTCATTGCCCTCTGTACTGTCCAGGCCGCCTGGGCGCTGTCGGATGAGAGACCTTGTGAGGGGCTTCCAAGTGCCATACCAATGGCGATGAGTCCAGTTTCTGTCTTATCTGGCATAGAATCCGGTGTGGCAGTACGAACCATAATCCCCCGGTGTGGCGATGGTCCTCGGAGGCTGTGGTCGGGTGATGGCAGTCGGCCTCGTATCGGGACATGATACGCCCTAACGTTGTTTCGATCCGATTGCTTCAGGATGAGAGCGAGGTCATCCCTCGATACTCTTTTGTTGAAGTCTGGTTTATCGGGGTGGTTGGCTGATGTTAATCCACCACTCGTGCTGGGCCGTTCTGACAAAGCAGGGGCTGTTACGGTTTCTGCTCTTGATCTTCGAGGCATGATCAACTAAGGCACCTCGATTCAGGCGGGGGACAGGAGTTGGTCTGCAGTAAACAAGGAGTGGACAGGAACGCGGGGGCCTTTGTGTTGGATATAAAGCCGTCTAAACCACCCTTCCCTTAAATGACAGGGTCTGACACGGCTTGTGGTTCACCCACACGAGAAGGAGAGGAAGAAAATAGATGCCAGGACCAGGGACCCTTTGGAAATGGATGACGATGAAAAGACTTTAACCCCTTCGTCTCACAAGAGGCACGCCCCCGCCTTTGGTATGAGCCTCTGGTCAGAGCCGGGACACCGGAGCCTGAGTTATTAACACACACACAAGGCAGAGTGAGAGAGTTAATTGCGGTAAATAGGGCCGTAAAGCGCAGGGAGCCGGGGTGAACGGGTGGTGATGTGAGCAAGGATAACTGTAAGCGTCGGGGGAAGCAGGACTAAAGTAATTAATCGTATGCGAGAGGTGGGCGAGATAAAAAACGAGGCAGAGTGAGGAAGAAGCGGAATGCAAGACCAGCCTACCCTCGCAAGCGATGAAATGGAATCAAACGAAGGAAATAACCTGCAACCTAAAGCAACATCCTTTTTTCTCCAAAAACAGACGACAACATGTGGGAGCAAAGGGGCTTTCATCTGTTTTGCGAAGCCCGGCGCTGGGGGGTGGCCAGGCTCACGGGCCAAGTGTGTTTGAGGTTGATGGGACAGTTCCTCTCGACGTTAGATCCGCGCCAACTCTTGGCCAAGCTGGATCCGCAGCCAGTGACTAGGTTCCGGCCTCGAGCGACCCCTGTAACAAGAGTCTTCGGGGGAGGCGTGGGCCCCGGGAGATGGTCTCCAGGACATGGGCATGTGCCCGACTGTCGAAAGAGGCCTGCTGTCGAAAAAGGACGACGGCCACGATGCAGACATGTTTGGTCGACCAAGTGTATTAACCTGTCCGGGATAACTTTTCGAACGAGGGCCGCCGCAGTGGATTGGGCAGCGGGTGCATCTTGCGGAAATGAGATAATACAAGCAGGCGAGAAGGAAGATACCGTGTCCTATGGTTGGTTGTATAGGCAGGCGAGGCATCATCAAAGGCCCCCATGGCATGTCGGCATGCATACAAGTCGCTGCGCCGCTGACGACCGGACCACAGCCGATTGCTCGCGGCCATGCTGCCCGGTGTAGCCATGTTCTCTCACATCGCGGCTACTGGGCTCCTCCTCCCCCAAAGTCCCCCCCAGATGGTGCCAGGACCCTTGCCCTTCTCAATGTAACGCCGAATCGCATCGTCAATCTCCAGGTGCGTCGCAAAGAATGTCAGGAAACGGCTTGGTTCCTGGCATGCGGCCCAACGTTTAGCGGCCTCACCCGCATGTCTTTTGCTCAACCTGCTTTCTTTTGTCCCAGCACCTCATCCACGACCCATTCTCTCGGGAAGCCTTCTGGAAAAGCAGCCAGCTGACCTGCACTTGAGCCAGTTTGGACAAGCGCAGGCTGTTGCCGGGTTATTTTTATCTGCACGAATGCACATGCGCGTCCTCTCAGACGACGAAGCGTTGGCTTTAAAATTGGAGGAACGCCATGCAAATCTCCTCTTACCCACCGCGACCAATCCAGGGCCGCGGCAGTCTGCGCTTCGTTCAGCAATGCATCACAGCGCTAAGACGCACAGCGAGACAGAATCGCCAGTGCCGCTGGCACCGTTCATTTGCGGCAGGGTCGGTGGCCGAGCACGGAATCAGCCCTTTGTTCAACTAACGCCCGCCGGCCGGTCGCAGCCAGATACACAGAGAAGGGGGCAGCTGAGCGAGTCCTCAGGCGCCCAAGCGTCTGTCGCCAGAAGTCAAACTCCGGCACATTTCAATCGGACAGGTCGCTTGTCCTTCCAGAATCTCAGGTGGCGCTCTAGCGTGCGACGATAGCCGTGGACCACCCTCGTCAACCTTATGGCCGTCAACGGTCGCTCAGTTTACCGATTGAGCCGGCCCATCAGCGTATACGTGTTCCTCATCTCGATTGCATATGCGATGCCAATGTCCAATATCCGACGAATCCGATGCCGAAAATGGGGCTGTCGGTGGACAAAGAATAAAGCCCATTCGCGCTGTATGCATTTCGGCTCCAACAAAGTGAAGACAAAGAGTAATTAACCTAACTTCCCGAACGAGAAAGCTTCGCATCCTCGACCTTGTCACACTTACTGATAATTATTCATCCCAGCTGCCAGGGGCACTCGCTATCCTTGTCATTGTTTCAAGTCACCACCCTTTGCATAGCATGGCCCGCGCTTCTCTGTCTCAGATTGTCAAATTTCAAAGGCACTTTAAACACACACACACCGCATCACACCGTCACACGCATGTGTGGGCTCCAAGGCGGGCAACCCACTACGCGTCCCAATCCGGGCATCTGCCGTGTGCGCAAGGCTCGCTATAATAGCCACGATGGGCATACGGCTGGTTTGCTATCGGAGCATTCAAGTGCTGGGATCAAACGCCACTGCCGCACATCAGGCCTCTTAGAGGCACTAAGCCCGGGAACGGGCGTCTCCCAGAGGTTGAGTGATGGGCCGCACATGTGACCTATACACGCTATGCTAATAGTTGGGATGCAAAAAACCCGGGTTTCGTGTTGTGCATCCGGGAGATCAACGGGAAAGCATGAACCTCGCACACATTAGCGTAACAATGAGCTGAGCTGAGCTGAGCTGAGCCGATCCCCTGGAAACGGTTGTGCTTATGCTGAGACCGGATGAGCCCACTGTGCGCATCGATCACGTCTTTTGTATCGCATTGGATTCAAAACAAACAATACCATGCATGTTAGAAGCAAGCGCTCACACTCGGGGCCACCACAATCGCCAGTTACCATGACCGCTGTTTATGTGCTTCTGTCAATATTATTCCCGCCGCTGTCAAATTAGTCTTTCTAGATCAACTGGCGACGCCTACTGTCGCGCTAAAACGGAGAACTGTTCATGATGGAATCACGGCCATGTTTCAGCAAAAAATAAAAATAAAGCCGGACGCGATGGCGTCACATATGTTGAGGGGGGGGACACAAGAGGCTGGCTCCTAAATCCGAATCAAGCTCCCTGCTTGTGCTTGATGGTGTCTGCCTGTCACTTCAGGCGGCGTGTGTATGTATGGGTTTCCCGAGGGTCTGGCACCAAGCACACAAAGCGGTTTGGGGTTGGTGACGTCGTCCAGTGACGTTGGATGGATACCTGATGGAGACGGGGGTCGCTGTCAGTCCCGCTACTGTCAAAATCCACGCACAATGCCCAACGGTTTAATGCTGGGAAGGACGGCCAAAAAAACAAAAACCCATGGATTGTGCGGGTTGATATGTCGGTGGGCAACTGGTTATGCAGGACCCTTATTCGTCAGGCGGCCATCCCAAGCACATGGTGTCGAATGGATCAGTAACTGCCTAGTTCAGTTCCGGACAAAAAAGCCGACAAGTATGACAGAGTGGCCATGAATTTAAATTTGATACATCTCAATCCGTCGGTCCCTCGGCAACGTTCAGCGGATTCGGAAAATAAGTGATTGCCAAAGCAAAGCTGGACGCTGCTGTGTGTGCGCTTTGAGAAGACAACAAATCCACAGCCAACCCAACAGCGCCATTTTCCCAGGCGTTACACCATGGCGGAAAAGAATGCGTGACATGACGCGCGCGTGGCCGAAGCCTGGTGCCGGTCTTGCTCAAGGTGACAGAAGTCGCCAGTACCGATGCCAACGACAAACTGGCGGGAATGCCCAGGTACCCACTACCCCTCTGCGGGGTGGGTGCCAATGAGCTGGTGGCATTGGCCCAGAGCTCAATAACTGAGCGGCGGAAGACGGAGGGGCAACTTGACCAGAACACTTACTCACAACATCCTCCCACCCGCCCTCGTCCCAGAGCCTCCATCGCTCCTTTTGCATCTCCTTCCCATACTCACTTGCGCATCTTCGCTCCCTACACCATGTCGTGGCAAGGTCAGTCCGTCCTCTCCTCACCCGAGCCCTGCACAGCTCTGCGCAACCTTCCCCTCTCTGCCGACAACGTCCCCCCTCCCCTCACACTTTTGTCAACAAACCCCACCTCGCACCTCGTCAAACACCTCTCCATGACAAGAGAAACCGGTCAGCTAACCATGGCTTTCGGCCCCAACAGCTTACATTGATTCGAGGTAAATCACGCCCTCTCTCTCCTCCAAGCTTCCACGCCCCCAGAACTTGTTTCACGGAACCAGGATGCTAATGTCTCGTCCCGATACAGCCTCGTCGGCTCCGGGCACATCGACAAGGGTGCCATCCTCAGTCTCGCTGGCGACAGCGCCTGGGCCAGCTCCCCCGATCTGCAGGTATCTCGCAAACCCTCCACCAGTCCGCCTTTGTGCCCGCCATTGTTCACAGGCTAACAATTTCCCACCCGACCAGATCAAGCCCGAAGAGATGAAGGTTATTTCCCAGATTGTCAATGGAGAGCAGGCCGCCAAGGATAAGGCCTTCGGCGAGGGTTTCTACATCGGCGGCGAGCGATACGTCCTAACCAGAGCAGACGAGAACGTCTACGCCCGACAGGGCAGACTCGGTGTGGCCATTGCCAAGTCCAAGCAGGCCATCGTTATCGGTCACCACGGCGAGACCCAGGTCGCCGGCAACGCTACCTCTACTGTTGTCAGCCTCGCCACTTATCTCACCGAACAGGGATACTAGGCTTCGATTAAGGAGTTTGCCAGGAATATGAAATATGTTCGACGATGGACAGTGAAATATTGCGTGTCTGGTCTGGACACGGGCTATCGATTGAGCCTAGGATTAGCGGAATCAGCATGTTGAAAGGAAGCAGTCTTTCTTTTCCCTTTAGAATGTTTGGGGAACTCAGTTTGAACCTTGTCGAGATGAGAAGTCTTCTGTTTGGTCGTACATGATTCAAGCGCGTCTCGGCTTTCACACGGCCTGCAAGATGGCAATAGAAAAATGTCTCCCCCAACCAATCCGTCCAACTGCTACTATGTGAAATATCATTCATTTGATCAGCTAAGAACAAGCCGCATATCCCCCTGCTAACGGTATGCAAATTTCACCTTTGGCAATATCGTGTGGTGAAACAGGTGCGTGAGTTCATCGGGAAATTGATTCAGATTCAGATAACGCCAGTCCCGTAATTCCAACCCAATCTATCCCTCCCTAAACTCCACACCACATTAAAGACGAGGCGAAAAGTACTCCAATAGTTCCATACATGTGGTGGGCTCGAGTTCCCGGATATGAGCGCGCTCCGTCCAATACAAGGCATCCCTTCATCACCGTCCCGCCAAGGAGCGAGGCCTTTCCTCTAAACGGGAAGCTCGGCGTTCCTGCGACCCAGGCCTACCCGATCAACCGCCATACCGATGTAGGGTCCAACAACCGGGATGCCGCGCGCGAAGCTTGCTATGGTGCCCAGGAAGTCTCCAAACAAGATGACGATACCGTATGCTTCAACCAGGAAGCCGATAAATGTCCATTTCATGAGGATGAGCACCAGGCCTAGGAAGAAGGCCCCCGTGCCTTTAGCTTTTTGTTTCCGCGCGAAGAAGAGCAGCGTCTTCTGGGGTCCAATTATGATGGTCAATCCAATGAGGAAGAGAATCTGTGATTTGTATTCATGTCAGCCGTTGAATCTCGATCGGTCGGTGGGGGGTTTTTATCGTGGAGCGCGGCATCGTACATTTCCCATGGCAAGCCTGCAAACACCCCAGCATCGTTAGCACAGCACTAGATTGGCAATACGGCGAGGGATCAAAGCACGGCAGCTCCCACTTACATGGCACGATCAAAGAACAGCATGACACCTCCGATTAGGAAGAAGCCTCCTGGAACAAGCCACAATCATCAGTCCCCCCTCCTCATCCAAAGCTCAATGCGCCAAAGCTCCCGGAACGGGCGCATACCTACCGCCAGAGCAGAAGACAACTCCAATCTCTACAAACACGGCACGGTCAGCATATTCGCACTCTCTACTCCGGATATTCCAATGCGTTCCGGCATGGCTGCCCGCATCGGGGGGCGCGCACAAGCATGCCCATGAGCTCCAATTCGACAGCTGGAGGGGGTGGGATGTGGGCGCGCAAAGGGGAAGGAGAGCGACAGGGGACGCACTTTGGGTATCGGATAACCACATGGACATCTTGGCTACGGGTGTTTTGGGTTCGTTGACAGGGAATTGGCGACTTTGGAACGGGGAGCCGACGGCGGGCAAATCGAAGGATATCGAGGGTTGGTTGCGGGAGGGGAGATTGCGCTTGGCGATGGATGGGATGGACAAGGTTACGTTGTTTCGTTTTTTTTCGGGGGTCGGAAGGGGGGTCCAAGTCACACGTGGTTACAGAGAGATCCCGGAAGTCGATTAGGATAGGTAGTAGAGTATGTTTTGTTGCAAGGGGGGCGGCGTGGGAGAGATGAGGCTCTGAAGGGTGATGGGTCACTTTTTTTTGGCAGGTTTACGAATACGTTGCACTTTTTGCCATGTGCTGCGCTGCACATTAGTAGCTGGGTACTAGGTAGGTAGGCACTGGCGCACCTTTCCAGCTGGACCACCCACCCTGCCGTGTCTCATACCTAACTAACACTGCTGGTTGGGTGGTGCCCTTTTTTTTTTTCGGGGGCGCTTGTTGGGATTTGACACCGGCAGAGACCAAGCTAAATGGTGCTGGAGATTTCCTAGAGACTGGGCGCGTGTCCATTGGCCACGTTTGGGCCGCTGTGGGCAGAAGCGAGTGCTGCGGCATGCAGTCAAATTTCACAGCCACTCGGTCTGGCTTGCTCATCACGCGAGCATGTACCACTCATTCTTTGAAGGAAAGGTCCTGCGCGGGTTTAGAAACGGGAATGGCCCATCATTGTCTACTTGCATTGGCTGTCATCCTCCCCCCTCCCTCGCACCCTTTGGCGCTCTGGTTAAGTGTCTGCTCCGTAAAGGCAACTCAAGTACATGTAACTCTGAGCTGTGGCTAAACCCGTGGCTGACATGGTGGAGGTAGGTGGCTCGCATAGCCACATTAGGACTAGTGGGTTTTGAGACGAGCAAAAGCTGTTTCTGCGGAACTGAGCTTTTGCTTTTCCACTGTTTCCTTGACAAGCCCTCAAAAGATCTCAAAAGCAATTTCCCCCATGACGGCAATTCGTGCCAAAATCGTATGGATTGCAACCGTACTCAGATGAATTATCTGTCTACAGATCTAGGTACAAGGTAAGGCGTACATCAGGGTCCATTGCTACAAAAAGAACCAGCTTTGCAAGGCCGAAAGCAACTTCAATTCAACCACTTCAGATGGATAGGCCTCGGCTTTCACCCAATCTGTACCTGCCGCAACGGCCAAGGCGATATTATCGCTTTGGCAACTGAGATACGTCCTTCCCATACGTTCTCGGTAACCTGTTGACCCAGGCAGAGAACAAAATCCCAGATCACGATTAAGCCGGAGCGTCAATTGCCATCCCTTTGCCGAGAGGCATTGGGTGCATAGTTGGGGCTTGACTTTGTTGGTCGGACATTTCCCCTATTACCGCTTGCATCCCGTGATGTGTGTTCTGAATAATCATACAAGGCCAATGCTCGTATATGGCCGTCATCGTCCACCTTCCTCTCGCAACCTCTGACAGCCGTTGGCGTTCCACCCTCCAAGTAATCACGCGCAAGCCCAGTCTTCATTTCAGGACAGTGTGGGCGCCACGAGCTTCCAAGAATTGCTCCGCGGTGCTTTGTGGCAGAGTCCTAATTAAGCCAAACACTTCCTTGTTGTAGTACCTCAGGCGAGTCTTGGGATCGATGTACGGCGCAGGCAGTCCGGTCACGTCGCAGTAGTGCTTGGAATGCGCGAGCGAGGGAGCCGACTCAATGTTCGTATATGTTGCGGTCGGTGCGGACACAGGTGCTCCAGGAGGCTTCAAGCTCTTTTCCAGCACCAGCTTTGACAAGCTGCGCGAGGCCTGCGCCAAGTTCACATTCTGATTGCTGTTGTCGGTTGTAGCAGGTGTCGAACTGCCACTCGTCGACAGCCCGTCGTCGGCTGGTGTCGCGTTGCCACTGACATCCTGAGGTGTTCCCATTGCCGAGGCCTCGCGTCTAGAAGCATCGCCGACGATGGCCTTGAGGTTCTTGTTACGGCGCTGGTTCGGCTTCCAGGTCGGGCTGCGGAAGTTCTTGTGAATCGAGTGGATGTCGAGCTGCTCGATGAGCTCCAGATGCGCAATCTGCGCTTCGGTCGGTGCGGCCATGGCGTCAAGAAACAGAGTCGAACGCGAGCGTTACCAGGGCGCAGCACAAGGCTCTTTCAGCACACTGACAGAAAATGGTTAAAGGAGTGGTCTTTTTTTGTTTTTTGGACAGAGCTGAGTTGACAAGACGATGATCACATTGATGTCGCCCTGGGCGGCTGGGGACGGGGCTGAGGTTTTGCCGGTGCTTCACCGCGCTCCCCCAAAGCACTAAGCATCACTGGCGCAGAGACCCACGGGCCACTCATGGCACAACAAGACGTAAACAGTGCCCCTCTGTACCAAAGCGCGCCCTCACCTTGAACTACACAATCGTCATTCAAACAGCAAAGCATCAACATGGTGAGTGGGTTTCTGTGCCCCTGCTCTGTTTTCACCGCATGAACCGTCCATAAGCATTAACACAGTATACAGGAGAGCCCACACGAGCATCAACAGAACCTCCTGCTATCCCGCATAATCACCAATGTGGTACGGAGAACATGCCATCATCTTTGCTCCAGGGACATAAAATAACTAATCGAATACAGGAGAAGCTCAACGAGGCCGTTGTTGTAATGAACAAGAGTCTTCAGGTGCGTTTCTATGTGCCATGCCATCTCCACCATTTGTTAACAATCGCAAATCAGGAAATCAACATCCAAAACATGAATGTTGAACTTGTAGCTCAAATGTTCAAGAATTATCAGTCCAATGTCCTATTCCATCTTGAAGGTAATGAGATTTCCCGCCCTACATATTTGGATACGTGTTAATGTCCTCTCTGCAGCAACGGATAACTTGAAGCCACCCAGTTAGAGAGATTTGCTATGGATGGGGTTTGATGTACCAGGCATGCAAAATCCGCTGCCCATGAATTCATGATAATTTATGTTTTTATCGCTCTGTATTTCGACGCATATTGTTTCCTCTTTCTCCGATTACCCTGTTTATCCACGCAAAAATGCGAACGCTATGAATCGCAACTGTTGGTGATGTGCCGTCAAAGGGCATGGTCTTTCTCACAAAAACGTGTAAAAAAATAAGCCTGTTTCTATAAGATACGGGTTAAATAAGCATTGGGGGTCTGACTTGTATAAATTATGCCCATGTTTTCTTTCTCTTCTTATTGATATTAAATCGATGCAGCCTAATTCGTTCATCCTGTGGCGCGCGGCTGCCATCGACTTCGCGCAGATTACACTTGCAGTGGATCCACTCAGAACACAGCGCATGTCACGTCTCATCATCAGCCTCGCAGCCTCGCAGTCCGTCTTGTCCTTGCTACGACCAAGCTCTAAAATCCTGTCCACTATTCTCCCCCCAATTGGCGACCGCAAGCCAGGCCGTCCCCGGCATCCGATTCTCACCTCCCCCCCTCGCATTCTCACCATGCTTTCGTACCCTCCGCGCTCCTAATACTTTCTCCCAAACTTCCCCAACTCATCATGGCGCCCTCCGCCACCGACCAGCCTGCCGTCGCGGCGCCCGAAACCAAGACCTACCCGCCTGCAAACATCTTCCCCGTCAAGGAGACGCGTTTCGAGAACTTCATCGAGCCACAGAGCGATGGGCGCAGGAAGGCACTGCAGCAGCCCGATAGCTCTGCCATCGTCATCGACTATGGTGCGAACAGGCCCATCGCGGCCCTCCTGCGACAAACACCAAGCTAACATCTCGCGCAGGCTCTTCCGCCGTCAGGGCTGGATGGTCCTTCGAGTCAAAGCCGCGATTCAGCATCCCCCCGATTATGGCCAAGTACCGCGACCGAAAGATTGGCAAGACTTTCTCCTTTGCGGGCTCCGACTGCTACGCCGACACGACCGCGAAGGGCCATATTCGAGCTGCTCACGAAGCGGGCACTGGAATCGTCAGCAACTGGGACGTGACGGAGCATGTATTGGATTATATATTCCTCAAGCTGGGCATGAACGAAGCTGATGGTGCCATCGACCTTCCCATCGTCATGACGGAAGCCGTGGCGAATCTTCCCTACTCGCGAAAGTGTACGTTGACAATCACCATCCCCTCATAGCCCAATCTAACCTTTCGCGTTGCAGCAATGACGGAAATCATTTTCGAATGTTACGGGGCACCTTCCCTAGCATACGGCATCGATTCTCTCTTCTCATACAGACACAACAAGGGCAAGACGGGTCTCGTCGTTTCGTCATCCTATACATCCACCCACATCATCCCTGTCTACAACTCTAAGGCCATGCTGGGTCAAGCTACCAGATTAAATTGGGGCGGCTATCACAGTGCTGAATATCTTCTCAAGTTGATCCGATTAAAATACCCCTCCTTCACTGGCAAGCTGAACGTGTCCCAGGCAGAGCACATGCTTCGGGACCATGGCTATGTTTCCCAAGACTACGACGCCGAACTACGTGGTTATCTCGACTGGACGGGCCTGGAGGACCGGGATGTTGTTATTCAGTATCCGTATACCGAGGAGGTCATAGTCCAGAAGAGCGAAGAAGAGCTGGCTCGCATAGCCGAGCGAAAGAAAGAAAGCGGTCGTCGGTTACAAGAACAGGCAGCCAAGATGCGTCTGGAGAAGCTCATCAAAAAGGAGCAGGATCTGGAGTATTATAAGGATGTTCAACGCCGCATCACGGACCAGACCAAGAAGGAGACTCGCCGTATCCTTGACAGCAGTGATGTGAAGGATGAAAACCAGCTCGAGAAAATCGTCAAGGAGCTGGAGAAGTCGATTAAGAAAGCCCGAACGAAGGATGTTGGTGGCGACCCTGAAGAAGAACAGGAACAGCCAAATTTCGACCTCCTTGATATTCCTGATGATCAGCTCGACGAGACGCAAGTCAAGCAAAAGCGACAACAGCGTCTCATGAAATCTAACCACGAGGCCCGCGCCAGAGCCAAGGCAGAAAAGGAGGCAGAAAAGGCTCGTGTTGCTGAGGAGGAGCGTCTTGACAACGAGCGCCGTGACAACGATCTCGAGAGTTGGCTTGACGAAAGGAGGCAGCGTCGCGCCGAGGCGCTCCAGAAGATCAAAGAGCGCGATCGCCTCAAGCAGGATCTCGGAAACCGCAAGTCGCTTGCCTCGCAGATCAGAATGAAGAGCATCGCAAATCTAGCCTCTGATAACCCAACTAAGAAGCGTCGTCGCGGTGGCGATGACGACAACTTTGGTGCCAACGATGACGATTGGGGTGTCTATCGACAAATCGCTGTCGGTGAAAATAGCGACGACGAGCAGGAGGAGGAAGACTTGATGACAAACCTCAAGACGCTCGAACAGGATCTGCTCAAGTATGATCCGGACTTTGACTACGACCACACATACGAGGCTCAATCCGACTGGTCCAAGTCGCTGCTCCATGCCTTTACTCGCGGTCCTCGCCCCTTCGATGCAGCCTCCCAGGCCGAGTTGAACCAGCTTCATCTCAACGTCGAGCGCATTCGCGTTCCCGAAGTCGTCTTCCGCCCCTCCATCGCTGGTGTCGACCAAGCCAGCATCATCGAAATCGCCAGTGACATCCTCAACCAGCGCCTCGCCGGCATGCCCAACCGCGACGACTTCTTGCGCGACGTCTTCCTGACCGGTGGCAACACGCTCTTCAAGAATTTCGACGACCGCGTCCGTGACGGCCTGCGCGCCCTGCTCCCGGCCGATTCCCCGCTCAACGTGCGCCGCGCTCAAGACGCCCTTTTGGACGCCTGGAAGGGCGCTGCTGGCTGGGCTGGCTCGCCTGCTTGGAAGGCGGCAAAGATCTCGAGAGAAGAGTATCAAGAAAAGGGACCGGAGTATATCAAGGTACGCGCTTGCGCAAATGCTCTCCACATTTCATCCCTCCGTGTTGACATGATTGCTAACTTTCTCGCCAGGAACACGACATGGGCAACTCGTACGCGTAGATTGTGCAGTGATGTTGGGACACACCAGGGAGTCAAAAGCGGGCAGGTTTATGTACGGGTAGATTTGGTTTTGTCTTTTTAGTTTCCCCATCAACTTTGCGTTAATGAGAGCATAATCTTTTGAAATTTGGGTTGATTCTCTACATCCCATGTAGACAAAACGAAGAAGAAGAAAAGGACCGCCGTTGAATGCATCCTGGTCAGTGATAGCTATCCCGCCCAGCTCATACAAGGGGACACCGAATCACGCAAAAAGCCCCCCACCCCATTTCATCAGCCCGTCGTCTCCCCATCTTTGCCTCTGCCAAACGCCAGCCAGCTAGCTAGCAAATACCATCATCATCCCTAGCTCTCTAATAACACTGATGAGCAAGTCAATGCTCACGCTGGCTTGCTCTAGCAAGGAGCCACAGAGGGAAACAAATTCCATGGCCGATTCAAAAGACTACACCTCGCTCATACCAAAATCAAGTCCAAAAAACGCCCCTTTAAAACCCTGACTTTCTTGTTTAACATAGCCCATAAGAGCACCCACAACGCCAAGATACAGAGAAAAGATAAAGTTCAAGTTCAAGCCATAGCTTCTTAAACTGCAGAGGGCTGAGCGGATGGTTCCTCCGGCTGCTGTAATTGTCTGTTTATCTCATCTGCCGTTCTCGTATCATCGGCTGCCTGATCAGCAGGCTTAAATTGAGGGGAATAGTGCGGTTGTGATGGCTGCTGGTGCTGTTGTCGCTCTGCCATTTGCTCCTGAGCAGCCAGCCCCGCGACAGCCTGCGCCACAGCCTCGAGGGGTCCTGCTGGGTTGCTCGGAGCAGGTTCTGGTGACGCTACGGCGGGAGCGGGAACTGGCGGCGGCGGCTGAGATAGATTGACGTTCGGGGGAGGTGAGGGGAATTCGCCGTTCACATCAAGCAGTCTCGACTGCAGGTGGATAACGTATTCGCGAAGCGCATAGTTTTCGGACTGCATAGCCTTAAATGATTGTTCCATATCGATGTACTCGCGGACCTGCTGCTCTAACTTCTTTATGTATCCTTCCTTGCGCTGGCGGAAAGCGCGCTGCGACTCGTGTGTTAGCCATCGAATTTGGTGTTGAAATCGTTGTCGCCTCGATATTCGAGTTGTGTTCAACTTACCTGAGCAGCTCGGTTCTGAGCGGCGCGCTTGGATTGCGATAGCTCGCGCTTAGCTTTCCGTCCATCGGCAGGAGAGTCGTCAGGCTGCATCGACATGGGCGGTGCAGGAGCAATGGGAGCAGCCGTGGGGGGTCCAGCAGCTCCAGGGCTGTGGCCGGATGGGGGGGCCATGGGCATCATAGCAGCAGCTTGGGCGTGGGCGTGGGCAGCTCGAGCGCGAAGTTCGGGATGGATGTGGGATTCGACCTCGGACTTGAGGGAGAGAACTCGAGAGGCGTCTTGAGCGGCAGCAGTCAGAGGATCGTACCCATTCGACGGCCTCGCGGGGGCGGGCTGGAGGGGCGCGTTCCTGGGATCGCGCGCGGGAGGAGCCGTGGAAGAAGACGCTGCGGCGTCGTGGTTCTTTAACAATTCAAGTTGTGCGCGCAAGTGCTGCTCTGCTGAGTGGAGGCTATGTCAGTCGAGGTGCCGTGCAAGCAATTGCGAAAGCGGTTTGGAAATGTCGCGGCGCCAGCGCAAGCAGTATGGATGGCGACGTCAACAACGAGTGAAGCAAAAGGTGCAGCGTCTCGAAAGTGTAAATGCGCCAAACAGAAGATGGATGCGCAGCAGGGATATTATTAAAGATGGCAGTGGAGATGGATGAAGCGCTGCGTTGCGTTGCGACAGAATACGACAAGACAATGAGGCAAGCAATGCGACGGCAGCGTCGGGATCTCCGGAGCAGGTAGACAAGGAGATCCGAGCAGAAGCCGATGGTTTGGAAAACAACAAGAATGAGATTGATTGACTGACCTTGAGTGCTGGCGCCGTTGGCGGACGAGGTCTGCATGCTTGAGCTTTGGGAGAGGAGGGTCTGACTCAGCATTCAAATAGCAGCGGCGGCGGGCGAGCGAGATTATTACCTACTACGGGGCGGGCAGGCGAGCGAAGCCGAGGCGCTGACGTGAACAAGAGACGGGAGGGCTGGTGAACCGTGATACGTTCGATGGGAGAGATTATGTAACCGGGGAGGGTGATCAAGTCGGAAAATGGCGTGGCTGGGTCCGGGGGCTTGCCTGCTTGCTTGCTTCCAAGGCAAAAGCTCTGCCTACTCTCCGCTTTTCGCTTGGCGCAGCCTGCACCGAGTACCTTTGGTTTGGCCAGAGGTACCGTACAGAGTTGTGCCGCCGTGGAATTCGGCCGTGGGCGATGCTCGGATACTCGGGGACTAAGCCAGAGTGTCTTTGCCGAGCACGGTACAAGGAAATCAAGCAGCCGGGTCGTCACTGTCTCTGTTTTGTCCCTTTGTCTCAGCCCTTCTTCTCAGTTTGAGTAGTTCCCTCTGGCCCGTTCAGCCTTGGCAGGAAAAAAAAAACCGGTCGCTGGTAGATGAGCGATGCAATTGCCTCAGTACCAACGCCGTTGCTTTGCTCGCCCGATCCTGCGATAGGGATGATGCGATGCGATGCGATAAGTTATTGGTACCGGAACGTTAGCCGTGGTACCTTGGTGCTTGCTTAGGTCCGGGACTCAATCCAAGGGTGTGGTGGTGTCGGTGCAGCAAAACAAGAAACGCGTTTGTCAGCAAGAAAGAAGAAGTGGGATTTCAGGCGCGCTGCGCCAACCAAAAACTGCGACCCAACAGTGTCAAAGGTGGGGTTCTAAACAAAGCTTGGGCCACCTTCCTTCCTACCTGTGTGGCTGCACCTGCACGTACCACTCGCTCACGCGCACTTACTGGATGGGGAAAGTGAGCCCTTCATCCATCCAAATACGCCGCCGCCACCACAGTCAGCAGTCGAAATGGCGACAACCTCACCCTCATTTATATCTCGGAATTCTGTAAAATATCACCATCATGATCCTATAGACGCTTTGGTTTTCGGCTCTACCGGGGGTCGCGCCAGGCACTGCTTACGTAGTGTTCAATCAAACTCAACGTACCATGCAAGCCAGATTTTATCACCGCTGCAGAGGACTCTCTTCGGCGGCTAGGTGGGTACCACCAGAACTCGGCCAACACCCAACCCACCACTAGCTGCTGGATACATGACTGATTGCATTCCACTATGGCTGCAAGGATCTTGGTTCCGCACTAGGGAATGCTGCAACACAACGGCATGGCGGCTGTATTGCTTCGATGCCCTTCTCCCCCCTCGTTCCAGCACCTCATTTTCGCCCTCCACTAGCTATCTACTCACCTTCTCGTCGAAGCATGTCAGCATACCCAGGTTATTAGACTGTTTAACCGTGTCGCCCAATGATGATTCAGATTCCACCCGAGGAAGCCGAAAGACTTGCACACTGCCAAGCCCAGCATGATATGGGCTAGCTATTCTTAGAATTGGCCGTATTGCAGCTCGCGGAATACAGCTGTTGGTGACACTCAGCATGCTTATTTTTTTGGCAGCCTAGCAATACCCTCGAATCTCGTAATCACACCTATCGCAGTGAAGAAACAAAGCCACTGTCACCACTATCGCACACTGTTGGGGCGCGGTGACGACTCGTTTTTTATCGATATGAAAGTCCAAGACCGGTGTTACTTGGTGTGATGAGGCTACTACTAACAAACACTCTGCAATACCCCGCCGTTAGGACTTCTCTCACCCACCAAGCCATCAAGTTGTTCGTATATTGCTTGCATTTGGCCCTACCGCTCTTGCGACCATCTGTGTGAAACATCAGTTATCCGTAAATCAGCCTTGGTGGACAATATTCTGCCATGGCAGCATCACAACTATTGTGTCACAAACATGTCAGGCAACGTCATGGCCAGTAATTGTGGGATAGTTGTCTTATACTAACTCAGCAGGTACATCACGATGGCGCTACATGATGTCTCTCTTATTTCAGTATAGTTCTTCCATGTTTTTCTACATTCGCCGGTGAATTGAAGATTCCATCATTGATGATTCCATTTTACATAGCCTGTCAAAATTCACAACCATGAATGTTATGAACTCAGTATCTTCGTGGCTACATAAGCTTATATATCAGGCGAGGTTTCATTCACCAACAGCTGACGACAAAACGACACATTAGCACATTGTTTCAGTTGTGCCGTATTTAGTCGGTATCCTATCCCGATTCGGGATATGGTCCGTTCAAAAATAACCACTCTGATCCGGTCGCCGCGTGCTTCATTCATCGGAGTGGGAATCAAAGTAGACAATGCGGTGTGGTTGACCCCAGAGCATGTGAAAGACGCGAAAACAGTATGCCGTCAATTTTTTAGTTCTCGCTCTGGGTTTCGCAGAAGGGTTTGACAACCCATTGAATTACTTTAGGCATCTCATAAACGAAAATAAAGCACAAGTGATAAAATTACGTTACACCACCCCTCGGAGGAACTCGATCTCCGTTGGCCGATTCAACCAGGTATAGGGTAGTACCTACTCCTCTCTGCGAGACTGATTTTCAAAGTATCCTTAAACCCATTTATAATTGTGCCCTTGATAGACCTTGTGTTTTAGGAGTACTGTGTGGGTTTTTCTATTTCTCAGTGCATGATTGAGTTGTGTAGTATCATCAAAGTGCAATTGCTACACTGTATTCTAGTTTTCGAGAGCCCCCCCCCCACTACAACAAAAGCACACCCACCCTTTTTTAGTCACCTCACACCAGCGACACACTCAGCGGCTACGAATCAAGCAACGTCGTGTGTGCACCTTCACGTCCTCTCCCCTCTCCTTTCGCAATGAACTTCGTGCGCCCAACATTTCGCATCCCATCTGCTCTGCGCCAATTCTCGTCTGCCGCCTCACAGATGACCGCCCAGCCGCGATTCTCCGCTGGAACCGACGCCGCTCGCGTCGCAAGCAAATTGGCGCCTCTGCTGAGCTCTGACGGCGGCCGGTGGGCGCTCACAAACGACGGGGCCGCATTGGAGCGCAAGTTCAAGTTTAAGACCTTTGCAAAGACCTGGGTGTGTACGGAAGTGGCTCTCTTCTCTCCTCTTCTTTTCTTACCTGCCACGCCTCTGAATGAATCAGCAACGGTTTCGGCCCGAACCTGGATGAAACCATGAACAATAAAGGAAAAAAGAAGAAAGATTGATTGAAATTGAGTGTGGAATGAATAGATGGATGGATGGATGCTGATGAATTCGGTGCCAGGATTTTATGACGGGCGTTTCTCTACAATGCAAAATAAAAAACCACCACCCCGAATGGTCCAACGTACGTACCACATACATGCACATGTATTCCTGTTGAATTGCACACTGCAGTGGCAGACTGACGGCGTCAGGTTTATAATACGACTTTTATCCGCTGGACTACTCACAACCCAGCAGGCTTATCGGAAAAGGACATAGTCATGGCTGCCGCCTGCGACGAGCTGGCTGCCGAGCTCGGCGAGCTCCCACCAGAGCCGGAGACTGAGGGCCAAAGCTGTGCCATCAAAGGTTTGGCCGACCAGGCTACGGTAGCCGCGGGGGACTGTTGCACGCCCAAGAAGAAGTAGTGAGGGTGTGCAAGTATCACTGCCCTACATCACTACCGAAAGCTAATTGACTTGGCCACCACTTATTTTGCATGTGAACAGCAAAGCTTGTATGATAGCGCCTTGGGTTATCCAAGTATCAACATCATTTTTCAATTCATTGGGCATACACGCAAGTTGGAAGGAAGCCATGTTTTGATTATTAACGAACGACATTGAATATTAAGTACTTATATAAAAGCCTCTCCTGGGCTGTTGGGTTTTTGTTATGTACAGGGCATGAAAAAGTCGTTCTCCATCAACATCCCCTAACGCCATGCGAATGCTCATGCCGCCTTGGGCGACAGGGACTGCGTCTATGTCAAGTATGACATCCAGTCTCTATATTCCATCATGAATATTTCGTTTCTTGCTGTGCTGGCGCTCTTGCGAGAACCCCGAGTCACTACTTCCAGGTCCTCCCCGCCAGACTAGCTTAGTACAATAGCTTACTGCTGCTTCTGGGCCTTGATCTTCGCGAGCTTCTTCTCACGGCGGCGCTTGTTGGCCTCAGGACCGGCCTCAGTGTCGAGGCAGAAGTCCCACCATCGGAAGCTGGAGGCGTAGTTGCCAATGAACTTCTCGTGGTGCAGATCGTGGTGTTCGGCTCCAGCCCAGAAGGGGAGGAAGTGGCGCAAGCTCCAGGGGAAATCGTAACCACTGTGGGCATCGACGGCCTGGAAGAGACGAAGAGTGATCCAGACGTACATGGTGAAGAGGTGGAGCTCGCCAGTGAAGGCCATCAGGACAATGGGAGATCCAACAACACCAATACCGAGGAGAGCAGTTTCAATGGGGGAAGCGTACTCAGCGGCGATACCGAAGGGAGCAGAGTAGGTGTGGTGCATCTTGTGGATGGCCTTGTACAGAGGACCGTAGTGCAGGGCACGGTGGAACCAGTAGTGCCAGGCATCCTCCATAACGAAGCAGATGGCAATCTGGTAGGCGATCTTCCAGGCGGGAGGGAAGGGAACACCGTATTCAAGACCGAAGTAGGTGGCGATGGGGTGGAAGAACCAAATCTGAGGAAGCTCGGCGGTGAAGTGGCTGACGAGAACGATGGCGGCGCAGTCCCACTGCTCCTTGAGGGTGGGAACCTTTTGGGACTGAATCTTGTACTTGCGGAAGAAGGGAATGTAGTCCATGAGCATGTAGGGAAGGCATCGGCCGAAGTAGACAATCTCGTGGAGGACGAAACTCATGATACCGGTGGCGAGAGTGTCGTTTTGCATCCAGACGTACCAAGCCTAGAGAGATGAAAGTTAGCTCGGTTGCTCATGATGGTGGCAATGATCGCGGGGGGAGGTGGACGTACCGCCCAGAGCTTCTCGAGGTAGCTGAGCTGAACATTGTACTTGGAAACCTCGTCGAGGACGGTGAGGTAGCCGCTGGTGTGGTTACCCAGGTTGGTAACGATGGTCGAGTTCCTGAAGGAAAAAAATCGCGTTAGAGACGACTGGCGCAGTCGAGACAATATCAGGGGTCAACCTACATCATATCCATGGTTGAGGCGGACTCCAATGGAGATTTTTGTTCTCAGGAAAAGGAATGAGAGAAAGGAGAGGCCCGGAGGGGAAGGGGCTCGTAGGAGACAGTCACCAACAAAGGCCACGCGATCAACGATTCCGAGTCGTTGAAGTGTGAAGACTGTTGATGGGTGGTGAAGAAGAAAAACAGTGGCGGCTGTTGGGGAGGTTTTATCATTTCCCTTCAAGTGCCCGCTGCGCGCCAGATTCAATTGGGGCGCCTTGGCGTGTACAACACCCACCCACCCACTTGCGTACTCGGATGGACCAGTAGGAGGGCGGCCTTAGGCAAAGAAAGGGAAGGAATGGGGCTGCCAGACAGGGGAAGACAGGGGAGGACAGGGTCCCTTTCCTAGCAACACCTGTCTCCGTCTCGGACGTGAATGTGGATGCGCCAGCCTGCACCTGTACATATTAGCATCAGCGCAGACCGGCTCGCTGGCGCGATTGGCCCGTGCGCCTATGGGAAAAAAGAAAACGAAAAAGAAGGGAGATGGGTGCAAATGGTTCCAGAATGAGCCCACTATCAAATTGTCCTTCCGGCACCCGGACCCAGTTGCAAGCATTCACGGGGCCTTACGGGCGGCTCTTGTGCCATCCAACATCTGCGAGTACCGTCACCGCCCCAAACTCTCAACCAACTCATGGGGATCCCACGGGAATTTTTAGGGGACCACATGGGCCACTCAGAGGCCCTGGTGGTTGATATCCCTCCGTCCCTCGACGCCAGGGAGGGGAGATTGAGACGGGAACTAGAGATAGGACAGCAGTCGCCAATTGAGGGCGGTCAACCGTCGAATTTGTTAGTTTGGCGGCATAGATGAATTCAATTAGTCGTTGCAAAGCACAGGCTTTTTTCTCCTCTCAGAGGCATTGAGCTTGGTGCAATGATTTGCTGTAGCCGAGACGCAAATCCCCCCTCAATCTTTTTTTCTTCTTCCCGGGCCCTCCCCCCCCTGTCTGCCGGATCTAGCACAATCCGAGACAGCTGATTTTGACATTTGCGAGCCCCCTGGGTGGACGATTGGTGGCGAGGGTGCAAATAAGCCTGGCTCTGGCGCAGTCATGATTACCATCAATGTTTGCTCCGTACTACCGGCTCCCCACCCTCCAGATAGACCCCCGTCCGGCTCAGAGCATCCCGAGGAGCAGTTCATCAGCTCTCGTTGAAGAAAAGTGGTGTGGTATTGGCAAGATCAGGGTGCTCACCGATGGAGCCTGCCGTCCGCGCCACACAAAGTCTGGCGGGCGGGAGATGATGAGCTACGTCTCATGGCCGCTAATTTTGGGTGGTCCACCAAGTATCATCTTATCGGTGCTTGACGCACGTCCCTCGGCCCAAGGTACGTATCCGGACCCATGATCTCATCGATCTCACTAGATCTGGGTCCCGTCGTCTTCGTCTTCGCCTTCGCCTTCGATTTCGTCTCATTGCACCGTCAACGCCTCTGTAACCTGGAAAACTTATCTGGTGCCATGAGGAGATGATTTCTGATTTCACCAATCCACGCGGTCGCATTTGGAATCCCAAGTCATTCTCTTTTTCACTGCCCATTGTGGTCTCACTTTTGGTCACGGCGCTGTTTGAGGGGTGAACCCGAATACGAATACTAATACTACAACGGACACTGTCCACCGCGGCTATCTCAGCCATCCATCCCTAACCCACGAACCTGTCAAGCTGGCTCAGACCAACCATACCATCCGTATCCTGCACCGTATCCTGTGCCGCCCGCAGACAGGTTTGCGGTATCGAATCAAGCACGCACGCTAAGCATACAGTTGTGCATGTCCCCATGTGCATCAAACACACGTACGTACTGCCAGATTGGCGCCCCGTATACTTTCGCATTCGCACACAGCCTTCCAAGGCTCCCACGCCATTGTATATGTACACTTTGTTCACATGCTTGATTTTCTCACCCTTCTGCCCCCCATGCTCCGTACCTCACACGCCGTTTTGCCTTTGACCGGCTGGACTGACGTCTTGCCCAGAAAACCCCACTCCCGGTCAATCCTACCCCATTGTGCCGTTCTGTCGGCTTTCCAACCACTCGGGCGTGGCCGTGTGGTGTGATGCAATGCACTTGCTGCCGTTGCTCTGTAGTCTGGGCTGATTGCTAGGTCTCCACTTCCCGCTTCCGGTCCGTCGCTGCCCTGTGCCGAAGCATACGCCAGCGCTGACTGTGCACCACTCGCCCAAGGCGTGGATTGGTCTGTTAGGGCTGGCTTGGCAGCAACATCCTGACACAGCGTCGCACACCACACTCTTGCGCGTTCCCACCTCCGCCCCGTGGTCCCGTGCCTTCGGCCGAGTTTGGTCTGTGGTTCTACTCTGCCCGGCTTCCGTAGCCCGTCTGCCGCTCCTTGCGCCTCCGACCCGACTGCGGTGCTGTCTCGCTCCAACGGATTCTCGGTGGCGGTTTGGCCCGCTTGGCGTTGACCAGTCCCTTCTGGCTCTTTGCTCGCTCCCCGCCGTTCTTTGACCAGTATTCTGCGTCTGCGGCTGAAACTGCTCCTGCAAGAGGGAGCTACTTGCTGATGCTGGCTCTGCCACGTTGACTCTGGTTGCATTGTCCCAGTCTGGGTTCCTCCTTGGCCCATCATGACTCTCGTCTCCGAGTTAGTTCACCCACCCTGGCATGGCTCAAACTTAGCCCCCAGACCCTCTATTAACCCCCCCTCCGCTCTCCATCCTGGCCTATATCTTATCTTTGCTGATGCTGATTTTCATCAAGTCAGGTGCGGCGCCTCGATGCCTACCTAGACCGGCTCCCAGTCCTATCTGAAGTTGCTTCGGAAGACGGACGCTCTGAACTTGATGGCCATGGCTTCGCAGTCGCCAATGCTTTTTCGTCCCCTCGTTTGGACAACCTGCTTCGGATTGTCCAGTCACTCAGCACTTCATCGTCGCAACCTCTCCTCCCGGCATCACGTATTCGACAACTCCTCACCCAATCGCAGATCCCAGCTGCGCCAGATGTTATCGCCAGACCTGCTGAAATTGATGATTTGAAGACCACCTACGAAAATGAAATCGAATGGCTTCTTGTTAGCAAGGCGACTATCCAGCTCCATGGTGTTGTCCTCAACACGTTATTGGAGCAAATTATTCCTCTTAGCAACGACATTTGGTATTGGGATGATGTCCTGAGCTCATATTCTTATAGTAGTTTGTACACCGTCCAAACCTCACCGCTTCGCCTGTGGGTTTGGTCTCAAGAAGTTTATAACATGACTAAACTGCGCGTCCAATCTGGTTCTATGCGAGATGCACCAGGCGACCTGGTCGACTCGACTGCAACTGGTCTCGCCCAGCAGTGGAAACAATTTTACGGCATCGTCCATGACAGCATACGAGAGCGTTCCTTTGCCAACATTCAACGAAAGGTTTTGTCACCAGTGGCTCTCTGCCGCGCAGAAGCCCGAAGGAAGCAATCGCAACTCAAGAAGCTGAGAGAAATTACCGCCAGTGGACTTGGTGTTTTGATGGACGAGGGTCTGCAGTTTGGCCATGATGATGAAAAGACCGATATTCAAGACCATCACGACCTTAAAGGCGTCGTTGAGCGCAGCGTTGCCCTCATTGATATGGTTTTGAAGGAAGTCTGTACCTTGGATGTCAACATCAGCGATTTCGAGGATAGAGTGTTTGCTGGCGTCGAAGAAGACCCTGAGCTCTCGGTCCATCTGGAAGATACCAATGCAGGTGACCGACCTGCAATCCTCGCTCGCAGACTGCTTCAAATTATTGACTCCACCCTCCCTGAGCATTTGGTCTCAATCAAGAACCTCGCAAAGGAAAATGGCCCGCCTCACCCGTTTGTTCGATACTGGATTCTTGCCACTATTGGACTGTTTTCATCGACGACTATCCTCCGCATGCTTTTCAACCGAAAGGCAGACATTGCCCAGTGGTGTATTGATCTTGGGGCTACGGCCCGAGATTTCTGGTTCAACTGGGTCGTGGAGCCGACTGGCAAGATCATCCAGACTATTCGTCATGATAAGACGAGTGAAATCGCCATCATGAGCCGGGATAGTCTCAAGGCTGATCGCGAAAGTTTGGAACGCATGGTAGTTGATTTCGCCCTCGACAAGCCTCGTTTTGCTTCCGAGAGTGGCCTGCCCCTCACTGAAGCTCAAATCCTCGAGATCCGACACAAGGTTTCTGAGGGAGACGTGACACCTGTTTTGAGAGCTTTCGAAAAGGATTTGAAAACACCCCTGGTGGGTACAGTACGGGGCGATCTGATTAGATCATTGTTGATCCAGGTTCAAAAGACCAAGGTTGATCTCGAGGTTGCCATGACGGGCATTGATTCTCTTCTCAAAAGCCAGGAACTTGTATTTGGCTTCGTTGGTCTCACGCCCGGCATCATGGTATTCATCGGGGTCTTCCAGTACCTGCGTGGCGTTTTTGGTGGCCGATCTGGGCAGCGCAGAACCGCCAAGGCCGGCAAGGCTGTCCGCATTCTTCGCAATATCGACCGGATTTTGGCTGAAGCCCGGCCAACAGACACCAATCTTTTGTCATACAAGGATCACGGGCTTTTGCTTTGCGAGGTCCACGTCTTGCGTAGCCTTGTTAACCGACTCATGCCACGCGACATTGGCAAAGAACTTTTGGAGGATTTGGACGACCTGTCTAACATCAAGGGGATTCAACTTCAGGCCAAAGCCCTCGAGCGTATCCGATGGGCTTACGCTAGATGGCTCAGGTAAAAGCTGCAGTCAACGTGCTCGTGGACTAGCCAGCTTGTATAGTATCCCAAGAAAGGGCCTGAAACAGAACCTACCCCGTGTAAAATAGCATGTAAATTGCTAAAAGAAATATTGAAAAACGAAAAACGGTCCAACATGATGTATTTGATGGCCTGCCGTAATTAACTAGTGGGAATCTGATTTCCCCCTCGCTCCAGTGAGCGCTTAGAGATAAACTCTTGCCATCCATAAAACCTAACAGAAACACACTTTGCCCAACTCCATTCACCCCAATACACGCATACCCAATCATCCGAGCAACTTGGCCACATCTGCCATACGGGTATCCTTGGCCTTCTTGCCCTTGTTTGTCTTCTCCTGGAACGCCTTGGTAACCAACTCACGCTTCTCGTGCTGGACATCCAGCACTCGCTCTTCGACAGTGCCCTCCATGACAAGACGCCACACGGTCGTCGGGCGCGTCTGACCCAATCGGTGGACTCGATCGACGGCCTGGTCTTCAATGGCTGGTGCCCACCCTGCAAAGAAAAAAAAGTTAGAAGTGAGTTCTCAACAGCATGTTAGGTGAGGGGTGGGATAGGTTGAGGAATCTTACAGCTGTCGGAGAGGATGACGGTATCGGCGGCGACAAGGTTGAGACCGACGCTGCACACGGCCAGGCTTGCCAGCATGACACGCGTGTCGGGATCGTTGTCAAGAGCATCGATAGCCCTGTCTCGCTGCTCCGCTTTCATACTGCCGTCGATGCGGGCGAGCTTGATCCCCGCGCCTTTGAGCACGTTTTGGATAATGTTCAGAAACGACGTCCACTGGGAGAAGATGATGATCTTGGAACCGTCGTTGCGCAGCGTGGCCTGCACGATCTGCAGCATCGCCTCCGTTTTGGAGCTCTGCGTCTCCGAGTCGAGGGCTGGAGCTTCGTCGCCCGAGGTTTCAGGCGCAGGCTCGAGCAGAGACTCCTCGCTGAGCTTGTTGCGACACATGGGGCATTTGCCTTGGATTTGAATGGCCCGAGTGATGCAGCCTTGGCAAAAGACGTGCTTGCAGGTCGTAATGACAGCGGATGTTGGTGTGTCGTAGCATATGGCGCAGTCTTCCTGGCTTTCTATGTACAGTCGCAATGCTTCCTGGAGTAGCGCCCGGTTCTTGTCGTTGAGAACAACAACGTCTTGGTCGTCGAGGAGTTTGAGCAGGTCGGCGATGCGCTCCCTGCAGAGGGTCCAATGGTTGCAGCTGGAGAGATTGGTTAGCGGCCGGAACAGCAACATGCTGACCAATTCACTCACGTTTGCCGAAGACGAAGTAGGCGCTCGAGGACATTCTGGAAACGCCCCTTTTGTCCTTCAGAAGATCTGGCTTGGTAGTCTTCCAAGAGACCCCTGGCTTCCGACCTGCCAAATCCTAAGTATTTGCTCCAATTCGAAAATGGACGGGTTCACTTACAGTAAAGCATCATACTTGGTCTTCTCTTCTTGGCGGAAAGAGATGCGGTGCACGTACTCCTTCTTCTCGGGAAGCTTTAGATCAACAAACTTCATGTCCTTTTTGCGCCTGAGGCAAAGATCTTGCATGAGTGCTTGAAGCAGGATCTGGGCCCTTGGGTCGATGCCTCCGAGACCGCGAGTGATTTTGTTATTGAAAATTTCGGGCTGTTCGATCCCGCCCGTAATGTGGAGGAACTTTATGAGAGAGTGTAGATCCTTGACCGAGTTGATGCTGTGCCAGCTTAGTATTGATCCGAGCTTGGGGAAGGTGGGCATTGCGAGATCACTTACATTGGGGTTCCGGTGAGAACCCATCGGGATTTGGCCTTGAGCTCGCACGAAGCCAGGGCAACCTTGGTCTTGGAGTTGCGAATGGTGTGGCCTTCGTCGAGAACAACTCGGCGCCACTCGATGGACTGGGACAACAACACTTTGTGGACCCCGCTCTCACGCTCTCGCGCGAGTTTCCCGTAGCTGGTGATGACGACGTCATACTTCATCAGCTCCTGGGGATTTGCCCTCTTATCGCCGTGGTAGATGAAAACGCTGGGTTGCTGATCTGGTCGGACATGCCGTTCAATCTGCTGCTTCCAGTTGCTCATGACACTAACAGGAGCCACGATCAAAGTCGACCCTTTGCCTCCCGTAAGGATCAAGCTGATGACCTGCAGCGTTTTGCCCAGGCCCATGTCATCTGCGAGGATTCCGCCAGAAAGAAGTGTTGGCGCAGTCGAAGTTACAAAACCGGATGCAATGTTCCAATACCGGCCTCTGTTGTCACGCTTCCAGAGCTGAACGGCATCACTGGACCCGGCGCTGGGCATTTTGGGGCTCTCCTTTGATGTCATCCAAGCCAAACCCTACAAAATGGTTAGAATGATCGGTGGCCCGGGTTTCCTTGTAGACATACCTGAAGCTGGTATGGCAAGAGCTGGGCCTTTAGCTGGGCCGGCTGGTTGGCCTTGGGCATTTTTTCTAGTTGTTCCTCTCCAAGAGCCAACGTCTTGATGGCATCATCTCCGTTGCGCATATCTACGACCTCGCTCGTCTTTAGGATACTTTCCAAAGACACCTCGGGTTCTTCTTGGGAGGAATTTCCGATGTTGTGACCAGGACCACCCGATTTCAGTTCCATCACTGCTCTTCGAGCCTCAGCCTCTTTCCTAGTTTGGTTGAGCTCGGTAGCTTTCAAAAGTCTTTGCTGCTTCAACGATGCCTCGATCTCGGACCGCCGGGCCGGATCGCTTGGACCGTAAAAGAACAACTTCACTGGACAGTCATACGCGCCTTTTTCGCCCGTAATCTGGGCTTCAAGACTGACATCACCGCGGTCCTAGATTAAGATAAGACTGTGGTTCGTCTGGAGTTACTTTTGAGAACCAATTTCTTACCACATATGGAGCAATCTTCTCGACCACATTGCGAGGGAGGTGGCCAATCTGGTGACCAAAAACATTGTCTACTCGAATTGCATTTCGATCATACTGGGAAACATGTCAAATTCGGCACCAAAGCGGGACGGACAAGACAAAAAGCCTAAATTGTGAGTTTGCCTCAAGATGACGAACCTGGTTATTGGGCTCTCTCCTGCAAAGAACCGACTCTCCTGGAGATGCATAACCTCGATAGTACCTCACGCCCACAATCTTCCCCGCTAACGTGGGTTAGAGTCAGACCAAAGGGGAAAAAAGCAAATATAGAAGAGATGATGACGTACGAAAGGTCCCATACAACTCCAGCACGGGCTCATCTTTGTCCTGCGTTAGGTCGAGGCTATCTGGCTCAATAAGAGGTGCCTGCGAGGCCTGCTGAGAATTGTCATTGTACCCAGTATTGGCATACACACTTGTGCCGCCGAGTCCGACGGGATGGGCTGCGTGGTGGGATGAAGCGCGCGACTCGAGCGCGACTCGCTTACTGTTGGGCCCATGCGCTTGCGTCTCCTCTTGGCCCGTGAGGTCGATAACCTCGCGGGCGCGTTTGGCCTTGCGAGGCATGGTGAAGCCGCAACAATTGTATCCGGGCCTTTTTTGCTGGTCGAAATAAGCAACCGAGGTGTCTCGAATCTAGTCACAGAGGAGGGGGTTTGCAGGGCGCAGTTTCTTTCCTCGAGTGTTTGCGAGGCGCACACGCCATCTCGCAGATTGTGAACTTGCTTCTTCGGAGGATCCCCGGATCATCCAAATTTTCCGTGTCAAACAAATGTGCAAACGGGCATGAGTGAGTCAAAAATTCGGTGAGTTTTTTTGTATTTTGGTTTTGTATGAATGCAAAGTTTCCCCTAAAATAGCCTCAAATAGTGTCCGCGCAGTAGACCGTGGCTGTAGAGATGGGAACGGCTTCCTTAGCGCTTTAGATTGTTTCTCATATGTCCTCTCTGGGTAGACATGTCTAACAGAATGTGGACCGAAGCTTTCTTTGACCCACGGTCGATAACGGGCGCCAAGGGCGTGTACAGGGATTCACTGTGCTCTTGAGCCTTGGTTGTGCATCAAAACCTGATCAAGTAGGAGAGGGGAGGAGAGGAGAGAGAAAGCCTCCCTCTTTCCCACATTAGATTGAGATCGACGAGTGGAGACACGGAAGCCCAATTGTGTATGTAATCAAAGCCCACCTCGCTATCGACAATGCCGAGAAACACGGCAAGTTGCGATAGACTATATGCCACTTACATGGCGTATTATATACGTCTATATTTTATGCGACTTGCTGCAGCCTCGGGTCGATACCCGGCATTGATGCACGCCCACAAAACCTGCATTCCTCGCCTGCTTTCTGCTCCCCCCTTTCTACGAGAACAATGTAAATTGGTTGAATGTGTTCAGCAGGCAAGTATCCCATGAGCTAGCCATCTTTTCGAAGCTGCGGTGAGTGCTCAAGGGCCGTGCACTTAGTGCATTCTCACAAGCTCAGCTTTCGAGCCAGTCTTTTTTGGTGGTCATGACTGAACAGCAGCATCTTATACCACGACACTGTCGGTCCGACCACCCATTGGTCAGGTCGCTACCCGGAAACACCCCGTTCTCCGCCGCATCAAGCCACCCGGTGCCGGTATAAAACGTCGGCTAACGTGTCGAGAGTCAAAGTTGGCCGTCCATGGATGACCTGGCGCCTACACTTCCAGGAGCACCCATGCACACGGGCACATCAAACGCACAGCCCCCCCGCATTCTAGACGTCCACTCGCAAATGAGGTTGGCCAGCGGATCAGTTGATCTTGGAACCGCAAAGTGGCGGTCAAGGATCCGGGTCGCATCCCCCAGGCCAGAAGATGCATTCTCCCTCGTCTCGGCCTGGAGGCGGCCGTTGTGTTGTGTGGCATGGACGTCTATATGAGGGCACGAGTATTTGGGTGTGGTTGTATCAAGACGTCTTGGCCGTTCCAGAACTATACAATATGTACAAGCTAGATCTCCCGTTCGCCAAGATCAACTCAAATTGTGGTATAGATAACCTTTAGGGGGAAAAGCGATTTAACTAGTGTTGTTGTGACTTATTGTGCCATCATACATCACAAGCTGGCAATACCAAAAAGAAACTATGCGAGAAAAAAAGCCCACCCCAATTCCTTTCCATGAGTTTTGGAAGTTTGTTAGATCGCTTTACGCATAGTTACATCGATAGCTAGGATCATGAATACGTGATACCTGTTGTGAAAGCTGCCCCTGTACAGCTTCCGGCCCAACCCGATAACATGCTCGTTACGTTCCATCGACGAGAACAGGCAAATAGACATGGGGATGCATCGGAAAATATCACTTGAATGTAACAGTAACCTGAGTATTCACTCGCGTATGGATTCCGAATAAAAATACTACTCAAACAGGGACCTTGATAGATGTCGACAAGGACACAAGCACATAATTCGCGCTCATGTGCAGTTCAGGGGTCTGCAGCGATGCCCTTTGATATGAGTTGCAATGATTGGTGTCGTCACATACATTAGAACCACGGGCAGAGGATAAAAAAATTTGCCCATATCCGGAGACCTTCCATTAGCATATATGTGGGAGCGGCGAGGCGTTGCTATTCTTGGCACATATGGACCGTTGGATGGATCATGGCGCGCCACTATGTGTGAGACACGAGACTAGCTGGATGTTGTCGTGGGGCACATCTGGATTGATGTGTCTAATCCAACGTCTATGAACATGTTCGCGGGATGTGATGATCTCCCAATCAGATGATGCATCTAGCGGCTCGTGGCTGGACGAGCATGCGAACTGCTTCAAGGGTCGGGCTGGTAAGGACATAGAAAAAAAAAGAGTGGCAGTTTTCATGATGTGGTTCTTTTTTATTGCACCCTGCTACCAATCCGTAACTTTTGTGTGTGTGTATATATGTTGTACAAAACGATCAAGTTCCCCCTTGTTCCTGACACCCTGAGCCGCCCCGAAAGGGTTCTGTATACATTGGCAGCTCGTCCCAAAAAGCGTTGAGCACTAGCAGGGCCACCGCCAACCTCGTGTATCATTATATCGTATGCCCGTGGCACTGTTGGCCCTCTAGCGACTTATCGGAAAAGAAAAGAAAAGAGAAAGCGGCTCGAGCAGCGAGCTGCTTTAGTAGAGACCGACGCAGATGTCTCCCTTGATTCGGGCAGTGAGGTGGACCTCGGCCTCGAGGTCGAGCTTGATGCCGATGAGCAGAGAGGGGGCCTTGGGCTTGCCGTTCTCGTCGGTGGCACCCTTGAGGAGCTGGCCTGCATTGACTTTGTCAGCATACGGTTCATGTGGCTCGCGGGAGGGGAGCAGGGAAGTTCCTGTGACTTACCGGCAGGCTGAGCGAGGCCGGTGGAGGTGGGCAGAGGAACGACGAACTGCTGCTTCTGGGCGCCGTTGGCGCTGGTGCTGGTGTTGGCGTTGACGTTGGCGTTGGTGTTGCCGCCGCCGCGACGTCCGCCGCGAGCCTGACCGTCAGAGTCAGAGTCGGACTGGTAGGCGTTCTTGGTGAGACTGGTGCTGGGGTGATTAGCTTGGGCTTCTTGTTCGCGGCTCGAGAGCCTCTCTCGCAAAGGAGGAGAGGCAGGGCCGGCAGTCTCGCAGGTGTTTGCTGGTCCTTTGGATGCCATTTGACCACCAATTGACCACGATCGACTACCAGATCCCGCCTCTCGAAAGGAGGGGAGGGGGAACAAGGGCGGGGAATCTTACGGAGCAGACATGTTGACGAATTTGGTTGACAAAGGTGGTTTGAGCTGGGAAGAGGAGATGGGGCTCGAGATTGATGGATGTGAGTGAAGATGATGAAAGGAACCGGTTCGTGAGGATCGAAAGAGGGTTCTTTTATAGACAAGGAGTACTTGGGTAGCTCATTACTGGTTCTAGATATCACGCTCTCCTCCACCACAGGTTCCGACCTAGACCTCAGATGACATGCGACAAAAAAAACTCTCTCTCTCTCTCGAAGCAACCCTCACCAACCCACACCAGACTGTGGCGCCAGACCCTAGCGCACCCCAGGCTGCGAGCCAGGGCGTCCAGCCTCATGGTTTGATGAGTTGTCAATGCTGTCTCACCTCGAAGGACGCTAGAGGCTCGCGGCTCTCTCGTTTTCCTGGGGGGGATGGCGAGTGGGCTTGCTCGATCGAGACCCCCCCCCTGGGCGTCGGTCAACAGTAACCCCGGGGGTTCAGATTAACATCACATCGACGGGTGGATCTAGATGGGATTGTGGACCCCTTCTCACCGGCGGCCGCAGCGCCGAGGAAGACTGCAAGGTCCGGCCGGGCGGTGGTGGCCGGGGGAGGAAGCGAGAGAGAAAGACAGAGGAGGAGGGAGGGTGGTTGACGGGGATGGCTTCAGCCGGGGCTGGCTTTGACTGGCAGGCCCGTTGCGCCGACGAGGCTTCATTCAGCATAGCAGGATTGGCATTGGCATTGCCCAGTGCTCGCGTCCATGCTTGCGTCCATGCTTTCCATTGACACGTCTGTAATAATGGGGGCGCTAAGGTTCGGGGGGGCCACGACGTTTGACACGTATCCGCGATATCATCCGATGTTGGCATGCGGCCGGTCCTGCCTCGCTCACCTCCCCCGGCTGCCCCCGGCCCTCCGATGGCCACGGGCCCCGGCACTTCCGATTACCCGCCGTCGATTTCCCGCGCTTAGTCCTCGCAGGCGGTGGGATGGGTGCGGGTGCAGGGATGGGCCCGCGACGCCGCAGCCGCCCGTGTTTCGCATATGCATGCTGGCGGAAAACAACGCCAGCCCCCGGCGCTCGAGGGCTCCAGGGATGCGCCCTTCTGTAGATCTTCTCTGGAACCCTGCGGCGCTGCGCTTCGGGTCCACGGATGGCATGATTTCGTCGGGAAACACCGGCCGCCCGCCGCTTGATTGGGCGCCGCGACATGGCCCATCCCAGCCCATGCACGTCCGCCTGCGCTGCAAAACTTTTTGGACGTCGAGAAGCCGGGCGGGCCCCATCTTTAAATAGGTTCCGTATTGGGAAAATCTTGTCAAGTTACCCCGGAACTTGGTCCTGCCTTCGCGTCGCTCCCCTACCCATACCTCCTGCGCGATCGTGTGGTTCCATTTGAATGGTTCGTTGTTGTCTTCCCAACTGTGGCTGAACCGGAGACGACAGACGCACCACATCAATGTCGGCTCCATCACCTTCGTTTTCGTTCGAGTCCGCGCCCGAAGATTCTTCGTCATCTTCTACGTCCTCGACCTCCACTTCTCAAAACGATCCCCAAGAAACCCTCAAACAACTCTTCGGCACCATCTGCAAGCAACAGTTGATCGGAGAAGTCGACAAGCTCAAGGCCACCCTCCAGCAAGATAACCCAGACCCGCAAGAAGTCATCATGTCGATTCCCATGCTCTTGGCTCTCACCATCTGCCCGGCTATGCTGGGCACACAGGAGGCCATCCGTCAGAGTCAGTCCAAGAACAAGCGAGAGGAGCACCGCTCCCGCCGCTGCAACTTGGTCGTGTCCTGCGTGAAGCCTTCCATCCGAAGTCGTGACATCAACAACAAGCTCGTCGTGCTCAAGGACAACAAGGTAGACTTTGCCATTCAATACATGTTGCAGAAGAAACGAATGCTAACTCTTTGGTGATTGCCACTCCCCCCATAGCTCTACATTGCAAACGAGCATCCCCTGTACAACCATGACCCCAAGAACAATGTCAGCAAAGGCTACGCCTTCTCTGGATACTTCCTCCCCTACCCTGATGCACGGTACGAGGGCATTGTCAGCACCATCAGTGACGACCCTCCCATGCTGAACTGGATCTACGTCGACAAGAAGACGTACGAGGTCAAGTACGGCGTTCGTGCCGAAGCCCAGCCCAACATCACCGGACCCTTTGACTGCACCCGACAGGACCGCCGCCTGACGGTTGAGGGCTGGGAGGGTTTCTGCGCCGTCGAGGAGCTCCCCGGCATCTGGGCCCTGTACTACGACCGCGACGACGACGGCCTCAAGACCAAGGTGCCCATGGGCACCCGAGTCCTCGAGGTCGAGCTGACGCGCCGCGAGAAGAAGGAGCCCAAGCCCGAGCGCAACGAGAAGACGGCCACCACCATTGACGAGAAGTGGAAGGAGCACAAGGCCCAGACGGAGCAAGAGGAGAAGGACAGAGAGGTTTTCCTGGCTGCCGAGGCCGAGGCCGCCGGCGTCCCCACGGAGCGCGGGCCCGAGCCGCCCAAGGCAGAGGAACCCAAGCTCGAGGAGCTGAGCGAGGCCATCCGCCGCCTGGGCTTCGACACGGGCAACATGGCCCCCAGCGTGGTGCCGACCGATCTCGCGTCCGTGTGGTCAGTCACCCGGAAGAACAAGGAGGGCGACGGCAGCGAGACGGTCCCGAGCTCCGGCTCGGAGCGGGGCAACGACGCCGCGTCCGACGACGGAACGTACAAGAAGCCTCACGTTGAGGACGCTCGTGATGATGCAGCCAAGAAGGCTGCTTGAGCGAACACTAGATTGTAAGGGCCATACACAACATACACACAACAAGTGATGGAGGGGGAGGGAGGCAGGCTTGGGTTGATTGGGACACATTGACGTAAGGCGTTTGGGGGGCAAAGGCATACACATACACACAGGGACTCAAATTTGTAAAATCTGCATAGCTACGAGGGTTGATTCCGGAAATACATTCCCCATACTTGGTTTTTTTTACTTCAAAAACATAGCTCCATTGAGTGTCGTTCGTTCCCCGGATTTCTTTTTTTGGCCCAGTACGTGTGTACATTCATGTCCCACGATGCACACCTTACTTGCTATCCACCCCAAATCCCGGAGAGCGATAGCGCAGCGCGGCAGCTGGTGAGATTGAAAAAAAAAAAAACTTCAATTCCTTCAGAGGTACATTTTAGGATGCAAGAGCCGGTCGCCTGCAGCGTGCATGGGGGTGGCTGTCTGCAGTGTGAGTGCTCGAGGCAGCCTACTGGACCAGTTCCAAGACACGGTCGGGCCATCTCGGTGAGACACGGAGGGCCGGCTCCGTGAATGCCCTTTGCCAAAATTGCCGGTGGACGGAGCCGAGAATCTGACCAAGGCTTTAAACTCACCGGGATTGGACTGTGGACAAGGCCATGGCGGGATAGCGTGGGAGGGAGGCGCAACCCGTCCCCGCCGTGGCGCCCGCAACGCAACGGTCGCGCCCGCGTCGTTGCTCCCGACTCGCCCAGGCAAAAAAGAAACAATTCCACGGGCAGGGCAGGGCAAGGCAGGGGAGTCGGATATTGGCAAAGGACAGGGGGTGCGGGCGGAGTCCAAGAGCAGCTGGATAGAGCGAGAGAGACTGAGCGGCGGATCTCTTCCTTCAGCTGCATCCTCGGATCGCCCGACACGTCGATCCGATGAGCGGCGGCGGTGGTGGTGTACACAGAGGGCGAATGCAACATCACATCTCAAATCGTCGATTGGCGACGTCGATTTCCCCAGACCAGGCCAAGCTCCCACACCATGTGCCTGACAAGGTGCGACAGGGACTAGGCCGCCTGGCAGACGCGCTAGCCGTCGGATGATGTGCTGCAGCGCCCATCCCTGCACCCGGGTTCTAGAATGCGCAGGGGTGTCGGGTGGGTTGGGTTGAGGCTGGCTCAACGCCCTTGGACGGTCCCCTCCCCGGCCCTGAACCCGTCTAATTCCGCCACCTACGCTCTTGCTGTTACTGCGTTGCTGTGCATTGCGTCCCGTTTTTTGCACCTTTCCACACGCAAAAAAGCAACCATGGCGTCGACAGAGCGTGCAACACCGGCCCGGCCGCCAAACTCAGCGCTGCCAAGGGCCCAGAGGCAATACAGGGCGCGTTATTTGCGCGACAAATTGCCTCAAAGCTGAGGAACCCTGGCCGCGCCGTTGCCTCCTCCTCCCAAATGCTGTCCTCTGTTGCGAGAGAGAGAGGGACGTTGTATCGAGCGAGGCCTGGATGGACTTGCACACGCCCGGCAGAGCAGCCCTGCTCAGCAACGCCCCAGCCACGCATGAATCTCCGATCGCACGCTCCGGGCCAGGGGGGTGTATCCAACTCAGCCATGTAATTTTTTTGGTCCTTCTTCACTCTCTGATCTGCTCTGCTCTCCTCAATCTGGTCCGTGGTCCAGTCGCATTCTTGCCGATTCTCAATTCACGTCTTGGCCGCTCAGGTACACGCCCAGGTTGCGTGTCACAGAGCACGGGCGGTTGGTCCGTCAGCCCCTCGTCCTCGTATTGGACGGGCCACTTGACATGCAGCCTAATCCAGTTGCTTCAAAGCTTTAATGGAACCCTCTCTTGAAAATGTGCCAGTCCGAGTCGGTGAAGACCAACTTGTGCAGGCAGACGTGTTGGGAGTTCGCTGCTCGCCGGGTTCCTGTATCACGGGCATGTCCGGGAGACGGTGCATGGGGGCCCATTTCTCTGTTGCTGGAGGTGCTCGATTTTGCCCGAGATGAATTGCGGCTGAAACGTACTTTCGCCTTCCTTTTGTTCCTTTTTTCTGAACGCACTTCTATCGTATGACCGTGACCGGCCCCCACAATGCTTTTTATTGCTTTTTTCTTTACGACAACTCGAATGATTCTCCACCTGAGCTAAGATGGCCCGTTCGCATTCCCACCTCCTCCCTTGATTTTCGCCAAAGCACGGTCAATTCTCATTTTCCACTATCAATGCTCATTGAAGTTTGCTACGGGAACCTACCGTGTAGCTGAGAATAGACCTTGTTGTCCCGTTTCGCCTAACTACCTGTATTTGCCTTAGTCTCGTCACATTGGCAGTGCATCACATGATGTGACTTTTGCTAATCGTGTTTGCTTTAGCAACATGTCGTTGAATCATCTTGCTATCTAGAATATTTCTAGAGACATTCAAAGCTCCTTGATAAATGTAGACAGGTGCGAGCAAACAAGTCAGAATGCATTTGTCGAATACCCTCCATAAGACAAGCTAGCCATGGTGACTACCCGAACCATTGTTCCGTCTAACTCACAAAGTACCAGAACTACCAATTGAAACTCAAAGTCAAAGCTCTAATAAACAGACGACCAAAAACGTATGGGTTTGTTAAAAGTAGGGTAGATGAAAGTCCTGGACGCAAGTATATGACATATTGACCCCAACATGCTGCGGTAAGCTTGACCGAGGCACAGGCAGATCTCTTCATGTAGCCGCTGGGATCTACCTCCCTCCTTTTTCGTATCAGTCTTTGTCTGGTTGCAGGCCATTGGTGATGCCGCCCCGGTCCATCCACATTGCCTTGCACCCCTGGAGACGTTCCCGTTGAATCGAACTAAGGCACGTTTGACTTCGCCATGCCCAATTATAGATAGCCCTGCAGCTGCTCGTCGCACCAATCGTAGAAATCTACAACATGACCCGACTGGCGGTCCACTGCCTCCTTGCATGCGCTTGCCAGATCCGAACGAATCTTTGCAGCCCTACCGTACGGGATGACCCATGTATCCAGCTCCTGCAACAGGTCCCCGGTGATGTCTGGAGAGAGCCCTGCAAACAGCTCCGTGTATGCACCGTTTATTGGCTTCTTCAGGAACAGGTTGAGGATGATCGAACCCACCCGGGATACTTCGACGGGGAACGTCCTCTGGAGGTCGGTGTCCAGGTTCCCCGGATCTAGGTACTAGCTCTGTTGTCAGTAACTGCACCTTGTGTTTTTGGAGCACCACTCCAACCTACCACACTGAGCACCCCGGAGTCTTTGAAAATCCTGTTGTACTTTCCATGTAGAAAATACATTCCCGCTTTGCTGGCGCCGTATCTGCCAGTGGGAGAGAGATCAAGGAACTTCCCACTCCTCAGTTGGCCTACGTCAAGCCCACCCTGCGGGGTTGTTACCACTGCACCGATGCTGCCCACCCACACGACCCGTGTTTGCCCTGGCTTGACCCCGGGTAGCTGGGCCGTCTCTTTTAGTGTCTTTTCCAGCAGTCTGGTGAGCAGATATGGCCCGAGGCAATGGACACCCATCTGTAGTTCCACCCCATGATTATTCTCGCTCCCCTTTGGAGGAGCCAAGACCCCAGCGTTGTGGAAAAGAACATCCAAGCGTTTTGAATGGAGAAGAAACTCGGATGCGGATGACTTGATGGAGTCATATGAGGCGAGGTCCAAAGAGAGCGGGTGGAGTTGACCGCTCGACGAAGGATGGATTGATTTGATTTCTGTCAACGTAGCATCCAGCTTGGGGCGAGACCGGGCGGCGAGAAATACAGTCGCGTTTTTGGAATAAAGAATAGTTGCAAGTTCAAACCCAAGACCGGAGGTCGGTCCAGTTATGAGGTAAACCTGGCGGCAGTGTCAGCCGAGGGCAGCCAGCAAGGGAATCATGGTAGCCACACCTTGCCACCGAGATCGGGCAGCTCTTTTTCGGTAAATTTGGCACTAGGAGGGAAAACGTGAGTTAAGGAGAGACTCATTTTGTGCAATTGGAATTACGATTGATGGAAAAGGAATGTTTGACTCGACACCTGGCATCATGATGTCGGATCTGAGGCCCTTATATGCTTGATTTTCTCCAACGTCTATCATTGCAGGATTCCGCGTGCACAGTATCACATGCCTTGTGATGTCTAATTGATAGAGGCCATTACACAAAGTACCGTTTGTGCCTTGATCTTCTGCAAGTATGGCCGTGCTAGTGTGGTTGTGGCTGACTTTCCGGGGTTTGGTCGGTGTTAATGCATGGGGAATCAGCCGGCCATTACTATCCCCGGCAAGACATGGTCGATCGTCGGTTCACTGAGAGGAAGCACGCCATCGAATAAGGCTACGTAAGCTGACGATGGCGGTACTTTGGAAAAAAGACTTTTCCTTTGCATGCGAACGAATATGTACTTGATGACTTTTTCTTAGCCTATTCGGGATGGAGATGCCGACGACATGGGTAAGAAGCCTTGTAAGGCTGGCTTGCTGGCTCCTGGAAACCAATAAAGAAAAGAAAGGAAGAAAACCGTAGTAAAAAATCCCGGTTCGCATACTCGAATCCATTTTCACTGCACTGACTCGCGCAGAAGAAATCTGTTTCAATTGGTGGATACGGTTCCGCGATTGAGCTATTGATGATGTTTTTTGAGCCCATTGTTCACGGCGACCGTGGGTCTAATACACATGAGCAGCTCAAATTATCAATTGATATCCCGCCGGGCACGATTCAAAATGTTTTTCGCGAGGAGTGACAATAGGGCATGCTGACTGATAGCTAGATTTGCTGGACAGATGCTACCCCGCTCATGTGACTTTTTTTTTTTCCTGCAGAACTGAAACAACGGATGGAACCCAAGGTTTGCAGCACAACAGCGATTCTCGCACATCAACATTTGATATTCTCGATTATCACATCTAAAAAAAAACGAGAAGAAAAAAGACCCTAAAGTAGAACAAAAATGGACGACGCCAACAACACTCAGCTCCCAGAGGAGGCCCAGCAACCAGCTCGCCCAACCCATCGGCTCAAAAATGTGAAAGTAGGGGATTATGGCGTACAGCTGCTAGTATCGACCAGAGACCACGTGTATGACGCTGAGATGGTCGAAGCTGGCTGGAACGCATGGCAGGTCGTCGGGGCTTGGGAGGAGAACTCGCTGCAGCAACTCGCAAGCATGCTCGACCAACGCCAAGTCGTGCCAAACGAGCAAGGCACTGGAACATCCCGTTTTGGGACGACTTATGGCACAGGCCAAGTCCTGGGAACATCGGGAAACAACAATGTAAGGGTTGTGCGACGGGCAGAGTCGGAATAGATGTTTTTCCAAGGGCTGGCGGGTGCTTCAGCTTTGACCAAGTTAGACCTGTTAACAGCTTGTTCGGTTGTTGGGGTGGTTTTTTTTTGGTTGCTTTTGAGAGCTACCATTACTGTGGATGAAAGGATCCAAGGTCTCGTGCTCGTCTTCAGAATTTTCAGTTGTTGGGCTGCGTGTTGTAAAACAACTCGAGCTCCTCCATCTTGGCGATATTTCAGGCTTTTCTCTCTCTGCATCGCGGCTGGTAAGATGCAGAGTCACCTCCTACTCGACCTTCTAACTCGGCCGAAATATGTTCGGCGCTGACCTTTGCGGTCTTTAACGACATATCACGAAAAGCTCTACCGTTTGGCCTTCTCATCATCAGCGGAAACTCATTGCCTCAAACCAATATGAAGGCTCGAGAGATTGCTAGGTTCATCCATTGCCATTATAACATTTCAACCACTATCAATAGGCCGGGCAGGAGTTTTATTATACACGTTTCCAGTGTTTCTTTGTGTGTCTTTGGGAGAACACTATAAAAAGAGGGATTAAACAAAAACTCTATAGATCTTATTCATTTTATTTATTGCGCTGCCGATGAGCCACCAGGGCTGCTTGTGCACAGCTCGTCCAACGTCGTTGTCTTGTTATTCTTCCTCGTCTCAACAGCGTCCGGGTGCTTGTTTTGAACAAACTGGCGCCTGTTGTGTGCCATGAGCAGCTGCTGCAATGCAGTATCAGACGTAGACCCGAAAAATTGGAACGATTCATTTCCGGCCTTTACTCCCTTGGCCCAGATCAAATCCCCCACCGTCGACGCAACAAGTTGTGTGGAGTTGTCGCCTGCTGAAATGTCCTCCACGACGTGAACTTGTGCCGAAGATGCACGAGTCGATGCCTCCTCGAAATATGCTAGGCGCTGTCTGGTGCTGTCCACTTCGCTTTGAAGTCGTTGGATGTCGCGTTCAGCATCGGCACCGATACCAGCCGATGTTGACTCGGGACGTGATCTTTGCTCCACCATCTGCTTCAAAGACTCCAGCCGCACTATGTTATCCGAAACCTTCATACCGCAGTCCTTAAATGTCGATAGTGTCATGGCAGCGGCAGCAGTCATGTCCCGAGGAGTTACCGTTGGTGTCGTCTGCTCCGGAAGCGTTTGGGGTACGTCGACCCGAAAGTTGATGGTGTTGATTTGCTCGAGGAACTGGCTGCAGAGCTTCAGGCACTCTTCAACACCATCCCTTTCAAGCTCTATTCGCTCAATCTCAGTGGCTCTTGCTGTAGGCTGATCACGATCTGAAGGTGTGAGTGCTTCGAGTTTATCGTTTATGTTGCCCAAGTGGACTTTCAGCTCGTCTTGAGTGTCATTGATCAAGTCTTTGTACTCATTCAGCGCCCGCAACGTTACTTTTGTGGTGCGCCTGGACGTTTGTTAGCCGAATTCTTTGTCCCGGAGGAAAAGGGATGCTTTACAAGTGCGCATCCGCTAGCGCGATGTTGACGGTAGATTTGTAACCAGCCAACATGCTTGTGAAAGCCTCAATGTCGCCATTCATAAAGCTCAACCTCAGCCAATCTCTGAAGCTTGTCCGGGAGTTTTTGGCATGTTTATTACACTTGTCTATCATATCCTTGAACTCATTGCATGCTCGCGAGCATTGTATCAAGGGAAACTTGAGCGGAGCAAAAGCCGCATCATTTGTTTGGACGTGGTCCTCCAATGACTTCAACACCTTGTTCAGACCGTCGAGCTCGTGCAGCAACCGCGCAACAACGGTTTGGTGTGTTCTAAAACTCTGAATGGCCTCATACAACGCTTTGCCGGACTGTGCCGTGATGGTCACTACAGCTATTACTGAAGCGCTGACGCTCAGCGGGTCGCTCATGGCGATGGCAAAACAGCGCTGGGCCGGACTGGGAGGGCACTCTCCCAGCTCGTCCTAGCATCAAACAATAAGCCTGGGCGGCTTTGTACGAACCGGGTCTGGAGGACTGGACGTGAGATATGGGACATGGATGAAGAGCGATGAGCAACTTACTCTGCGGGGCTGGTTGCACCAAGCTGAATGGCCTAGTGGCCGGCAAATCAGCGGCTATGCATCCATCCCCTGAAGCCATCTTGCGCCTTGGACTGGTGGAGATCACGATAGGCTGTGAGGACCAACACACAAATTGTTGGTGTGTGCGGGTCTGTTTGGAGCCATGCTCATATTCCCCCGGTCACATTTCACGACGTTATCCCTTGACAATTTGAACATGTATTTGAACCAGCAAATCTTATCAACAGGACTATTTTTCTCATACCGGACCCCGATAATTAACTTGACCCTGAAACAAATCTCAACCAGATGCCTTGAGATCGGCATCGACCAGCCTCTTTGCCACACCATGAGCGCCGCCGCCCTCCCCAAACATCTTTCGCAAATCATCCACCAAAACTTTGGGTCTCTCGTGGGCAGCAAAATGACCGCCATCTGAGTGAACTGTTTCGAATACGACAGGCCCAAGAGTTCTGCCCCACGTCATGGGCACCAGAACCAGATCCCTTGGGAAATATGACAGGCCAAGAGGAACCCCGGGAATGTAGCGAACTATGGCGGTCACCTTTTCCTTCTCCGAGTGAGTCGATTCGTAGTAAATGCGAGCGCTGGCTTCTGGGCCGGCCGTGGAAAACTGATAGAGGGAAATCCACGTGAGAATCTCGTCATCTGTCCACTTGTAATCATCCGCCCAGTCGTGCAGCTTTTCATATATCCACGCCAGCAAAGCCACGGGAGAGTCAACGAGGGCAAACCCAATAGTGGATGGCTTTGTGCTCTGCAGAAGGTTGTAGCCGTAGCCTTCCTGCCTGAACCACTGGCTTCGAGCCCTGCCAGCCTTTTCCGATTTAGAGTACGGCAGAACAGCGTGCTTCAAATACTGCCAGGGCGTCTGGGTGAAAGACGGGGGCCCAAGAGTGCGGATCATGTTGACGTGGCAAGCCAGGCAGTGCTGAGGATACAAAAGGCCGAGCATGCGAGTGACGGCGAATCCCCAATCGCCTCCCTGAGTGACTGTCAATTTATTAGCCGAGTGTCTCTTGGGACGAAGGGCTGGTGTAAGCACCGTAGTTCTTGTAGCCAAGGTTCAACATGACCTTGTGGACCGCTTCTGCATACTGGGGAATGCTAAACCCTTTCTTGGCGACGCCATCGGAAAAGCCATAATTGGGGAGCGATGGGGCGACGATGTGAAACGACAGGTTACTGTCGGGGTCAGTGAGCAGAGGAAGAATTTTGAGCACCTCGATATAGCTTCCGGGCCCTGGTAAACTGGTGAGCACATTTTCTTCAGTTGGGAATTGCACGCGTGGATGGCGCTTACAGCCATGGACGAACAACAATGGGATGCTGCCAGCTTTGGTGCTCCTCTGGTGCAAAAAGTGCATCTGAAGGTCTCCAAACCCATCCACATTGACCGTGGTGGTGAATTGGGGGTATTTGTTCAGCTCTGCCTCTTTGGCGCGCCAGTCAAAGCCATCCTTCCAATACTTTGCCAATCGAGTCACGTCACTGAGAGTAGAGCCAAAGTCCCAGTCATCGGAAAACTCGACTTCTTTTGGGAAGGTTGCCAGGGACAGTTTCGCTTTGAGCGCCTGCAGTGCAGAGTCAGGCACGCTGATTTTGAATGGCTTTATTTCCCCAGACATTGTGAATACGTGGTTGCTATGAGACTGGGCGAATGGCTAAGATTATGGATTGGTATTGATGTAGATGGATGTAAGTGGTGGCGAGATGGCAAATGCAGACCGGTTTTTCTGAGCTTCATTCGAGCTATACGCTAGGTTTTTAAACACCACGATTGAGATTATTAATTCAATTGCTGAAAAATCACATTCGTTTGGCTATAAACAGCCAAGGGCGTATTGACAAGATGACATGGCACGGGTGCGGTGCAGCGCGAATTGACTCACAGTCGTGCAGCAAGAAATTGGGGGTGGTTTTTTGCTGATCTTACACAACTAAGGCCAGTTTGCGACGTTGAAACAAGCCATTACCCCTCAAAATGAGATCATCATGTATTTCCTGCATGGATTGCCGTAGGATACATGGCATCACTTCGTGTAAATGTTCAAACTGGGAACTCAACTCAACTTGAATAAAATAAAAAAGCAGGATTCTTGACGGAACATGTAAAAATAAACACAGGGAATACAATTGGTGGAGTGTGTTGGCTTCACTCGCTCTATCTTTTAGAAAACGCCAAGATATGACTCTTCGCTTGATGACTGTATTAAACCAAAGGCATGTCTGTAAAAGTGTCATTTGAGGCAATGCTAACTGTAGCTGCAAATTACAGAGAGTGGTTGCGGGTGTTGGGGGTGATGTTCTAGAGTGGGGGCCTTCTGTCGGCCCCGCGGTAACTTAGCAGGGGATGCCTACAGATTCGTGCTATTCCGGGGGAGTTTCTGTCCTTCTCGTGGCTAAGTTAAGATTCAACCCCAGCTTTTCGTCATCAGCGCCTAAATACCGAGTTCAGGAGAGTTTCCAATATGCTTTCCTCCAGGCGGTGGCATGTAATTTTAGCACTGTTTTTTTTTTTGTCTCTCTTAATACGTTTTTTTTTCTTTTTTAGGCGTCCAGGGCTTACCGCGTCTTCAGCCACAGCCAGGAAAACGGAAAGCCAAAGGCATACACCGTCATCGGTCGGACGGTCGCGTGAGCGTCCGAGAGACCATGTCGTGCTCGGCAAAGCAGGATGGCGGCGGGACTCGGTGGGTAGAGTTAAATTTAAGGCCAATCAGCACGGGCGCCATTTCAGCTGCGCCGTGGTTGTGCAAGCGGTAATCGGCCGGCTCGGCACGGGAAATGGAATACCTCATTGCGCCGTCCACTGCTTTGAGACTAGTGGGAATTGCGCAATCGAATTCGAGTCTGGTGAAGCAAGAGAATTAGATGACGAGCTGGCGATTCTCCCTCTTCATCCCCCCTCAACCTCTTCTTCACGTCCATTCAGCGTTGTGGGGTTTCTTTCGTTGGAGCTCAGCGCATTCTCATTGCTATCATTGCTATACCCAGGGCTCAAACGAGACCCTCTCTCTACCAAACATTTCCGACCAAAAGTGGTACCATTTATTCCGTCAAGCCACACCAAGAACCCTCGGGGGGACATGCCAACAAAACAGCAGAAGCCAAAGCGACAAACAAGTTTCAATATACAATCTCTGCAAACGCTAAAGCGGCAAATTCATGTCCTCATCAGAAAGGGCCCGTGGCCTCAAGGTACGGTACCATCTACTCTTTGAGTAGTCTGCCATATGCCGAGTAGTAGTGGCAACCCGGCACGTGGCTTTTCCTTCCAGTCTTCTCGTCAAAAATGTGGCAACCTTTCTTTGCTACGTTGGGCGGGGTATATACTGCAGAGTTGCAGGTTAGTTGAGTTGCCAGACAAGCGTCGGTGACTAGGGGGGGTTCCTACAGTGTAGGGAAACAGCAAATTCGCTGCCCTTATTGGTCACGCGGTGGAGCCCAAGCTCGTCGGCCATATAGGCCACAGCATTTTCTTTATATGTCCTCTCTCCTATCATCTTCAATGGACCTTCTACACCCTCCTCGGGAAACGCAAATCGAGTCTCGGTCAGATCGCCTCGCAGGATCTTCATCAGGCAGTGAGCCTTGCCGTGGTCGTGGATTGGGCTACCCTTTCCTGGGCTCCATACGAGAACAAGCTGGTGCATAGTCGCGTTAGCGTTGGTTGGATGATGTCTAGTTGACCTCAAGAAAGACTTACCAAGTTGCTCTTGCCGTTACCATCATCAACTAGGTTTCTGGTGTACCCCCTGGTGTGGTCACCAAAGGCATACCTCGACCACTGGTTGTCGGAGCTATCATAGTCGGCCATGAGACGAGTTAGGAAGTCGACGTCGACGTCGTCACACGTCAAACCCGACGAAGGACCAAGAGCATCCTTCAATGATAGGACGAGCTTCTCGAATCGGTCCTGCTGGAACTCCCCGACCTGAGGGCCAACCTGGGGAGTACCAAGGGCAGAGGAGTTTGAGAAGATTCCGACAGACATGATGGCTTTGTGGATTGTGCTATTGGAGACAACTGTTTGATACTATGATAACAAGGTTGGTGATGACGATGATGTTGATGGTGATGATGATGATGATGATTATGGTTGATGACAATGAATTGACAAGAGGTTCGATGGGGAAGAGGACAGCACACCGACTAAGACTTGGTGCGAGCAAGCGAGAAGCGGAGCGGGGGGTTGACGACAACGACTTGCGCGGCCGCCATCTCTCTGTACCCTCAAGTCGGTCAGGTCCGGGAATGCCAACCCGGCTGATAGTAACACCGATGCTGCATTGTGGGGCGTCGAGTGATATCGCTATCATTTGGCGGGCTGAGTCGGCAGAGCGAAGGGTCTGGTGAGCTCGTTTGGCGCCTCTGGTTGGACGCTAAGACACTAAGGTTGCTACGAAGTGTTTCGACGGTCAAATTCCGCTGCGGCGTTATCTGCGGCTTCGGCGTGGAGCAGCTGCTGTGTCCTGCGAGGGCAAAGGGGTGGGAGCGCTCCATTGAGACAGAAACGACGACCGGACAGAGATAGGAAGATAGGCCAAAATAATTTTCACAGAGTGAATGATATCAATTGTGTTTTTCCACGACCCCCTCCAGCTCGCGTCTTTGCTTCTTCGTTTGCTGATCGTCATTGCTCGGGCCAGGCTTCCCGTGTGCGCTAGCAAGCTGGTACGTAAAAGGCAGCTCTAGCGTCATGGCTTTTTTTTTTTTTGGCACACTGTGACTCTGACTGTACCGACGGCATCCACCAGAGCGACGTCCGCGAGACCGCAATCCCGGCTCTGGGCCGGATCTCGCGAACGGCTCATGGGAATTTGCGAATTCGCCATTGCCATTGCGATTGACTGCGCTGCCCGTTTAGGAAACCAAAGTCGGAGCATTTTGACAAATACAGGCCCGGGGCTCTCCGTTTTTTCCGGGGTGGCTTTTTTTTCTCATCATGAGGTCGTGACGCATAACTGAGTCAATCAATGATTCTCAGCATCGTTTCTTATTAAATCGAGCATTGTGCGGCTTCATGCTCCAATCCAGTCCCTCTGCTTTCCCACCAAGACCATCCCCCTCCAGACGGTACACCCTCGGTGGTCAATGCTGCCAGCCCCAATCAATCTGTCACTATCCGTCGTAATGTCTGACGACCCTCCCATCACGCCGTGTTCCAACACGGCCAGCGTATCCACGCTTCCCTGCAAGCAAAATGTCGGTTGGCGTCGGGTTGTGCGGAATTTCACTCCGTCGTAAGTACCACCAGAGACTGAAGTAGGGTGTGAGCCAGCTGACAGGGGGCCCATCCGGTTAAAGGTGGTTTTCAGTCAACATGGGCACTGGCATCGTGTCCATCCTGCTCCATAACCTCCCGTACAATGGACAATGGCTAAAGTATGCTTCTTATGTCTTTTTTGGGCTTAATGTCCTCCTATTCGTCATATTTCTCGGCCTGTCCCTTGTACGTTATGTAGTGTACCCGGAGATTTGGGGGGCCATGGTCGCCCACCCGAGCCAGTCGCTATTTCTCGGTTGTTTCCCGATGGGGCTGTCCAGTGAGTTCAATCTTTGAGGCGCGCGCTTCTTTTATGAATGGATATATGCTGACGTGAGAGAAGCCATCATCAACATGATGGTGCTCTGCTGCAAAGATTGGGGTGATGGGTTGATCTACTTGGCTTGGGCGTTTTGGTGGGTTGATGTGTGTTTATCATTTGCGACCTGTGTCACTATGCCCTTTGTGGTCATGCACCGGCATCGGCCCGGTTTGGAGAACATCACCGCCGCTCTTTTGCTTCCAATCGTCCCAGCCGTGGTCGCATCCGTTCCCGGGGCGCTTCTGGTTGAAGTGCTCCCCAATCCAAACCATGCATTGACCACACTCGTTACCTCGTATGTACTCTGGGGGATCGGCATGGCCTTTTCGTCATGTGTTCTGGCACTCTACTTTCACCGCCTGACAATCCACTCTCTCCCGCCAAAGGAGGTCATCGTCTCTGTGTTTCTCCCTGTTGGACCCCTGGGTCAAGGTGGATTCGGCATCCAGCAGCTTGGAAAGGTGGCGCCCCAACTGCTTCCCCAGACCCATGCGTTTGAGCCTCATGCTGTCCGTGCTGGGGAGGTTCTCTACGTGCTGGGCGTCTTTTTAGCCATAGTCATGTGGGGGTTCGCCCTCGTCTGGCTCTCCTTTGCACTCATCAGCATTATGATGATGCAGAGTCTACCCTTCAGCATGTCTTGGTGGGGTTTCACATTCCCGTTGGGCGTGTTGGCTACGAGCACAAACGGTTTGGCTGAGAACCTCGGAAGCGAGTTTTTCAAAGTAGTCACAATGGTCAGTATCTCGGTCTACCGATTTTACAGTTTGCTAATTGGTTAGTAGATTATTTCGCTTTCAGTGTTGATACTGTGGGTAGTTGTTGCAACTCGAACCTTAAAGAAAGTCATCACGGGCGAGATTTTCCACGCACCGTGTCTGAAGGAGATAAAGGAGAAGCCACGGGCGATGGAAAATGTTCCAGCAAATCTCCGCATTGTGTGAGGCGAGGGCTTCAGAATCACGTTGTTCAACTTTTTCAATCCCAACTCAGACTCAAGAAGGGCAGATCACAGTGGGCTGTAAAATGGCGGGCATATTTCATTGGCGAAAATAATAGGCATAGAAATGCGGAGTAAAACGGATGCATTTAGACTTGTTAAATATGTATTACATGCATAGACGATACATACACATGAGACTCTTTTTTTTTCTTTTCGTGGTTGAGTTGGCCATGTTGATTGGCGTGTGAAGGTTTGGCGGCGAGGGCCTTGAAGCATTTGGTTGGTTGATCCAATCGCGGCGCTTCGATTGGCGATGCGCAATGACGAACGAGAGGGCAACCCCCACCAAAAACCATGATTGGCGGGGCAAATTCGCTTTTTCCCCAGACAGACCTCGAACATTAACCACCACAGGTTCAACGTCTCGCCAAATTGCTGCGCCCGACCGCAGCCATCGCACGCCCAGGATGGACTGGGCAAACCATTCTTCGCCGCTGCGCCTTGACTCGATCGTCGATGGTGAGTTTGTTCCACGCCCCAGCTTCTCAAGAAGCACTTCTGACCCTCCCCGCAGAGATCGTTGAAGTCTGGCATGTCCATCGCACTCCCATCATTTTTGCCATCCTCGCCCTCCTCGGTGCTCTACGCGTCTACCTCCACCTTTACGAAGAACCCCCGAAGCTCTCTGTGTTCGAAGAGATCTACCAAGATCCCAAGGAGGACGAGGCTGAGGTCAGCGAGGAGAAAAAGGCCCCACTTATCCAAGATGTTCCAGAGTCGAAGAAGTTGGCCAAATCCCAAGGACCCAAAAGAATAAAGGGAGGAATTGCGAAGAAGCCCGCCAAGAAAGCCGAAAATGAGACAACCCAAAACCGACCCATTCTCCTCTTGGTCTTTTTCACATCCGTCACCACCAAGACCGAAAAGATTGCAAGGGAGTATGTCAAGAAACTAGAGGACTCTGTGGATCAATTGTCCAAAACCTCTGGTCGCACCTTTCTCAAGCCTCAGCTCTGCGATCTGTCGGAAATTGATTTTGATGACTACTTCATTACTCCCTCCAAGGTTCATGGAGACGCCGACCAGTTCTACCTGTTCCTCATTCCCAGCTACAACATTGATTCCATCAATGATACCTTCTTGGAACATCTGCAGGAAACGCACCATGACTTCCGCATTGACACAGCTCCGCTTTCGCCTCTGCTGGGGTACTCTGTTTTCGGATTTGGAGATACGGAGAATTGGCCTACCGAGTCAGACGGATTTTGCTTCCAAGCCAAAGATATCGACAAGTGGATGGCCAAGCTAACGGCGCGTAAGCGAGCGTACCCCGTCGGTATGGGAGACATGAAAGGGGATCATGCCGAACGACTTGAAGAGTGGGCAAACGGCGTCGAAGAAATCATTGAGCTCGTCGCCCGCACCGGAAGCCTTGGCGAAGGGCTTCCTGGAAGTGGTGCCGCTGATGAGAGCGATGTAGAAGATGACGACGAATATGATGACGGAGAGGTTGTGTTCGACGATGAAACCAGTGGCAATAAAAAGAAGAAAAGCACCGGAAAGGACTTGGATGACGTGGAGGATCTTGGTAAAATGATCCGAAAAGACGACAAATCAACCAGCTCTCAGAAGGCTCCATTGGCCGTCGATTTTACTTCATATGGCTCATCAACAAAGAAAACCGGGATACCCCAAGGACCCAAGGAAATGGTTGCCAAGGAATCACCAACGTACAAGGCCCTGACCAAGCAAGGCTATGCCATTGTTGGCTCTCACTCGGGAGTCAAGACCTGTCGGTGGACCAAGTCGGCTCTCCGTGGTCGAGGCTCCTGCTACAAGTTCTCATTCTACGGCATCAACTCTCATCAATGCATGGAAACAACTCCATCGCTGTCTTGCTCCAACAAGTGCGTCTTCTGCTGGCGCCATGGCACCAACCCGGTCGGAACAACCTGGCGGTGGGTCGTAGACCCGCCAGACCTCATCTTTGAGGGTGTCAAGAAGAACCACTATCAGAAGATCAAGATGTTGCGTGGTATGCCTGGTGTTCGGGCAGAGCGATTCGCCGAGGCCATGCAGATTCGCCACTGTGCCCTCTCCCTTGTTGGAGAGCCCATCTTCTACCCATACATCAACGAGTTCCTCGAGATGCTGCACCGCGAGCGCATCTCATCCTTCCTGGTCTGCAACGCGCAACATCCCGATCAGCTGGCGGCCCTCAAGGCCGTTACGCAGCTCTATGTCTCCATCGATGCCGCCGACAAAGAGTCGCTACGAAGAATTGACAGGCCTCTGCACCGAGACTTCTGGGAGCGTTTCCAAAGATGTCTGGAAATTCTTCGCGAGAAGCGCTTCCGTCACCGCACGGTCTTCCGGTTGACCCTCGTAAAGGGCTTCAACGTTGAAGAAGAGGCTGAGGGATACGCAAAACTCGTCGAGCAGGGTCTTCCTTGCTTTGTCGAAGTCAAGGGAGTGACCTACTGCGGTACGTCGACATCATCCAACGCCGGACTGAGCATGTCCAACGTGCCCTTCTACTGGGAAGTCTGCGACTTTGTGAAGGCCCTGGAAAAGAGATTGCAGGAAAAGGGCCTCAACTATGGTATTGCAGCCGAACATGCACACAGCTGCTGCATTCTCCTAGCGAGCGACAGGTTCAAGGTGGACGGGAAATGGCACACGACTATTGATTACAAAAAGTTTTTTGATCTATTGGAAGAGCGGGGTGTGGATGGTGATTGGAAACCGGAAGACTATATGGGCCCCGCAACGCCAGAATGGGCGACTTGGGGCAATGGTGGATTTGATCCTCGAGACGACAGAGTAGACAGAAAAGGACGCAAGATTGAGGCCTCGTAGGGTCATTGAGGAGATAGTAAAAGTAAAAAGAATTAAGACTTCATGAAGTGTTACGGAAACGCTGCCAGCATTGCCGCCCCTAGGTCCATTCCGGAATCGTTCAACGTACACCTGTTTACACAAAGCTCTATGGAAGCTGGAAGAGCGAAGACTATGGTACATCGAAGGCCGTCAGGTCTCCATTTCATGTTTCAGGAGCCGGGAAATTCCGGTACATGAATTCGGTGTGTGTGTTTTTTTGAGGTTGGGTGGTGTTTTTGTGTCTGGTTTGCAAAGAGCGGAGGGGGAACCAGAGTTTGGGAGACGTTGATTGGTCTCCCTTTTTAATCGAGGCCGACGTTGGGAATATCAGCCAGGTTGATGCCGGCGGGGGCAGCAGCGGGAGTGCGGATGTCGAGGGATGAGTCGATTGCGATCATCTGGGCCAGAATATCTAATATGGGCTTTGGCGGGGGTTAGCTTTATATATGCCGAAGCGGGTTCAAGCTTGCTTATTCTACAACTCACCTTGGGAACGGTGCTATCGTAGATTCGGATCAAGTCACCAGGAGCAGGGTAGACCTTGAGACCCTTGTAGAATGCCAGAGCGGACTCGAGAGCCTTGGAAGCTGCAGAAACGGTCAGCACATGATATTCTCCTTTTCGTATTGAAGATGATGGGGTTCTCGTACGATCTTGGCTCAGAACCTCGCCGGCCATGACTTGCTCATTGAAGAAGGCCTCACGCTCCTCAACACCGGTCGGGAAGCCTTCATCCTTGGCCTCCTCAACCTTGACCCGGATCTGATCACGTTGTCGCTGAGTCGAAGCCTCGGCCTGCTCCTTCTCGGCACGAGCCTGCTTGCGCTCGTTTCTCCTCAGGTTGCGGCGGAATTCGGCCTGGTTGCGACGCTGGTAGTCGAAGTAGACGGCATAGCCTTGGCAAGAGGGCGAGGACAGTTAGCAATTGGGCATTTCATGATTTGCACATGACGGCGGCAGTGGCTGAGTGTGCGGGACGTCCTGGCGGGAAGCTTACCGACGATAACAGCGGCAAAGGATGCGACGGATGCCGTCACCATGGTGGTGGGCTGGACCATTTTGAGGGATTGTGTGATGGGGGGGAAAGCCCAGGAGGAGCAGCAGAAGGAATTGGGATATCACAGCGGAGGCCCAGTTCGCAAAGAATGATGGTGACGGGTCGGACGGGCGACTATGTCGTCAATTATGGCCAGCAGCAACGAGCTTTTGATACTTCGCGATCGGAAACCAATTTTTTAGGTACCATGTCAAGACCGACCACACTGCACCTGGCCTGGAGCAACTCTGCCCGCGGTGGACCCATTGATTGGGTCATGGTGGCGGATAAACCGCGGCCTTGCAGCCTCGTCTCCAAGAACCAAGGCAGCCCTAGGTACCTTTGTACTTGGGGGAGCTTGGGGCAAAGGGGAGCGAGGGAAAGGTACGTACCGTTCCTGACTCGATGCTTGCTGCTTCTGCGGCGTGCCGAAGTGGGGGCCTAGCTTGTAACATACCGGACACTGTATGGGGAGAGCTCATAGTCTGGACCAACGCCATGGCCAGGCATGCTCGAATGAAACACTCTCAGCCACCTTTGCGATTCGGCGCGAGTAGTCTTGACGACGACGGCCTTGACGGCCTCTCTTCTTCTCCTTAACCACACTTTCGGCTGCACAGGCCTTCTTCTTTTTCTCCCCCCTTCGCTTCTGACGCGGCACTCTCCCTGTGTCCCCGCGCCGCCGCCCGCCATGTCTGAGGAGCGCAGCAAGATATCGCTGCGCAGCGGCAAGCGGAAGAAGAGGCCCATGATCAGTGCCCCTCGACAGATCTCGAGTCCCATCATCCAAGAGGGCGCACCCCAAGGCCCCGCGCCTGCAGAACCCGCCGCGAGGCCGCGGCCCCGTCCGCCACCAGCCGCCGGCACCAAGGTGCGCTTCTCCCGCGCCTCCTGGGATAATCCCCCTCAAGCTGACAGAGGATTCTAGACATCCGATCTCGTCAAGCGACGGTACTCGACTCGCTTCAACAATGCGCCCAACGTCCTAGACGGCGCCCCTCCCATGCCGGGGGCGCCCTCGCTCGTCAACTACGATCGAGGAGCTCCAGGTCGACCTCCCCCCTCCCGAGGGGGCGGAGCCGCCCCGGTCGTCGACATCAAGGCATTGCGAGACCCCAACCTTGCAGCCGATCAGTATGCGGCCTCTGCCCTGAGCGATGCCACCGAAGATCAGATCCGCGACTTTGAAGACCAGCTGCGCATCCTCAAGAACCGAGCTGCAACCGACCTGCAGCAGAGCGTCATGCAGAACCGGACCCAATTCATCAAGATCAGCAAGGAAGCGGAAAAGCTGAAGAGCGAGATGAGGGCGCTCAAGAACCTGATGTCGGAGCTCAAGCTCAACACCACAGCGTTGCGCAACGCCGCCATGAAGGGCGACTCGAGCATGGCTGGGGAAATTACCACGTTGTCCAAACGAGACAAGCGCAGCTCTGTTGCTGATAGAAGCGCACTCTGGAACTCGCAAATGCAGGCTTTGTACAAGAATGTGGAGGGTTCGCAGAAGTTCCTACCCAACTCCTCCGGGCGCCATGTGATACAGAACGCCGGTTTTTGGATCGAACTGGACAATGCAACGTACAAGTCCCGCCGAGCCATGGCTATATTCCTCCTCAACGATCACATCCTGATCGCGTCGCGTAAGAAGCGCAAGGCGGATGCTTCCAATCCCAACACTCAAGCCCCCATGATGAAGATGGTCGCGGATCGCTGCTGGCCTCTATTAGACATTGAGGTTATAGACATGTTGAGCACTGGGGAGTCATCCACCGGAGGCCGAAACAAGCTTGCGGACGCCATCATGGTTCGAGGTGTCGGTCAAGAATCCTTCATCTACCGAACAGAGAAGCCAGAAGACTCGGACAAAAAGACGCTGCTGCTAAACGTTCGCAAGGCGGTGGAGGAACTCCGTAAATCCCTACGGTCTGAAATGGAGGCCAACAACAAGGCCCGGGAAACAATCAATTACTTTGCCTCTCGAGACCCTGGCCTCCTTCAGAAGACCGAGCTGCTTGCCACTCTGTCCGATATCAAAGATATGCTGATTGAGGTGGACGGCAAGCAACACAACCTACGCTGGGTGGAGAGCCAAATGGACGAGCTCGACATTGACATTGCTCTTCAGCGACTTGAGCTAGCAGTGGCCCGTGTGGAGAAGCTAAAGGGGTTGGCTCGAGGGCTGAAGAACAACGTCGTTGCTCAAGATTTCATCAATTTCAAGGTGGAAGAGCGATGCGCCAAACTGGCAGACATGATTATTCGCCAATTGGAGCTGACGCACAATGACCAAAGTAAGACACGGCGCCACGTCAGTTGGTTGACGAGGCTGGGCTTCGAGGACCAGGCTAGAGAGTCGTATCTGGCCGCTAGGAGTACTATTATTCACAAACGCGCTAGGTGAGTGAGACCATGAGCTATCCGTCCCCGCTAAAGCTAACAAAGCACCACAGGCAGTGCATTTTTCAAGGTGATCTTCACTTGTATATTTGGGAGGTTTCCTTTGTCTACTTCATCATCATTCACAACACTGTACAATGCTTCCAGTCATGCTTCCCCCCGCCCATGATGAGCGCCTGTGTCAAATGGGCCAAGGAAGAGGTGGATGCATTCAACGTAATTTTGGCAAGACAGCTCAGCAGCACGGAACCTGGCGGTCCTGTGTGGACGCAGTGCATGGAGAGGGCCAAGGAGCACGCCAAGACGCTATCAGAGGTCGGATTGGATTTCATGAACCTTGTAGGGCGAGGCCTAGAAGGGGCGGCTGCGACGGAGTCGGACGATGAAGGCGTGGTCGGGCTGGGCCTGTCCTGAGATCAGGTTACGAAACGATACCGAGCACGTGTACAACGTAGATGAGATTTTCTGCTGAAGCTAGCGGTCATGAAGTTGAATTTAATTGGGAAGTTTATGATACCAAGTCCGTACTATCCATTCCACTGTTACACGCGACTCGCACAATGCCGTCAGAGGGGCTCATGTGGGATGTAGTCAAAGCAACGGGAATGCAACGTAGCTCGAGATGAAAGCAAGTGTTGGGGCGCACACGGCCAGCCATTTGCCAGGCTTTCAAGATTTAACGAAAACAGAAAAGGCTGGCCAGAATGTTCATGCGTGGAATCGAATTGGTCCATTTTCTCCCCCCGGCTGGCATCATCTTCTTGAAACTAGGACGGTCTGGCCGAATGGCTAATACTGTGCCAGCTCCCGGCGGGCATGTTTTTTTGCAGCAGCAGCGCCACACTGGGCGCTTAAGCTCCAGCCTAAGGCCCGGCGCCCAAGGTGAGCAGCTGTAATCGGGCAACCAGAGCCAGCTAATGAGGTCCCGCCACAGCAAATGCTGTCGCCACTGTGCGTGCTCCCGCCACACATATGCATAGTACACACACAGTACACAGTGAGATTAAGCGAAGGCCCTGGAGCAATCTCCAGCCCAAGGCTGAACCTGGAGCCCCCCCAACTATCGCCATCCCTTCTCCCTCCCTCATCTCTGCCCACCACCCAGTCGCCCGCCCACATATCGGTTGTGAGCGTCTCGCGATCCAAAAGCAAATCCCGCCCCAACGGCCGCATCTCGAGCTGCGCTGTCATCTTCTCCGCCCGTCCTCCCCCATCATCCGCATCCGCCTGCTCCTCGCCCCCCCTGACGCCGCATTTGTGCCTCGTACCCCACCGCTCGCGATTCAGGCGTGACCGCAACGTCAACGTCTACATCCACGTCAACGTCATCCTCCCCCAGCTCACCATCCGCCATCCACCTCGAACTTGACCCCTCGGACAATGGACACTAATATGGAGGACGTCGGGAGAGCGCCTGCAGATGCTTCGCCCGTTCTCAACCTCGAGCCCACCACCATCCCCACCCTCGATGGCTGGATCGAGAGCTTGATGTCCTGCAAGCAGCTCGCCGAGAGCGATGTCCAGAGACTCTGCGAGAAGGTGAGGAGGGAATCCAGAGAGGGAATCACGCTGCGGCCGTTCCGGGGTCTTGATGGCGTCGCAGCGACTTCGTCTACGATGACCCCCCGTCGGTATCCCGGATGGGGCTGCAGTGATGACGCCCTCGCGTGATGCATTGGGGCGACGTGCTAATAATTGGATTCAGGCGCGGGAAGTCCTTCAAGAAGAGTCGAACGTGCAGCCAGTGGTATGTCCAGAGCGCGACGTCAGCAGCTAGATGCCAGAGCTGACATGTCATCAGAAATGTCCCGTCACTGTGTGCGGTGATATCCACGGCCAGTTCCACGACCTCATGGAGCTGTTCAAGATTGGTGGCCCCAACCCCGACACCAACTATCTCTTCATGGGTATGCGCCATCGGCACCGCATGCTGCAACCCCCAGAGGCTAACCTGAGTCCCCAGGTGATTACGTCGATCGAGGTTACTACTCCGTCGAGACTGTCACCCTCCTCGTCGCCCTCAAGATCCGATATCCCCAACGCATCACCATTCTCCGTGGAAACCACGAGTCCCGTCAGATCACCCAAGTCTACGGATTCTACGATGAGTGTCTCCGAAAGTACGGCAACGCCAACGTCTGGAAGTACTTTACCGACCTCTTCGACTACCTCCCCCTCACCGCCCTCATCGACAACCAGATCTTCTGTCTCCACGGCGGATTGTCTCCCAGCATTGACACGCTCGACAACATCCGCGCTCTGGACCGAATCCAGGAAGTTCCCCACGAGGGCCCCATGTGTGATCTTCTGTGGTCAGACCCCGATGACCGTTGCGGCTGGGGCATTTCTCCCCGCGGTGCGGGGTACACTTTCGGCCAGGATATCTCAGAGGCATTCAACCACAACAACGGCTTGACGCTGATTGCACGAGCTCACCAGCTTGTCATGGAGGGTTACAACTGGTCTCAGGACAGAAATGTGGTGACCATTTTCTCAGGTACGTTGCCCTAACTCGTAGGTCACCCCGCGCCAAAGCTAGGACTAACAAGCTCGACAGCACCCAACTACTGCTACCGATGCGGTAACCAAGCCGCCATAATGGAGATTGACGAGCATCTAAAGTACACCTTGTACGTGCCAATTCCCTCGGAACGCCAACCAAACACAGTACTGACCATGTCCCAGTTTGCAATTCGATCCTTGCCCCAGAGCGGGCGAGCCGATGGTCTCAAGGCGTAAGTTTGGCATGGGTAGCAAACTGGATGCATACACTTTTCTGACCTCAGACAGGAACTCCCGATTACTTCCTCTAATCTCGCTCCGTATACCCCATGTCCAACCAAGCTCAAACTCCCGACCCTGTTCGCGACCATCCACGCATCGGTGCCGAGAAGTGTGCTTGTTCTTGTACGATTTTCCAAAGCCCCCCAGGCAATCCAGATTCCCGGTGCAGGATGTACGGGCCTGCACCAATACTTGGCGAGACGTCAGAAACGCTGCGGGAATACTAGTGGTGAAGAATTGGGGGCGGATATCCCTTACACACATGACGCATATCACCATACCTGGTGGAGGAGAGGGTTTTTTTCTTTTTCTCAATGCATGCATGGCCCTTTCTTCCTACGAATACTTAGATACGCCTTGTCGAGTCCGCGCTGCGAGAGGAAAAAAAGAAAAAGAGTGTCGCATGAATGAAGTCATTATTGCCCTGGTGGTCACATGTGATGTTCCAGACGATGAATGCTGTGAAACAAGCTCAAGTGTCCGTAATTTGCCTAATTTTTTTTTTTTTTTCGGGCACAAGCAGGACGAATTTCCTACTATTCCTTTCTTATTGGGTGAGCATGTTGCTTCAAAGTAGCTGCTAGAGCATTATAGCGAGTGTGTTTTGTTCCTTGTGCAGTTTTTGTTGATGAAATATATTGCCCTGTTTCGTACTCGGTACAGTCTATAGAATTATGACAACCAGGTAAAGCTGGCTTGAGGTAGCAAATTCGTAAAGTCGTCTAGTTTCCAAATACCATGTTCCTATTCCTATACCAGTCCAATAAATACATCTAAAGCCAATTTTTTGGAGGTGAGAAGCCAATATCCCTGACCTGCAGCCTGGTGCAGCCAAAAAAAAAACAAGAAAAAAAACCATATTTCCCCCTTCTAATTAGATACAATAGACGCTAAAGAAATAATGGGTGTGCAAAGGCGATAAACCATGGGATTACACGCTCTCTTGGCGAAGCTTCTCTTGGTTATGCTGCTGGTTGTCGGGACGGGGACGCTCATCATCCCCAAAGACTTCGGTTTCGGTGTTGACCCTGAAGATCTGGTCGTTGGAGGAGGAGCTGGAGCTGGAGCTGTTGCCGGAGTAGTCGCCGGGGGCGCTGCTGCCGTCGGGGATGTGGAATCGCTTGTCGAAGCGGGACAGGGCATAGGTGTAGACGACGATGAGCTCGATGACATAGTTGAAGACGTAGAAGCAGGCCTTGTGGTGGAACCAAGCCGGGTGGGCGGCCGGGCGGACCTCAAAGGCGACGCCGGCGCGGAAGGCGGCGCCGAGGGTCAGGATGGCGGAGGTGAAGAGGAGGAGGCGGACCTTGGTGCGCATGCGGCCCTGGCCAAACTTGTCCATGTGGGCCTTGCGCGGGAGCAGCAGGCAGAGGGCGACGACGGGGATGGGGAGGAAGGCCAGGACGGCGAGGTAGGTCGAGGCCGTGAGCTGGATCTTGCGCAGCTGCAGGCGGACGCGGGCGTCGAGCGTGTAGAAGGTGTAGACGACGGCGACGATGACCATGACGAGGTTGGCGCCGACGCTGAGGAACAGGAAGCGGAAGAAGTAGGTGCCGGGCCTGCTCCAGCCGATGTTGGGGTGGTAGGCGCGGAGGATGCGCTGGGCGAAGATGAGGTTGACGACGAAGAGGAGGATGACGCCCGCGTTGACAAAGACCTGGGCGGCAATGGCCAGGCGGGCGTTGGTCAGGTTCGAGGCCCAGGCTATCCGCAGCACGTTGGCCATGATGCGGGCCATGCAGAAGCCGAACAGGAGGCCCGACAGGATGAACTTGTGCGACCGCCGCTTGTTGAGCTGGAAGATGGTCATGTTGAGCACCGCGCCCGCAACGAACAAGGCCAGGATCACGCCGCTGATGGGGTCGTCGACCGACGTGCTGGGCCGGCCGCCGAGGCCTGCTGTTGTTGGCAAGTATGGAGGACCCTGGGAAAAGGAGGTTTGGTGTTAGTCGACTTGTGTGTGTGTGTGTGTAAGTGAAGAGAGCGAGCTTACCGATTGGGTCGCGGTGCCGCTTTGTGACGACATTGCAAAAAGATTCCAATATCAAATATGGTTGGTACCGGCTGTTGATTGTTCGAAGATGCCGTGATGCTTTTTCGAGCGTGTAAGTGGAGCTGCGCCGAGTGTCGAACTCGAAGTGGTAGTCGACCTTGTAGGGCTGAGCTTGTCTGGAGAGCAGGAGGGAAGAGATGGTGGTGGTGGTGGTGACACGACATATATGTATGAAATGAAGGCGCCCTTTTGGTCAAAAAACACGGTGCCAACCAAGGCCCAACAGAGAAACGAGCAAGATTAAACGAATACCACGCACGCCGTCTCGGCCTCAAGCGTGTAACCCGGGTGAAAGCACGATGCCGCAGCCCTCGAGCCGTCGGCATCGGTGGTCGGCGCTCGCGTGCAGGGAGTCGAGCAGAGGGAGATCTGCGCTAGGGTCCCGGGCTGTAGGGCACTCTGGGCGCGCTAGGGGGCACTCTGGCTGCACCATGCCGCTTTGGGGGCCGGGACTGGGTGCCAGAGTCGGCGCATCGGAGCTTACCATCAGCGCGAGCGAGCGAGCGAGATGCTCGTTAGCACGACGGCCACGTGCGGATTTAAGGACGAACCCCCTTCTCCTGCTCCGCCATTGGCCCGCGCACAACCTCAGGAGGCCGACGTCCGTTGTCCCCCCTACCCCCCGATCAGATAATTGTAATTCGGCGACCTCAAGTCCGCGTAATTGCCCTCGCTGCCCTGAATTTTCGGAAACGTGGGCACCAGCCCGGGTCCGCTCCCCACCGCGCGCGCTGCCTCATCACACCCCAATGCCAGTTTTAGGTGCAACAGCAAGAAAAAAGCCGCTTCGGTCTTTTCTGCATTGGTCCAAAGATGAGTAACAGCTGGTAAACACACCACACCACTAAATCCGGATTACCTTCGTGCCCTGTCGTCATGGTTGTTTTTTCGGCTCCGGAACTCTACTCCTGTTCTCTTCAACCTTGTCTTCTTTTTTTTTTCCATCACCAGTCTCTCCTTGCCTCGACTTCAAACATCAGTCAAGACTTCCCCCAGACAACTCATACACGATTGAAACACACGTGTGTCACACACACACACACACACAC